>VZSV01000009.1:5846808-5972963 GCA_013398735.1 Nothocercus julius | reverse complement strand
TCTTTTCTTCTGTCCCCGGTGCTTCGGGCAGTGACTCGCGTGGCAAACTCATCCCCCCGCACCTCGCTTTGCGCACAGAAAACAGCCCAGAGTGGCAGTGAAACGCTTCAGCAGCAGCGTTTGTGAGGAGAGTTTGCCAGGCAGCCACGGCTTGTAAGAACCCAACAAAGTCATTCCAAAACGCGTGGAAATCCGGAGTCCCAGCCATGGCGGGTGTCAGCTGTAAGACCTGCAGCGCCTGCCCCGCGCACGGGGTGCCTGGAAGCGCAGGGTGGTTAGAGCTGCCGCAGGGCTGCGCTGGCGCCTGGCCTTGCTGCCGCCGTGGCATTTCCGAGGACGTGGTCCTGTGCGCACGGACTGTGATCACATATTCACAAACTGTGTAAGTAAAGTGTCCTTACTGCACCGCGAAGGAGGTTTCTCCTCGCGGCGGCAGGTCCCCGAGGCCCGCGGCGCTCCGCGCGCGCCACACATCACACCAGGGCCTGCGACCCACCCCGCTGCGCCCCTTCCCCTCGCTCCGCTTCGCCCTCGGCCCTTCCCCAGCAGGCCGCAGCCCGACGAGCGCAGCCGCTCGCCCCTCTGCTCCCTGGAAAGGGGCTGTCATCCAGGATTAACTAGTGCCCTGCTTTCATCCCAGGTCTCTTCGGTCTTAGCTGTTACATTAGTTACGTTGTGATTAGTCGTTCACGCTTTGTTCGTATGGGTCTGTTCTAAATTGTGGTTTTACTGCAATGTAGAGAAGTATTTCCGATTAAAAGAATATGCAATTGAAGTCACTGTCCTCGGTGCTGGATTTACAATGAAAATATATTTAAGATATCAACAAAATGGACAACTAAGGAGAGCGGACCTTTCATTCCAATAATGCCAGTAGTATCTGAGCTTATTTAGAGCCAAATGCCTTTGTTTTTTTAAGATTAAGAAATATAGTATGGAGATACTTTAGTAAAGAATGTATTTAATAAAGCAAAGAATTTACATTTAAATAAGATACTTTCAGGTATATTTCTTGAAATAAACCTGAAATTTGCATAGATAACTTTTTGTCAAAGAAGTAAGAGGCCCAAAGTAATATGGTCCTGAAAATGCGAGTGGCAGAATTAACTTCAGTGGTTTTGTGTATATTTGGCTATATACCTTGTTCCAATGGTTAATGAACTTAGCATTTACACTGACTTGAAATATTCCCATTTATTTAAATGCATATTGGGTAAGACTTTTTTTTTTGATAGAATGTTGCTTTTGTAAATTTAAACTTCAAGAATATAAAAGCCATTCTGAAACTTTGATCTTCATCTTACTTTCCTGTTTTGTTACTACTGCCTGTCATAATATAGATTGTTTATTTTCTAATGAAATTCAGGTACTTATAAATAATTAAAATACTGCATATGTTTTCAATTAAAAAAAAAAAAGAAAGGAACTTAATTTCATTAAGCCAAAGCAAATTCTAACAAACATAATTTACCTCCCAACTTTGCAAAGTTTTATACACATGCATAATTCTTGTGAATACTGTGAATACTCCCACTGAGATCAATGGAGCCACGCATAGTTAAGTACACGATCCTTTTATCAGATGAGGACATTGGCTATAAATTCTTCAGGACCAAGATTGTGACTTTTTCTACTTTTACTTATTTATTTGTGCTTTACATGCACAAACAAGAGTGTGAATGTGACCAGCAGTTTCTGAAAAACACGGCCTTAACCAGTAATATTATACTGTCTGTTCTTGAACTTTTAGAGAGTTAAAACTTCCACTCAAGCACAGGGAAGTAAACAGAGATTTTTTTTTTTAAGAAACACAGTATTAAAATTCTGTGTAGCTGATCTCATCTGTCAGAAATGGACCAAACAGTTAATCTCGTGAAGGAAAAAGTTAAAATACCTTTTTAACCTGAAAGAAGGTTGCTAAAATGGTCTAATTCATTAGGTATATAATACCCAGGGCCTCTGCTGTAGAGATAAATAGATAGCTTTGAAGATTACAAATACTTTAAAATCAGTTGCTAAGAACTGGTGCCCAGAAGTTTTATTTAAACTTGATCCTAGCTTCCTGTACACAGTAACTGCATCTACTCAGTAGCTATTTGCACTTCCACAGCCACCTTGTTTTGAAAGTTGAAAGCCAGCTTTGGAGCAGATAGGTTTCAATACTACATGGTGGTGCTGCCTGTAATTGCTGAAAAGACTAACTTTGAAATATAAGATTTTTAAGGTTGGGGTAAATTTCTAAAACACATACAAAGGATTACAGTCCCACCATAAGTGTTGCAGGTAAATATGTCAAAATGTCTGTCCTGGGCACTCAGCTGTGCCTCGGCAGAAGCAGGTTGGGAAGAGGAGAGGTAGGAGTTTGCAAGTGCAGTGGCTTCGCATGCAGTGTGAGGACAGCGTGCTGATCACCAGGTCTTGGCGTAGCTGCGTGGTAGGTATGCCCAGCAAAATGCTTTGGGCAAACCTACCAGTCAAAAGGAGGGCAAAGCTCTACTGGGGTTATCAGTCTATTTGTCCATTAAAGAGGGCCTGATGGGGTTCATCGATGCTCAGAGACTCCAAGATTTGTTAAGTTCCTTTTACGTGAGAGGTAGTAGAAGCACTCCTGTACTTCTTCGCTTCCAATGCACCCCAGCTGCTAAGGTCCTAATTTGTCCCTGATGATAGAAAACTATACCCAAAGCATTTTACATGTTCTTTATTTTTTCTGGCATAAAAACAGTAACTTTCTTTATGTGATGATAATCTTAGCAACTGAAACAAATATCAAAAGGAAGGCAATTTGCTTACAGTGCACATTTTTAATCAAGACAAATCAAAAGGGGAGAAGCTGTATTTGATGATTGTTTAAACTTCTGAGCCAATAGCATGCATGCTGACTGGCTTAAATTCAAAGTAAACACGGCAAATTTTTGAATGTGTAAAGAAAACTTCTACAGTGTTTAAAAATAGAGTTGCAAAAAAAGTGCAAGTAGTTTACAGGGAAAGTATGTTCACTGTTTTCACCAAAATCTGTGGAAAAAATGAATCTGAGCAGTGTGGTTTTAAGCAAGCTGCATTATCTGTGGCAACAAATAGAGACTACTAGAAACTGGTCCAATTCACATTAACATCACAGTTCTGTCATTCCTTCTGAAACTAGATCATTAGTATTGACATCAAAAGTGAAAAAAACAATGGCAACCTCTCATTTAAAATGCATTTTTTTATTATATATGACGTCTCACAATGCAAATTCTGAAAAAAAAAAGTGATGTTCATATTGTTTAGAGACATATTTAATTCTTACACACATTATGTATTAAACCATTATGTTCTCCTAAAGTGATTTAACCTATGCAAACTACACCATCAAAGGAGATGTGTGTGTGTGTGTGTGTGTTCAATGCAATTAAGTTAGGTCTATGGAGATTTTAAAAAGCTGCCTTTTTTATGCAGGAGAAATGTTCAGGAGACCAATTCTTCACCATGTAAATTGAAACACTGTCCCTGCCTTTGATCTGTTGTATGTAAAAAGCAGTTGAAATTCTAAGTGAGGAAAAAGCTGTGTGTCTTCATAAAAAAAAAAAAAAAAGAAAAGAAAAAGAAAAAGAAAAAACTTATAGACAAAGTTTGATAAAAAGAAGGCATTCAGTTATATACATAACGTATGCACCAAAGTAAACATTATTTTTCAAAGGAATGAACTGTAGACTTCAGAGGGTCTTCAGTTCTCTGCTTTCAGCCCAGATTATAAACCTGCAAATCCATGCCCAATTTACAGAGCTTCTGGCCTGACAGTACAGTGTAAGCTTAGGGTTTTCTTGTCCTTATCATCACTCTTGTTTCTTGTCTGATTCCACTCTGGGTAGCTGCTAGTGTTTCAAGCAGATTGTCATCTAACTGGGATCCAAACCATCAGTAGCTAGGAGGGAACTCAGGACCAAGCCTTAGGTCAGATTTGGCAAGGAAAACAGGAGCATAACTCCTCAGATCCAACTCCCACTCACAATATTTATATCTTACCTGATTTCAGTGTGTTTCAGGTGTCAGTGTCCTGAGTGCACGTACAGGCTTTACTGTCCCTGCAGCACTGTCCCTGACTTTACTGTCCCTGCTACTTGAGAGAGCTTTTTCCTTGGAGAAATGACATCGGTAAGAAGAAAAGGAATTTAAGAATGACAAAAGAAATACGAGCTTAGAGGAAAGATGAAAAATGGAAGAAGATGTGTAGCTATGGTATAATCAAGCAATCAAAATCTTTCAATGAAGACAACCCGGGAGTAAGATTTAATGAAAAAGATTTAAGAGACTGGAACTCAAGCAAGCCCCTGGAAGGTCCTGGAGCAGACACACAACTGCCTGTGGGAGGAGAGTAGATTTTAGAGTTGTGAAAATAACTCTCCTTGGCAAGAACCTACTTGAGACTGAGTGAGCCTTTCAAACACCCTCTGAGTGGCACCCGTGAATGTGTGTGGAGGCAATGTGTTAGGTGCAAGAATGTCCAAATGTTTCGGGAAGGGTTTGGGTTAATGCTAAATATATGTACAACAGAGATTTCTGCTCATAACCATCTCTAGGTAGCAAAACCTTTTATTTCCATGAAAGTAGTGAAGATAATATCTTTTACAACTACATATGTCGCTGCCCAGATAAGTAGCTTCAGAAATGACATGTTATGAACATAAAACAGACAAAGGCCCAGATTTTGTTCACCATGGCCCGCCACACTGGACCCAAGAGGATCTGGCTTGAAAATATAGGTGCAATAAATGTTGTATATGTGAGATGCTCCTGTTGTCCTGCAGGCTCCCTGTTACTGGTTGTGAGCAGAGAAAAAAAAAAAAGAATTAGTATATATGCAATATAGCCTTTAAAAAATCCTGAAGAAAAATAATGTTGATATATCCACTGTGAAAACAGTAGGAGAGAGCTTGAGAAGAGACACTTTTCAGGAACTATCCTACCATGAAGACTAAGAAGCAGTGCAGACACAGCAGTTCCCCTTAATAGTCCAGATTCAATTTATTTCTCAGGGTTCATGGGTTTAGGAGTGAAACCAAGCTAGCTACTCTGTAAAATTCCAACGCCTTAATAAAAACAGAGTAGAAAAAGACTGTTGTAAAATACTAAGGGTATGTGAAAAGAGTAGAAGAAAGAAAATGTAAAAAGGAATTTCTTTAGAGGTAACTAGTAAAGGAGAGGAGGAGAGAAAAAGGAAAGAGCTCATCTAAAATTATTTACAGACAGTGGTATGAGGAAGGAATTGTAAAAGACAGACCAGTTTTCTTAAGTTTTTGTAAGAAGCTCAAATCCTGTTTTGTCTAATACAAACCATGATTTGCACAGGCTTTGAATATATGTTACTATGAGTCCTTTAAAAGTAAAAGAAGGAAAATCAAAGTGGTATTTTCATTCAGACTGCTGAATTCTGTTTTCTGTTAAGTCCGATAACCAACTGATAGGCCAGAAAAAAAGTCTTTTGTAATGCTGGAGCTCACCCCACATTTATGGGGTCAGAAACAACAACAAGCCCAAAAAAAGATATTCCCATTGTTGAGACTTGAATCAGGCCCAGCCTACATCACTAGAGACCCCATAAAATCTTTGCCAAAACCACAAAAGACTGGAATAACTTCATAGCTCCACTCTGGCATTTCTGAGGTTAGGCAATGCCTCTCTATCTGCTAAATATCCGTCAGATTAGCAGTATGGTGGCTTGTCCTAGTGGTTTTCACAATAAATAAAGCACCAGTAAAGATACCAAATTAATTGACATTGCAATACTAAGTTTTCTTTAATTCTATTATTTATAACTTTAAGCTAATGTATGTTCTCACAATAATGGCCTGGCTTTATTCCATTTGAACTACCTGAACACTTTCACAGCCCAACTATATAGAGCACTAGTGTGGGCATAAGGGAAGGGACAGGAACAGTTTAGTGAAGAAAGAGTAGACAGCACTGCAATAGTCCCAGCTTATATCAATTTATTCTGTCAGTGAACAGCATAATAAAGCACCATAAAAAAAACCAGACAGACTAGTCTTAGAGAGAATAATTTTATTCTTGTAGATCTCAGCTCAACTGAGAAATTCCATGAAGCCAGTGACAGAAGCCTAGAAAATATAGAGTCTGTCTCCATTCTTGGACTTCTCCATCAGTTAAACCTGATGCAGAATAGGTGTCACAGCACGTAAGACAGGTCCATACCCTGCAGAGCAGCACGGTATAGAGGTCCCAGAGCTGGCTCCAGCAGGCTACGATGTCTACAGCGCGCGGCATTCAGTGCCCCCAGTGTTTGCTCCAGGCTGTAATCATATCCCCTTAGCCTTCCAGCTTACCCTGGTACAAAGGCATTATTATTTCTGCAGAGAATGTATCTTACCTGAGAGAGTTGTAGAGCCAACTTTTTCTTTTCATGTTGATGACTGATGGCCAGCATCTGGGACTTCTGGTCTTCTGTCTTTTCCAACTAACTAACCTCCACCTTATAGCCAAAATTCTTGTTGTTAGCCCCTAAGAGGAAAAGAAGGAAAAGATTCATACTTCTTAACTCTATCTAAAAGTTAGTATATAGTCTCAGCTCGCTCTAGGCATCTGTATAGTTGGTGGTCCTCTTGGCAATGTCTACCATTCATTTTAAGGGACATGTGATGGGTGAGATGGATCCTTCTTGCACTGCCTGTCTTCACAGTCTACATTAGATGAACTTTTCAGATTAGACCAGACATCTAACTTTAAGGCAGACAATTCCTGGTTAGATGAATGCAATCCTTCTTATTATTACACTTCATGTGATAAAAATGGAATACATTAAAACGAAATCAATACTTACTTGAGGACACTGGAGGGAGCTAACAGAAAGAGACATGGAAAAAAGACAGAAAAGGTGGCAGGAGAAGTTATTTCAGTTATGTGAGAGCCCCATGAATATTTAGGCCTGTAGTTTGCTTCTGATTTCAATCCATGTACAAATGTAGTAAAGACGGTAAAGAGGTATTTTTGTTTATATTAAATATGAGCTCTTTTTTTTTTTTTTTTTGAATTGCTATTCTGGCATCATTGTAACTTTCTATTTTGAACATGTATATTTAGAAAACACACATAACAGACCTTTTCTTTTTCATTTAAATTGATGTTTATTTGAGTTCTCTTGTTTCTGTTCACTTGGCTTCAGTCTCTGCAGTCTGATATTTAATCTAAAATAGAGAAAAGGGATTGTACAGAGACTTTGGCAAACTGTAGTTATACATCCTCTAGGAAAATACCATCATCTTCAGTGAACACAATATAATGAGGAGGTGTCCTATTACATAATTGAGGAGACATTGTCTTTTATATGCATTCTGGTTCACCTTTCACACTAAATTAATCTTAATAAGCATCTGCTTTGAGTAAAGAGAGTTTTGTGATAATTCAACCATGACCTCTCTAGAAGTCCAAATGATTTCACTTTACGTTCTCAGACTGGAGGATTCTTTTGAAACATTTCACTTTACTATATGATAATCAGTGTGTTAACATGAGCTGATTAATCCCATCAGTCTAACTAACACTGATATGGCTCTTGTGCCCTTTCCCCAATAACCTCATGGCTGCAAAATCCCTGGCTTCTTAAATGAATTCAGGGCTGTCCTACAGATTATGTTAGACAGGAGGTCAAACTTGATGATCAGAGTGGTCTCCTCTGGCTTTATAATCTATGAATCTGTAATTCAAACTGGAAGAAATACAAATCATGGCACAATAAGAGTAACGGTGGAAATAAAACTAACTGCTTTTAAGACAGATCTTGGTATTTTTTATGGAAGGGATTATATGAGCTGGTTGTCTGCAATAGCTCGAGCGGGACAGGCAGTCCCTTCCGTACTTGTTTTACTCTATTTCAGTTGATCATCAGCTTGCTCTTATTTTTAATATTAATTTTAAAACAGTTTTTGGTACAGTTACTAGGATAACAAATTATGGATGGATATTAGCTTTTTAAAGAAAGCCTCTCTTTCATTTCAGATGACAGACTGGACTGAGGCCTATGAATAATGCTTGTGTTGACCTGCCAAAATATGTCATAGCAGCAGTGAATTCCCAAATACCCAGGCAGAGCTTATTCATTTTGAAGTCAATGGGAGAGAAGGGAATACAGCCCAGTGCCGAATCAGGCTGCATTTTAACATTTCAGCGATAGTATACTGTGCTTTCTTTAAAAAGTTAGAAGACAAAAGTCAAACTTGTGAGTGTGAATTTTGCTGTGTAATTTATATGCTTAATGTTATACCATCATACCACACGTGTCAAAGGACAATGTTCAAATTTGTGGCGGAGTTCCACGGTTTCATTTTTTTCCCACTCTGGTAGTTTCTGGAGTTTGACAAGGTCACAGCGCAGAGATGAGCTGGACTGGTTCACTAGAGGAAATGGAAACAATTCCAAGAGAAGTAGGAAGAGGGTTTGAAAGTGTGTACATAGCAACACGCTAAGGGTTGGATACAATTAAAATCATTAACACTATCTCAGAAGGAACAACAACAGAGCTGACTATTTCAAACCAAGGCTCTTCCTTATTCTGGAGAATTTCCTTATTCTGCAGATTTGTTTCACAAGAGACAAAAGGAGATTCCAATTGTCGTTAAAATTTCATGACATTTTTAATATAAGAAGCATTGCTCACCATCACTTGGCCAAGTTTCATCTCTGCCAACTGCACTTAAACACCTTAATTTCTTCCTGTGGTTTCCATTATTTATGGTGTTGCTACATTTTACTACCCATGTTGTGTTTTCTTCAAGAAACACATTTCAGCAGCAGGTAAGTTGTTCCTAAGTATACTTTAGCTGCCTCTTATTAAGTTTTGTGGAACTCTATTTGTATTTGTGAAACTCTTTGAGCCACTTGTTTGGAAAAGAGCTTGGAGGTGCTGGTTTAAGCTCATTATTACCGTAAATCTCAATTGCAATTCTATATGTAAATTCAAAGCTTAAAATAGCGGCATACTACATTATGTATATTACATTACATACTCCGAAAATGCTGTAACTTCAGGCTGGTGCAGACAGGCCCGTCCTGCTGTGCGCGGCGCTCGCAGCCCATGCCCACGTGCTCTCGCTACCCCTTGCGTGGCTGCCCAGACAACCAGGTTATCCTGCTTTTTTGTTCTTCTCTGTAGGGGGATGTTTCCAGTGGGCTGGCTTGCTCATGAGCAAGTGTGCGAGCACGCATAGTGGAAAGGGACTGCATAACCAGAGGCAAGCATGGGGTTACGAGTCCCTTTTTCAGCAACAACCCAATGTTAGAGTGGCATAAACCAACTGTGAAACCACACCTAGGACTTTCAAAGATCACTCATGATTATGGCTGCTTCTATTTTAGTGTCTAATTTAAAGTATTTTTAGAGAGTGCTGAATTCTTTTGATAACCAGATCCCTTTGAGGCACTCAGGTTGAGCTCACCAAAAAATTAAATCATATCTGAAAATCTTAGCTATAATTCCCCTTCTTAGGGATTTATATCTAGAGAAAACATTCAGAAAATGATTATTTGGTTGTTATCTGCACTGAGATGACCATCCCTATGATTATGGAGTAGAATAATACAAATTAGAGATACCATAATAGTAATAAATTCATATCCTAAGGATGGTATCAACTGAGTGGATTTAAAGGATTCAATAAAAGCCAGATTTGTTTTGTTTAAAAAGCAAGTTAGTCAATTCCTTTACAGTGTATTACATCGCACAGATTTTATGGTAATCTTTCAGCTGCTATCAATTGTTGCAGCTTATTACTCCTAATAATTTATTCCATGTTTTCATCTTTTAATATACAGGCAGCACAGTGGTACTATAGATAAATTTTAATTCATATGCTTGTGGAAGGGAGGATCCAAATCAACACATTTTCATAATGTAGTGATTCCAGCTAGTTTCCAAGGCGCCAGGAATCCGCATCTGCAACATGAAGTTAGAACCAAGATTGCTCAGGTGAGTGTACCATCAATATAACAACTTAAAATCCAATAAAACATTAGTTGTGCCAACTTCCCTTTTCCACATGGACATCAACCATTCTGCATTACTAAGCCCACTTATTCAGTCCTTTGCCCTCTTTCATTTCCTAGTTGCCCATAGTTGCCCGCAGCATACATGCTTAAAATTGCAATAGTAATTCACACTCACTTGTCAGCACTCTTCTATTAACTAACCATAGTTATCAACTTCAGTTCTATATATCTGACCACAGGTAATTTTTCTCTTTATTTAACACACTTTAGAGCTGAGATGGAGTTTTTAGATATGGTTATAAGAAGATCATGTAATCAAAGCAATATTTTGTTCTTGAAAGGACATTTTCAGACTTGCATGTTGGAAAGTACATTTGTGTTTAACCAACTTAGGAAGAACCTATGGTGTGCATATGGTCTTGTGCGTGTGCATATGGAATTATTCAGTTATTAAAAAAAAAAGTTCAGTAACTTTATTACCCAAAAAATTATCTAAGTGATAAATTTAAAAGTTAAGACAACTTTAAAAAAGGATAAAATTTAAGGGCAATAAAGATACCTTGCAGAAGAATATTACTTTAGTCTGAAGCAATATGGCTGGAGTTGTCTTTCCCAGGAGATTTCCTGGTTTTAAGTAGGAAGGTGAAGTGCTTCAACAGCTCAGAAGAAGATAGGAAGCATGGGAAAAGTAAAGGTGGTAAAAGTAAATACGATTTCTGCTTTTATGTGGCAGGGGCCTAATTCTGTTTTGTTGAGGGTAGCAATAGTTTGTTTTTTATTTCAATGGGCTGATTTGCCTTTTTGCAATTTCTGTTTCTCATGTGGTTTATTTTAAGAGCTTCTTATTTGCATGGCAAGTTTTACAAGCAAAATATTTGATTGCAAAATATTAAAGACTTCTGTCAGCTTCTTATTAAAATGAGGTCAAATCTTGAAGTCCGTGTTCAGCTTTTTCACCACTTTTCTCTGACAACTCAGCGACTCAGTGAAAACTAAGGCGAAGAAAGCATACTTTAGAATGTGACCCCAAAATATTAAGTTGTTAAATTTCAGTCGCTAAACATGTCAAGTGGTCCATTTACAATCATTTAGATTTTTCTCTTACATTTAAAAATAAAGTTGGTGTAATCCTAGAGATTACCAGTATTTGTGTGAGAAGATCTTGAAGTTACACCCACAGCCTGTTTTTGCTGAAATTTAACTAAACTGGTAAAAGGATCCCATTAAATTGGGACAACTCTTTCCTATTGCGACAGTTGTATTAACACAAACATGATCACAGCTTATGTGTCCACACTTGAATGAATTTATGAGAAGTATTTTGAAAAGGAAGTGTCTTTGTGGTAATACAACTGCACGCAGGCCGAGGATTATAACAATTTAATCTTTTCTGTTTGTTTGTTTGCTTTCTGTCCTGTTGCTTTTTCCAAATTATTGATTTGGTCGGATGGTTGGGTGCAAAAAACTGAGCGCAGATCAGGCACTCAAGGCTCGCGCTCTTATTAGCAAACCAAACACTGGTCTTGTTGTTGTTGCTGACGCTGTTTGTTTTCATTGCTGTCTGAATGACCCTTTTACAGTCTCTGCCTTTGCCTGGCCGCCCGCGCCCGGCTGCGTTTAACTGCGCCGGGTCGGCCGCGTTAGCCAGGATCCCGGCCATTCCATAGCCAGGCCAATCACTATTATTCCAATCCAGCGACTCAGAATCGGCGGATTTCTCCTTCACAGTTATTGCCTCAACAACGCGCAGCGTAAACACGCAGGGATCTGGCGGGCCGGCCGTGCCGGCGCTGATTAAAGGCCGCGAGCAAGATGGATGGAGGCGGTGGGAGCAGCAGGCTGCCGCGTCCTGCTGCGCGCCAGTCTCTGCCATTGTGGCCGCCTCTGGGTACCAGACTCGCCGTGGTCCTGGCCGCTCTAAAAGGAGAGGCGGCTTTGTGTGCCTGCCCGCATCTGCAAACTGTTCTGACACATGATCTACCCTCTCAGCAAGGCCACTCATTAGGCTGATTATCACTTCAAAGTTTGTATTATCATCCATCTCTAAAGGCAATTAGGAATGGGTGGCTTTGAGTATCAGACACTGGGTGACACTAAGTGACTCATCTTTATTGATTCTTTTGTGTGCGGAGACAGTGATTGAGATGATAGGATTGCAGCCTACCTGCCCCTTTGACTGGTAAATACTGAAGAAAAACGGTGTGTAATTAACTGACAGTTAATATAGGTTCTGTTTAGTGTTCAGAAAGCACAATAGTGGAAGCTGCCCAAAAGGAACAAAGTAATGAAACTCCTTTGACAAGTTAAACTCTAAAGCCAACTGTGTAATTATCTGACAGCTAACGGGGGAGGGGAGGGCCCGGCTGAGTATTTATGAGACCAAAGGAATTCCTGGGCCTCCGCAATGGGGACAGTTACGGACAATAATCATAACAGCTACCCCAAATATTTGCTTGTGCGAGCCTGGCTTTCCAGCGACGCGCGAGCACTCGCAGGGCCGGAGGAAGGGCCAGGCCTCCCCACTGCCGCGGGGGACGAGGGAGCGCGATCCGGAGGCCCCCGTCTACATGTTGCATGCACGGAGCTGCTCCTTAGAAACTCCAACCTGCAAGCACGGCTGCAGCCTGGTCTGCAGTAAGGAAGGAGCTTGCTGGCAAAACTGGACCCACCCGGTGGGAATTAGCCATTCACCTGTAATTCTGTCCTGCTAACAAATCCTCCACTTTTTACTTCTCCGTCGTACATATTCCTTGTCATACACTGCCACAAACCTGCTGAAACAAGTCAGTCGACACGGAGGGGCACGTACCGGTGGCCCGCAACACGGAAAGCTATTCTCCGCGTCCACGATCTCCCACAATGCGGTGTTCCCATCAGGATTAGCCTGTCTGGCAGCACTTGGAAATCCTCTGTCCATGGGTCACAGTAAACAGGGAGGAAAGAGTCAAACTGGGATTCTGTGAAATTCATGTTCAGTTGTGAACAGTCCCATTTGCAAAATGGTTATATTCTCTCACCTGGTACTGGAAGGCACCAAGGAGAAAGCTGCTGCCTTTAAGAAGTTTGCAAGGGACGACTGCTCTTACTGGAATGAGCCTTTTGGCAGCTCTGATTCCAGAAGAGCTGATCAGGGCATGCTGTCAGAAATGTCAGTCTAGGCATAATGTAGCTAAATATGACAGAGTTTCGTAAGAGGTCCTTTTGGAGGCTTTTCAGGAAATTTTGTGGTTTTAATTTTGTATGCATTGTGAATGATTAAGTAAAACCTTAAGATTCTTTGTAAATAGAATATTTTGAAACACTTGACAGACCTAAGAATGTCCTGAGAATGTCTCCGTGAGATGGAGAGAGGAAGGGAAGCATATCAGCAATGTGCAATTAAAGAAGTATATGTACACAGAGGATATAAATGTAGACTATCTACATTGTTGAAAAAAACAAGAACACTGCTACAACATTTACAGTTCTCTCCTTTTCTAAGTGACTTTCCACTGACCTTTTCCATGCACTCTTGGGGCAGGTAGAAATGTCTCTCTACCATCTGACAAATCTTTTCACTACTACTAAAACTGATCATTTTGTTGGACATGAATGCAGGTGGAATGGAAAAAAAAAACAGCGGAATTTGTGGGGTTCAGTGAAAGCCCAAGGAGTGGAAAGAATTTGGATGACTTAGGGAAATATGAGGTTAAGCATGGGAAGGAAGGTAGCTCTTTTGATGAGGGAGGAGATTCAGCTAAATGGGGTGGTTGAATTATCAAGAAATACTGGATCTCATGGCAGTGGGAGACGAGCAATGTGGACAGAGGTCTGAGGTACATACAGGTTATCTACATGCACTCGTGTTATGTGATTTTGCTGGAATATCCATGGATGTGCCATCGAAGGACTGGTCAAACACAAGAAAAATATTTTTACCACTGTATATGATCTTTCTGAAACCACTGCAGAAGCAGAATATTACAGCTTTTTCAGGTATTCTTTCTCCCAAAAGAAAATGCTGACAAGGTAGAAGATGTACAGAAAAGAGCTACAAAAAATTATTTGAGATCTAGATGTATATCTTAAAATGAGAGGCTAATGATCCTACTCAATTTAATTGATCTTTAAGAAAGCTAAAGAAGATGAGGAATATTCAAAACCATTCATTGATTTGGAAGATCAGGCAAATGCATAACAGGGTCTAGTGTCAGAGGCTGAAACCTGACAAATTAAAAAAAAAAAACATTTTAATAAGGAGAGCAATTACCATTGGAAGAAGTTACATAGGATTGCTGTTGCCTTTCTTTTGCCTTTTGGTTTAAAATCAACTCTGACTGAAAAAAAAAAAAAAAATCCAGAAGTCATTGCAGAAGGGCATCATTGCATAAATCTGTGTCCTGTAGAATGAAGGGGCATTGACAGGATAACTACAGTTTTTCCTCTGGCTTTATTTATATGAGAGGGTGAAGCAACTCGGAGCCATGGAGAGAGTGAGAAGGTTGCCTTTACTGGCAGCTTGCAGATGGTGCCGAAACACAGCGGAGCTCTGGAATCCTGGCCCTGGCGCTGCTGGCCTGCTGTGCTTTTGGCAACTCGCAGTCTCCTGCAAAGTTTTTTATTCCCCATGAAGCCTTTGAATACCTTATCTATTTGAAATGAGGCACAAGATAGCACCGCTTCTGAACAAAACAGTACAAATCTCAGATAGATGCACTTATTATTGCAATACAAATGCAGGAAAACAGGAAAGGACTTCAACATTGCCAGCTTCTCCCTTCCAAATCATATCCCTGTCAGGCCTCTGGCTCTTCAAGAATTGCCAAAAAAATGTAGAATCAGTTTCAAATACTTGCACTGATACAACCTTAAAATGAACTGGTATGAGAAATGCACAGTAAAACTGAAAGCAATAACAGCCACTGGAAGAGGTGTCAGCAGACAACAGTCAGTGTGACAAAGGCTGTGTTAAGTATAATTGTGTTACCTTCTTTTATTCTACTACGACTTATTCTTCTATTACAATAATAAGAGTCCTTTCAAATCCACGTGATCTAAAGAATTTCCTTTGGACATGCTATTATAACCCACCCTCTACTAGAAAGCACCTAGAAAAGTTTGGCAAAAAGAAGAGAAAACCTCAAGCAAAATATTTGCTAATTCATTTTGACCTCCACTACTCACTTGCAAGGTCCATGCTACTTTCTCTGTCTCTCACTTTTCCCTTGTTTCCACTTTAATCTGATCCAAACAAATTATACGTGAACAGGCATTTTCATCTGGGCCTTGTTCACCGAGGTACTTAGCGAACAATCAACCGACGAACAAGATAAGAACAGCAAAAAAAGATAAGCGTTTGTTTAGATAGTGCAATCACAGATAAAGACCTAAGTAAGCCTGCACATACTCAAGAACCAGTGCTATTATCTTTCAAACTATGGCACTGTGGTTGCCTTCATTGTATTTCTTTGCCATTAATACTCACAAAGGAGTGATTTATCAATTCATTTAAAATGTACACAACCTTTCTGTTTTGTTCTGGTTGAAATTGAGGAGTGAAATCTGAAAGGTAAGTTATTTGCTGTGGAGTCTTTGTGTTTTTAACCTGGGTGATTAAAAAAAAAGCTGAAGTGAGAGGAAAAAAAAATGGAAAACACAAATAAACGTGAACATTACAAGAGGAGATGTCTCTTCATTAGGGCTTAGCGTTGTTGGAGAGCTTGGAGTCTCGGAGAGCTCACACCATGACTGTAAATAGCACCATGGGTAGAAACATAGAGGGGGTGTAGAAACTCTTGTAGGACCATGAGGGGGGTCCCTCATAATTTTCAGTGCTTGCGAAACACTTCATGAACATTGGCAGCATAAGCCTCAGATTCCCCACCAAGCAAGCAGGAGAGGCTGAGCCCTCCTCGTGGATGGGCAAACTGAATTACAAAGCGATCAGGTGACTTGCCTGAGGTTAAGCAGGGGGGCTGATAGAAACCTGACCTCCGGCCACAAGGGTCCATCCCTTAACCACAGGACCTTTCCCTCTTCCCTACGATCTGTGTAAAGTAATAGTCTCTATATGAGAAAATTGCAGTGTCTGAACAGATTTATTCGGCGCCTTTCACCAGCACTGCAGCCACGTCATCATTTTTGAAAGGCGCCCTTCCATTCAGAATACATTGAAAAATGCATCCAAATCATTTATTCCATATGTCAGAAAATATGTGTGCCACTAGAACACATTTAATTTGATGAATGTGAACTTTATGAACAGGCTCTGCTGAAAAGACATATTTAAATATTGTTTTACTAAACATATGTGTGTACATTAATAAATATGGCCTCAAATGTTATTTTAATATGGACCTAACTTTTTTGTTTTGTTTTGTTTGTTTTTTTTTATCAATAAGAAACTGAGAAGCTGAGCCTTTAGTTTCTCCATTTCAGAGAAAGAGGCTTTTGCGAATTTTTGTCAGGATGTTTTTGTGCGCTTGAGATGTTGCTTGCCTTTAATTTATGCCATACAGAAGCCTCAGCCAATGCTTGGGCGTAAACACAAGGGTGGACACAACTTTAATAACAACTCTGAAAAGAGCTGTTTTTGTCTTTGTCTGCTTATCTACCTGCCTAGGAGATCAAAGCAGAAGTAGCCATAAAACATGGGGAAAACATTCCATTTCTCAGAATCTCATGCAATAAAACTCGAGGGTGGCGTGTGAAACCAGGCGGTGCTGGGGAGTAGATCAGTGCAGCTGATCAGGACGGCTGAAGGAATGGTGAAGTGGGAGAAGCTCAGCAGAACATAAGGGCAGATAAGCAAGGAGAATTCAAGGTACCAGGAGACCTGAGAGGAAAAGGGCGCAAATGTGAAGCAATGGAATGAGAGGAGGTAATGTAAAGTTTCGAGGAGCCTGTATGGATCCCATGGTCAGCATAGCCAGCAATGACCACAGCAGGAGGGCTAAGCTGAGGAAGAAGAAATTTCCAGGAAAAGAAAATCATTCTAAAATCAGATTTCAATCTGGCTCAAGGTTCCAAACATCCTCCACTCTAAAGTTTTGTCTCACAAAGGGAGGAGCCATTCAAAACTGGCTTCAAATTTCAGTTCCACTAAGGATGCAACGTTTGGGGTCGACATCTTCTTAAAAGAAAACCCCATATAAACCAGCTTGGAGTTAGGTTTATATAGAGGCCTCAAATATAGAGTATTATGGTGATTGATATTTGTTTGGGACTCAAATTTGTTCTGCATGAAAAAGCCAGGGAAAGGGTTCCTCTTCTCTGATTCACTGAACAGAAGGTAATTGAAAGATCTTTTTATGGCAGGATTTACGACCCCTGAGCCTCAGTCGTTTTGAGCTAAATAATAATGCATTTGCATCGTAAGTGTATCTAATTTGAATTTCACTTCCTGCCTAAACACTTTGAAAAGATGCATGCCTTGAGGTGTCTGCCTGAATAAAATTCCTGTGGAATTGAGGCTAACAAATAAAGTATGTCGTGGTGTGTTAGAATCTGCTCTGCCCTGGAGAATAGCTCCCCTGATAAACTGTCTGATTTATAATGACAACTGCTCCCACTGTTGTATACAAGTATACCTTACTGTAATGGGGAATTAAAGAGGCTTTCATGTGAACCAAATATTTAGCTTTGAAGTCAGTGGGAGCTGAGAGCACTCAGCACCTCACAGGATTAGTCCCTTAGGAATTAACCTTTTCACCCTACTATAGTGGAAGGATGAAATTTTAAGATGGAATTTTAGTGGTGTGAGAGTACAAGAGTACTGGGAAGGGTAAGAAATCATGACGAGTTACCTTCTACTTTAAAGAGCACTGGGGTCATTCCACGTCAGTATGACTCTCAGCACCTTGACTCCAGTAAGACCTACATACAATTAGTTTTCATAGAGAATCTAGGCTGCTCCTTTGTCATATACTTGGTCACAGATTATAAGAACCTCAGGAAGGAAATTATGTGTTAAGTTGCTGTGTTAACTAGCATGTCAACACTGCGTTAGTCCTGCAAAAGCATTACCAGTTTTTATATTTGCCTGTGAGAGACTTTCCGTCTGCTCATTTTCCCTTCCGCTTACTGTTTCAATTAACAAAGTGAGCATGAAAATCCAATGCATTCTTCAGTATCTTGGTCAAAAGTGAGGGTATTTTTTTCCAGGTATTCTTTTGTTAATGATGATATTAAAAGTGACTTTTAAATTGGCTGTTGTGAAACAAACAGAATCTGCCATTGCGAGAAAAGACAAACTGCTTATAATTAGTTCTGGCAGCTGGAGGATGGCACTCCTGCTGTTTCTGCTGCTGGCACGGTAACGTACATCATGTCACAATGCATGAATTATGTGGGGTCAGCCCTTCCAACACACCCAAATTGTTACCAATTATTAATTAATTAGTATCATTATGGGACTGCCTTAAGGGCCCAATCAGTCCCTTTGAAACAAATAAAGTGACTTAGAAATAAAAGGAGGTAGACGTGGTTAGCGATGAGTAAAAAAGGTAATTCTAACAACAATTTCATATGGGTCTAGTCCTGCAAGGTACCTAATACCCCCCCAATTGATCTGAAGCGCTCCCCTCATGACCTCCAGCTGCATTTAAGTTCCATGTGTGTATAAGAGAATACAATATAATGTAGCAGGAACAATGCTAGGAGACCTATAGGTTGTTTCATCTCTGTGGGATCTTGCAATAAATATAATTTTCTGAGATGAGTGTTTGCTAGTAGACAATTCTTTTAAGCAGTTTGACTTTGTCTTTGAAAGACATTTCTGTTCCTTTTTTTACATTGGCTCCTTTTTCTAATACCTGGATTTCTTTTGATGCTGGCAATATGCATTTTTGCCCGGTTAAGCATCCGATGTTATTCGAGTAATCATGAAGTTCTCATTGAATTCATTGAAATAAATTTAAACACTGTGCTTTGTTAATCCTTCAGAAGTCTATTAATTCTATGATGTATTTTTTACACATTAGGGAGACTTCTCTTCAAAACTATCTACAATAGTGGACACTAATGCTTATAATTCAAGTATCTGAGAGAATTCTAAGTTAAAAATCAATTACTGCAAATGCTTCACAAATATTTTAGGTACGTAAGTATTAAGTAGGACACTATAAACTAAAGCTGAATAGGACCTATAAATACTTGTTTTATATCAGTTGATAGCACATGTACATAAAGCTAATGCCCATTTTTCCATGGCAAAGTCAAGATGCTGGCTCTGTAATCTATGCAAGTATGATGTGTTTGCAAGACCTGATTTTGGTCAGTCCCTTACTTCCACTATATTTGAGGTGAATTTAACCAGTTACAGTTAAAATAGAGTTAATTATTAAGAAAGGTGTTTAAAACTACACATGCAATGCATGGGGAAGAAAAGTAAAATCTGCTAATTAAAAACACTAAGATGATTGCAGGCTAAGTATGAATGAGACAGAATCTTTAATTCCATGTACCATTTTAGGAGCTCAAGTCATTATTTATGGAAAAAAAATGTCCATAAACATATACTGCAATTTTTCCGAAAGTATCTATAAAATGTTAATTATAAAATGCCTAAAAAAAAACTGAGATGAGAATGAGTGATCCAGGCAACGTTGGGCAAGAGAAAAAAGAGGCACTCTGTGAGAGGTGTAATATGCAGGTTGTATGCTCCCTCACTGCTCAAGAGTACTATTGATAAAATGTCTGTCAGCTGATGTGCAATAAGGAGAAGATAACAGCCACTGATGGAAACTTACAGAGAGTTACCAGATAGTTCTTTACCTCAGGTAAAAGGCAAATGTATTTTTAAGATATAAACCACATGGATTTTATCCAGAAGGTATTTTGCCATCTAAGTCATAAGAAACAGACATTCATATCTCTTAGATGTTTTATTCTAGAACATTCATCGCGGAATATCACTAGGTCAGTTTCAGAAACGCTCAGCTCCTACATAGACCTGTTAGTGGGGTCTATATTCAAAAGTTCTTGGCAAACAAGCAGCTCCCAGGCTAGTGCTTGTGGGGAGGGATTCTCATCTGGCAAAAGGTGCTGAAGTCTTGAAGATCAGCTCCTTATTTTGGCACAAAAAGAGTTCAAGACTTCTGAAAATACTTCCTGGGCACCTCAGCCCTTACTTCCCCCATGTGGGAATAAAGAATTAAGAAACCGGATGAAATCAGTAATAAACCATAATCTCTGTGTTCAACTCTGCTTCTTGCACGTTTTGCTGCAGAACTTCAGTGACAAGTCTGCACGTGAACAGTGTAGCCTTAAATATTTCCCATAAATGTTCCTCAGAAATATATTTCCCATAAATGTTCCTTAAAGCATGGATGCTCATTACAGTTTCAAAGCAACCACCTCAGCAAGACTTTCAAAACTATATTGTCCCTGATTTATATACTTGCTGCAGTTGCATATTGGGTCCATAGCCCCATGTGGGGTTCTATCAACATGGAAGAACTCAACTTCTTCTCTTTCTCCAAAACTATGACAATCATTATGAGAGTCATAGTCGTGAGCCAAGAAGGCCAAAAGAAGAAAGGAGGAGGACAATCAGTAGAGGAAAAGAGAAAGAAAAGATATTTCCAAGAGAGAAAAGAACATTCACTGTGTGTATGGCACTTCCCTGAAAACTGGGTTGTCTTGGTATATAAAAGTGGCTACTCTCAGGTATTCACAACTGAAAGTTTCAACCCCATCATAATTTATCCAAAAAATCAGTCTCCTGTGTTGACTCTTTGTTTATGAATTTTAACTCTAGATGATTTTGCTTAAAAAAGGGAGTGAGAATGGGGACTTCAGGATATGACTGCTGAAGAGAGCAAATGAGAGGGTCTAATATGCAGTTCTGCCATTCTCCCGTCCATCTATGTTGGTCTTGCTCTTCCAATTTTCAAAAGATAGCAAAATCATATCTATTTGCTACTCAGCACTAGCTGTGCTCCAGGACTCCTTTTCACAGAGCAATGAAAACCTTCACATGGGCAAATCAGTTGCCTGTTAAGAATGATAACACCTGAGACTTTATATTACAACAGAATGTGCCAGTGGTTTGTAGCTACAGTCCTTAGAAACAGCATCCTTTTGTACAGATTAATTAATACGGAGAACCCGTATTTTCGGTATTGGCCTTCGGTGTTATAGCAACATGAGTTCATACATTAGATATACTAAGCATATATTAGACAATAAAAAGAGATTCTTGGTAATTGATTACATCAGGCCTGGAGCTACACTGTCAGCACTGACTTCCCTGATGACCCCACAAATAAGCAGAATTTCCCACCTGTCACCCAGATATAATGTCTAGTATGCAGATGTAAATCCCAAACTACTCTTTGCAATACTTTCTAAGTTAATCCAATCTCCTGTGGGGTTAAATAGAACACAAAGTAGTTACTGCAAGTGGTTTTTTTCTCCCGAACAGTCTGAAAGTCAGCTTCAGTATGTTGTGACAAACATCACTATGGAGGGGGGATCTTTTAGGGATTTTTGTGGCATTTGCATGTTCACAGTAAATGGTGAACATGTGTAAACAAGTAATCTGCATTTGATTTTTACCTGTGGCTTATGCTTTAATGATTTGCACGTAGGGTGCAAACAACTCCGTTAGATACTGCTGTGAATTACTGTTTCCTTCACGTAGCTGAGGTCCATGTTCTTCCGCTCTCCGTAGGAACAGTCTTATTTTTATACTCACTCTAGAGAGATTCTCAGAAAAGCCTCAGACACCAGTGTCATGCTGTGTCTGCCAAACTGCACCTCATACGGATTGTGTTTGGGTAGGCACGATCGAGGCTCTGGGATTTCTAGCCAATGCCTCGAGATAAATATTGAGACTAAGGAAGAAGTCTTTTGACATTCCTGTTGTTTTGATGTGGCTTCCCAGGCATGCCTTGTCTGCTCAAGCACTATGCACATCGAACCACAAGTAACAGACCCAGACGTGAGGGGGAGACCTGCTGCTGATAAGGCCAATATTAGATTACTTTCAGTGCAGACAAAGGAAGAGCCATTGAAAAAACGCTCTTCAAGTCCCAATTTCTTTGCTGCATCACGGGCAGTTAAGTTAACGTATTAGTTCTTACCAGAACTGATACAAAGTCTGCGCTTTTCCTCAGGAAACCAGTGCTCACCACAACCACTCTCAACTTGATGGAAATAAAATTCAGTGTAGGTAAAAGAACATTTCATTTCAGCTTGGCCTTTTACAAGGACTCTGCCGTTTGGTTTAAGCATCAAATTAGGCTTTTTGAGGTTGTTTTTTGAAAAAGTATTACTGGAAACATTGCCATGATCTGTGCTCATTATAAAGGGAAATATTTTGCAGTTGGACATTCCCTTCCACTGTTGTGAGTCCAGCTCACACTCTATGAGTGCCTGAGAACCAGAATATGAACCTAGCCAGAAAACAGCTATAAAAACAAGTAACATGGGCTACTCTGTTTTCTATTTGCATTTAACTCAAGAGGAAGGTAATAAAAAGAAAATTGGATTAAAAAATGTTTTTGCCCCAATTCTGTCTGGCATTTGCGCCTCCTTGTTTAGTGATATACTAAATTTTACCTTTCTAAAAATCTTCAGAGAGCCCCCAGTCATTCTACATGGATTCCGCATGAAACAATAGTCCTGCCGCAAACTGGGGGGCAGAAATACACATCTTAGGGCATGTATGTTCCAGTTTGTCATAGCTA
This sequence comes from Nothocercus julius, assembly GCA_013398735.1. Taxonomy (NCBI): domain Eukaryota; kingdom Metazoa; phylum Chordata; class Aves; order Tinamiformes; family Tinamidae; genus Nothocercus; species Nothocercus julius. The sequence goes on along the minus strand of VZSV01000009.1, from coordinate 5,950,311 downwards.
TGTGTAGTCTTTTTACATTAGGCAGCTTTACATTTACAGAGGCAGCTTGTGTATGGCCACACTAAATAGAGCATTTGCTTGACAGTTACTGTGGATATCTGTGCCCGATGAGTGTAATGAAGTATTAGAGAGGGTCTAAGATGGCACCACCACATGGGCAAACCCTGGCTTTACTCACTCAAAGCTTCTTATACTCTTTTTTTTTTTTTTTTTTTTTGGCTGTCTAGGAACTCAGAGATTAATAAAGAGGGTCTGCAGCTGTGTCCCAGCTACTGCACAGAGGCAGAAACATCTGTGTTCTCTTCTCCCCTTCACATTAGCAATGTTAATGTGGAAGGAAAACCATGGAGCCCAGGCATATCTCCCATGTTGTTATGAAGACCCAAGGAGTTACTAATAGAATTGTCTCCTTTTTTACCACAAAGTTTCTTTCTGTCAGAAAATTTAATTTTCTTCATCACAAGTCTGTTTTTTTATGAGGAAATGGTTTGACTGGAAAGCTTTTTTCAAGAAAAATACAAGTGGAAAATATTTAATGTGAAAACATAATTTTTACATTTCAATTAGATTTTTTTTTTTACATTTCTTTTTGTGAAAAAAGCCCTAATATTGTTCCCTGTACAAGTAGCACTTTTAAATTCTAGTCACTAGAGAGATGTAGATTTTTGCCCCCTATAAATATGTGAATGTTTTGTCGACAGCATTCTATAAACATATATCCTTTTCTCATTTACACTGTCACACAAAACTATTGGCACTGACAGGTCTTAAATCTGAAAAGGGCTCCACAATGCAGTCACAAACACATTTCTGCAATGCCACGAAGACAAAATGTGACCACATCCTGTTGAATATCTTTAAGCAGTAAGGACACAGTACAAAACTTCGAGAAGATGTGTCCCTATTAATTAACCTCTTTGACCAGCTTCCTTTTGTTTGGTACCAGTTGCCATATGGAACCCCTAACTCTTCCCTGACCGTGGATGGAAAATTTACTGTATATGTTGCCATTTTTTAACTTAAAGGTAAACTTGACTGTTTTTTTAAAAAAAGACTCTTTGAGGTTCCACTCATTAATAAAATGCATGTTTTAGACAACAAATTCAAAATATGATTCATAGTGAAATGTAACGCTTTTTACTATTGTGGGTGAACCAGAACAGTCAAAAGTAGAAGAGATTTGATTTTTTTCCCCAAAGCCCAAACTGAATCGAGTCTTTTCTTAAGAAAATAATGCATAATAATAGTGTTCCACTAGGGGTTTTCTTAGAGCTTTTTTTTAAAACTCATTGGCATTTACATTTGTCCCATTTCTCCCTGACTGGAAATTTTTCCTTAGAACAGTGTTCTGGCAGCCCTGTCTTCATCTCAGCTAAATGCAAAAAGAGCTGCAAGTCTCACAAGGCAGCAAACCTGCCTGAGCCTTAGCGCCTGATCCTCTCCCCGCTGAAGTCCCTGAGAGTCTGTTAATTGATTTCAAAGGGAACTGGATGAGGTCCCAGTATCAGATATAACTGTTTGGAGAGACTGTTTGGAAGAGGGTCTGCTCCAGTTAAATATCTGATTCATTACATGAACCCAACTGAATTGCCAGTGTAGAAGGTTCATCTATCATTAGTTTCTGCCTTCTAAGTTCAGAGCTCAGGGATTTACCTGTTTCTCTTTCATCAGTGAATCACTGCATTAACATGATTATTTAAAGCAATGCAGAACAGAGTCCTTTCCAGCACTTCTCGTCAGGGCTCTTTTAATATGGTAGCTACACGATACTGTTGAATGAATACTGAGCACATCTGACATAAAAGAATCCACTGACTCTCTTCCTGTGGCTTAGCAAAACAAAGTCTGTGCTGTCTAATATCACCTCAGCATATTTGGCTGAGTAGTTAAGGAAGGGACTGCAGATGATCCCTAGCCAGAATCCCTTGGAATCTGGAAAAGTTCAGAGCAGTAACTCCTGAGCTTTCACTCCAGCTTCCCCATGGCAGCATTCACACACGAGAGCTTTGTTACCAGGGGTGTTCTCAGCAACGTTGTCTTGGTTTTAGCAGAAAGGCAGAGGAAGGACTGCACTTAAATGACACGCTTTCGACTGCATTTTCAGTGAAGTATTTGTAAGTTCTGACTGTACATCTGTGTTCTGCTAATGATCCAAGATTTTAAGATGTTTTATGTGTTTAAAACATTTTGGGCCACATTTAGCTACAACTGTCTATAGCACAGGGGGAAACTGCTTCGACTTCAGAGCTCAGGGGTCTTCTGGGGGTTAGGACCTTGGAATCTTTTAAGCCAGAAAAACTAAAAACTACAGCGCCCAGCCCCTGCCACCCCACCTTCAAAGCATCTGTGGGTGCTCACACTGCAATTTCGTCCTCCGTAATCTGACAATGACAATGTAACCATGGTTTTTTGTTTTTTTTTTTGCTTCTCTCTTCTTACCCTGTTCTTGATGCCTTTTTCAGCTTTAAGGCTGCAGCACAGTTGTCAGAAGTCTGGCTTCAATGGTCTGAAGGGAGACAGATACTGATAAATTTCCTTTTGATCTCTGCTCTGCAAAACCCTCAGTCAGAAAAAAATAGAGGGGTCTGTGTGCATAGGGCTTGGAGGATGTGAAAGGCAAAAAGCACCCCCTCATGCCAGAGCGAGTATAACTCCCACTGCACATTAGATCTGAAAGAGGAATATAAAGAGTTTTGTATACATTTTGCAAATCAATGCACTGTAAGGAAATCAAGCCACTGAGTAAAATGGGGGTAATGATACTGATCTCCTTTGTAAAGTACTTTGAGATCAGTTGATGAAAAGGACTGTATAAGAGCTAGGTATTATTATAGTTAAATCATGGCAATTGCATTTCTCAAAAACGTTATCTTTCTGTGGCATGCTCATCAGGATCAGTGTTGAAAGGTTGCAGTTTATAAGAACTATTCTGTTGTACTATAAATGAGACTGAAAAAGAACTTTTGTTTTCATCGGGTTATAGAAACTTGTACCTATCATTTGAGGATGCATCTATACAACTGCAGCAGGTGCCTTTCACTCAACTTTCTGCATCTACCTTGGTCAAAGGTTGAATGAAGACAGTGGGCCCTTGATGACAGTACTAAGTCAGGCGGAGAACACATTTGAAACACAAAATGTTATCCTAGTTATGCGTAGGAAAGTCATGAGTAATCCAGGAGCAAATGTATTCCCCAGCTGTGATCCCGACACAGTATATCCTGCCTCTCAGCAAATTTGACTAGCTCGGGCACCATGTTGCACTAACATATCTAACTAGTTTTTGGACTAGAGCAGGCTCTTAAGCAGTAGGGCAGAGCACAACTATGTCTGCTGTATCTGTGGAGGCATTTTCACATGTTCCTTTGCTCAAAGAATAACAGTGCTGGAAGAATTGAATATAATTTGTCAGCACTGGCAAGGGTGGAAAATTTACTTGGGGGAATAAAAAAAAGCCCAGATGACAGTGCTAAAGGAACCAAGGGCAGCTCAATATGAATTAAGATTCACAGGAAAGAACCCAAAATAAATATGTAAAATCTCAAATCAGCTTTTTTTCCTCCTCTGTAGCAAGACAGCCTCTTTTATGTGCTGGGAGACACATTGCATAGAGGGTATATGCAGCAGAATGCATAAACAAATTTGGAACTGGGAGTCCAATGAGAAAAAGCAAGGCAAATGAAAAGTATTTTCCCCCAACAAAAATGCATTACCCATTCTTTAAATATTGGCATATATTATACTTTAAAATAGCTGGTAGTTATAATGTGCTAATAAAAACTGACAGCAAAATGCTAGATATAGACTGTGTGGGTAAAACTAATGTGGCTTCTGCATATGCTTTAACAAGGCCTGTGCTACATTATTTACAGTTTATAATAAAGTCTGTGATGTGCCTTTTGTTCACTTCACCACAAAATCAACACGGAGTAACCATATGGCCACAACAGAGTCTTCTAAATATACACAAACAGTAGAGTCTAGGTACACGCAAAGGCTCGGCTGGGTTTCTGACAGATTTTGTAACAGAGCACAGTGAGTGTTAGTAAAGGACTTCCTATACTCCATCTTACTATATGAAAAAAAATAATTCTCATACAGCTTTAAATTAGAGATACAGGCTTCTCAATTTAAATGCTGCATTTCCAGTGTTCCATGAAAAAAATACTTTATGTTTTTGATTGAATCAATTTTTCCAGAGGTTTACAAAGCTGAAATACAAAAGTAGTTTTGTTTTCTGTCAGGATTTTACAGATCATGTTGCAAATACACGGTAAATACATCTGCATATAGTTCTTAAAAGAAACCTCAGTTTAATACAGACATATTATTGAGACAGGGATGAACTTGCTGTTTATTTACAATAGTTGTGAGAGGTCGTTCAACCGCTCCTTGCAGGCAAACGGCTTGAAAAACAGCAGCCTCCCATCCCAAAACACAGATCCAAATAAGAAGAGTGCAGCAGCTTTGCACAGCTTGCACATGAACAGGTACATGTGTGTGTGTGTGGAGAAAGGACTTCAGACTGAGATGTGGAGAAAAGCTGAGAAACAGATTAGAGAGACAAAAAGAGCCAATGCTTGTATACAGCCTAGCAGAAGTCTACACAGTGTGGTACTGGTTGGGTACTGAGTGGACACCTTATTCCTTCTGGTAGCCTGAATCCTGCTGGTTTCAAGAAAGCAGGAATTTCCTTCTTGGAAATAAACTTTCTTAGAAATAAACATCAAAGAAAATTTACTCCATCAATTTCTCCATCCAGTTGGAATAACCTATGAGATCTCAAAATATGGTTAGTTGCTTAGATCAAAAAGGGTAAACATATGTTTTTCACTATTTTTAACTATAAAGAAGAGCAAATTACTGAAGAAAGCTTTAAATTGAAATAAATCCTATAAAACAGGAGTCTGGTTTAGTAACAATTATGTGCATTTAGATACAGCTGAAATTCAATTAAGCCTTTAAGGTATGGCTATTAATATTACTACTGAAATCAAGCAGTTCCTTAGTCGTGGACTGAGATCTCATCATGGGAAGAGCTGTATGAACAACAGATAAACAGCACAGTCCTGGCTCAACAGCATCAGGGAGATCCAGACAAATGAGTACAAGGAAACGAGACAATATTGCTCAAGTTTACTGAAAGTCAGTGATAAGTAAAGGTCTCTCCAGGCCAATAATCTGGTCATTGTTCATATTTCCACAGATGTCATGGAAAGGGAAGGTTCTGGAGAAGGTAGTGTCCTGTAGATGGTGGTGGGTAGCTCCCCCAAGCATAATGGACAAAGTACGCAAAGGAATGAGAGCACTTTGAAAATTTAATTTGTGAGTAGAAACTGCTGAGAAAGATGATATGGTCCTGTTAATAACTGTGAGCCAGTATCTTGATAAAGCATATGAGATACTAAGCACAATAAGGATGCATAGTCTAAATCAAGGTCGGAAAAAGGACAGTAAGAATAAGCATCACTTGCAAGAAGTTCTAGGGTAAATTGAGAGGAGAGAAATTTAATTTTTCATTCGGTGAACTTATAAATTAAAGTAGGAAGCAAATAGGGCAATTGTCAAATAGGCAAGAATGGGAAGGCAACTGTGGCAGAAAGTGAAGCAGAATTGTATGAAATGGGAAAAGTGACAACAGCTGTAGGGAGTGCAATGGATAAAACAGAAGTTGGTGAGCAAATGGTGGGATGGGGTTGCTGCAGCAAGCACAGGTCTGAAGGAAGCCTGTCGATACAGCAGTGGAAAAGGAGAGCAGGCTGGGGAGAAGGTGCAACACAAGCCCGAGCCCTCTGAGGACTTCAGTGAGATGCCATTTGAGGAGAGAGAGGTGGATGCAGGAGGATGGAGAGCTTAAGGAGTGAGTCAGAGACATGGAAAAACTTACTGGGATTAAGTAGATTTATTCAGAAGAACATTACTTAGGGAAAAGGCAGAATCGAAGGACAAAACACATTTGTGGTTCAGGAAAGCAGCTAGGCCACTGTGTTTCTTTGAAACATACTGTGCTGTCCAAGATTAGGAGCAGAGGAAAGGAGTCCTGGGAAGGAGTTAAAGTTTTGCATTCGGAGGAAGAGGAAAACAAAGCAAAGAGCAGAAGACGGGGATTTGGAGAGGGAGCAATCGCAGAGTGTGCAATGGACAGCAGATTCCTGGGAGTCTGCTGGTCAGGCTGACAGACCGTTCTGCCCTCGGCCTGGGAAGTGGGGAGAGTTCCTTTCTGTGAGGCTGTCCAAACAAGCCCCATTAAAGAGACCTCTAATTATTTTCTTGCTCCAAAAAAGGTCTGAGAAATTGTTTTTCTAGCACCCTGAAGAGGCAGGAGTTAAAGAACAATAGTTTGGTAAATGGCCATTTGCCGCTGTTTGCCTGGTCCAAAAATGTCTCAAGTAATACAATTAAGCTTAAATTTGGAAGCAAAATTCTTTCTTGCATCAAAACTTTATAGAAACATAGCAGAGAAAACACACTTTAATAATAAACAGATAATTAAAACCACTTGAAACTCATGTATGTGTTTTATTAGTGACTAAAATCAATGGTATGTTGCAATTTAGTTATGCGGGCTGATTTAGTATCATGTTATGTACCAGTTACATAGACATGTGCTACAGGCTTAGTCATAAAAGTGTGGAATGCACCACTAACAAATTCAATTTTTTTACCCTTAACTACTCACAAACCCCCTCTTCTTCTGAAGAGAAACCACATATCGCCCCTTATAAAGGGCTCAGTCAAAAGGAAAGCCAAAATAAAGACAGAACTGTATGGCCCAGTGGGTTCTCACCAAAACTATATATTTTGAGGAGATTAAAAAGAAAAGGAAGAACAGATAGGAAAGTTCACTCCCATTCCAAGAAGAAATTTCTGTTCTTAACAGAGTTCAAATATTACAAAGAGATATTCATGTCACCAGGAAGAAATGAATGTGTAAAGGTCTAAGAAAACACTGACAGCTGATTTTTCTATCATGTTACCTACACAAATGTAGCCCACTGAGGATTTCCCCCTTTAGCTTTGCATTGGAAAATTCATACTGGAATTTGCACTTTCAAATAACTCATTTGTTTGGGTGGGTTTCTGGAAAAATGGGTCTTTCTTGGGAGCACAGTGTCACTGATGCCAAAATGTAAGGAAAGGCTAATAATTTTGGAAGCCCCCTCACTAAATTTTCAGAACTGCTAAAAGGCAGAGCATCTGGAGAAGCCAGGAGTAAAGGGGGCCCTTGTCGCACATGTCACAAGTTGTGCATTAAGATATGAAGAACATCTAGAATTATAGCCTATTTTGCAAAACAGTTCAGAAAAAAAAAAAAAAAAAGCTTCAGCTTGAACTTTTAAACTACAGTTTGTCATACTTGTATTATAATCCTTGACCTCTTAAAAAAATCCCGTGTAAAAATCACTTTGGCAATTGTACTTAAAAATCCTTTTGATTCAGTAAATGATTGTCTTTGTATTTTAATTATTTTTCTAGGTACTAATTTTCAGGGAAAAGTATGCTGAAACAGTTGTTGTGTTTGCTTCATATGCTAAACTGGTTGAAAATAGGAGATCGCTGTCCTGCTAGTGGAATTAGGAAATTCCACTATTTTGAAATTTGTCTGCTTCTCAGGGTATCGTAAAAGCTAAGACAGACACATTTTCACAGCGCAAGTGCTCAAATACCTAGTTTTGGCCTGCTGCAATTTAGAGTCTCCGTGCCATGTTGCTTCATGGCAACTGTAGTTTTTGAGTGCCTGAAGCCTCGTTCTCCTTTACTGTCTGAGCTTCCAAACTAAATATCATAGAATACACTGTGTAAGGAAATTCCTATGATACTTTGTCCAGGGAGCCAGACGGGAGGTTTGACTTTGCCATATCAGAAAGTGCAGACCACAGAGGAGAATGAAACCTCTGAATTTTAACTCCAATGAAGCATTATAGTAAACGTATGCTAATGGCAAACTGATCCCAAAATAAAATGCATGACTGAAAGAGAACTTATATGTGAAAGAATGTAGAACTAGCAGCATTTCATATAAAGACACTAGTAAATTTATTGTATTTCATTTCGTATCAAGCATTTAGATTAAAGCAGAAGACTGCTAATTCTATAGTAATTTCACACTGGCCACAGCTCCGTCTCTCCCCAAAGACCACCAAGTCCTCCACGAGAGAAAGCAAGTTTTAAGCTTATGAGGAGAGTGAAGGAGGAACTACTTTAAGAATGTTTTGCTTTAAAATGTAAGTTAGAAACCTAATGGGTATGAAAAGTAAATGCTACAGGAGGGGATCACCATGGAAATTAATCATCTAACTGGTGTCGTCTTCTGGTTGAAACTCAGTAATCCATAGTTTCTGATGCATTTGAAAATTGATCATGTTTTTAGGTATCACATGTTTATACTGAGATTGGCCTATACACTTCAGCTAACTCAGCATCGCTGGGCTAAAATCTGCAGTGATACAAGGCAGGCGAGATCCTCCAACTTATTTATGAAAATAAGCCTGATTAAGTGAAGGTTAAAACCATGCGTGTTCATAATTTTCTCCAAGAGAACTACAAAGACTTGTAAATAGATTTAATAAATTTTTCGTATAAGTAAGGTGTCATACTTACTCAAATTCACTTATATGTGTATTTCCTCAGACACATACAGGTGACATGTAGGAAGATAGGTATAAGTCATGGTTACCCTGATGTAGGTAATATGGACACCTTTCCCGTAAAATATAACTTTTATCGAGGTACAGTAGCAACTACAGGAACAGAAGGGTTAAATTAGAATTAAATAAAATTCATTTATAAATTCATGAGATTAAATAAGATAAATTCAGGTGTGATCTAAACTAGTGTATTGAGATACATTAAGAGAACTGGGTGTAAATAAAGCATATTTAGCTTTTCTCTAGGAAAACATCTGAACCTCATATCACAGGAAGGTTCTGAGGAAGCTCAAACTACAGCACTCACAGAGAAGAGAGAAAGATAGGTGGTTACAGCTGCATTGTAAGATTGGCATCCCTGCTTCATTGCTTGCTTAGGTGAAGGAAGGAATCCCTCTAAACACTAAGACCATTTGGCAAACCTTTCTCAATGAGTTAGAGTAAAACTGGGGAGCCATTTGCTTCTTTCAACATGCCAGTATTATTACTCTCTTTCTGATAGGATAGATTTTGTTCTGTTTTTTGTCTTCATGAAATAATTGCATGTCAGGCCACATGAGAAATAATATCCCCCCCCAAAAAAATCTTGACCAGTCTACAGGAATGGGCTTCAAAAAATGCATATTTTTAAACATAAAAAGCTTAAAGAAGTTAAGGATCTACACTAGACCAACAAAACCCAAAAAATTCAGGAATAAGATTTTCCTCTCTACTCCATATTCTTCCCCACCCTTTTTTAAAGCCTAAAATAAATTTGTTACAATGAAAGCTGGCTACATGCTATAACTGTAGATACTCTTCATATCTGAATGCACCTCAGAAGTTTATAGCTTAGTAGAGTGCTCAAGTTAGTCTTGTCACTTAATTTGATGAATTTGATGTCTGGATGCTGAAGTGATGTCATCCACTTATAAGAAAATAGCAAAATTTTGCTTAGGCAGCCTGTCAGCTTTTAAATAAAATTTCCACTAACAAGAATTCTGTGTGGCAGCAGCAAAGTTCATTCTTGGAATACCTAACTTTTCTGCTCTTTAATATTTTCACTGTCATTTTTTGTGATGTAATGGCTAGCAACAAGAATGCTAAGGAAAGAAATCTCACTGTGGAAACAAAGAGGTCCAGGGCCCTCCAGCTCAAGCAATGCCAACTGCCGGCCAGCTCCACTCTGCCAAAAGAAGAGTAGAAGAAGCATCAAAGAAGGACATACTAGGCCACGTCAGACAATATCAAAATACCCACACTAATAATTTAATTTAACTGTTTGTTTTTTTTATTTTTTTTTTTTTTCCCGTGGTAAGTTTACATGTACACAATTCTTTCCTTCTATGAGGAAAGCCATTTTCAGCTTATCCTAGTATATCCATGTTTTGCCTCAGGCTCCAAAATCCCCAAGGAATGACTCAGCCATCAGGTTCTTGTGAGGTGCATCTTCTCAATCTTTTCCATGGGAGCTGTTCAAATCTGTTTAAATCACAAAATACCTGCTGGAGCTAAATCTTCTTTCTCTCATATCACAGATACTCATTTGGCTCTCACCTGGGGATTACTTACTATTCTAATGCGGATTGTTCTCCTCCTTTATTTTGTACAGGAATTCCACCTTTGTCAGCCAGGACATACATATCCCACTGAGAAGTTTGGCTTTTGACAAACAGACATTGATTGAAAACCACATGACAGAAAGTCCCTGATGAGCTCTAGGTGTCACATTTGCTTCACAGGCACTGAGGATTGAGAACTAATCAAAAGCAGACAAGAGCTCACTGCCTGTCTTCAGGAACCGCCAGATAATCATTTTCTCAAGATACTTTTCTAACAGCTAAAGGAGCTGAACCCCATGCTCACTCTGCACGTACCTTTCACTAAAAGCACCCTGTGGTAAAGTTACAACTTATCTTAAAACATTTCTCTCCTAAAATGAGGTTCACTATGGATGTTATAAGATTCATAAAAGAATTGGTACTTACCTTTATGTAAACAACCTTTTGAACATAGGGTGTTGGATAGCAGTATGAGCTAGAGAGAGATTTTGAGAACAGGAGCACTGAAGCTGGAACAGTTTTACACTAGCATAAGTGCGATATGTATAAGCCCTGCAAAGCTTTATAAAGTTAAAATGGTCTTTTCTCGACCTTGGATTTATATAGTTCTTGGATTATATATAGCAAAGATATATTAAACATAAATATCAGAATGGAGTAACATGCTCCAGGGTGTTAATGCACCTGTGCAAAAAGAGAGGCTCATATATCACACAATTTAGCAAATATACTAGTTATTTTGCCAAAAATGGGACAGCTAGATTATATTCCCACTCTTTTTTATGAGCTCTTTCTTTTCATTTTATTTTATCAACTGGTCAGTATGACTTGGAAAGAAATACGTGGGGTTAAATGAAGTATTAAAAGTTGGATTGGTCTGAAAATGACTCTATAATTACAATCGTCATCTGTAGTTTCTGAAAGATCAGAAATTCCCTCAATGCTTGTGGTAAAGAAATAAAAATACAGAAAATCCCTTCAATGGAAAAAATATTAGTCAGTATCAAATTAAACCGTAATTGACTCTTCAAGTTATGATTACCATTCTGGGAAACTGAATACATGGGCATCTAACTCGCAAAGATTCAAAACACTGGTATGTCTAAGGGATTTTAGTATTTTAAAATAAGTGCATTTTAGTAATGTACATTTAGTAATAATGTAAATAACCACCATAGGAAAATAAGTTTTTATTTTAAAACACTAATTAACAGTTCGACATCTGAAGTGTTGCAGTGGTCTATATGGTTTTGTTTATGCTTCACGCCAAAGAAAATTTGTTAGACTAAGTTGCCATGCTTTTTTTGCATCTGGATTTTATGATGTTTGGCTTTGTAATGACTGTATATAGAACTGATTCCACTATTTAAGATTCTGGCTAAATGTAATTAGCTTAAGTGCCTAGAAGATAAAAGTTTATTTGCTTTATACTGGATTAAAGTGTAAGTAGCAAAGGTAGTACGAACAGACTGTGTAAGTTATCTCCAGCTATTGAAGTTGCCAAGATCTTCAGTGCAGGACAGTGGTGGCCAGGAAGTCCAGGGATGTTTGAATGTATTAAATTTGCAGAAAGAAAACACCAAATACGTTCAATGGACTAAAGAGGTTAAGTGAAACCACAACTTGCATAATGATTTCTCTGATAGTGTTTCTTCTCAGAAGCTTTATCACAGATGGATATGACACATCATGCTTGCAGCTTGAACAGCACTATAGCTACATAAACATACTGCCAGTTTTTTCTTGCCTTCTACACAGAAGAGGGTAGCAGTAATCCTCAATGTCAGAGTAGTGCCCAGGTGAAGATTATTAGGATTAAATTACACTGTGTCAACAATGATTTATTTGAACTATTAGTGCACGAGAGCAGACACCACAAAACTGACCACTAAGTCACAGACCATGGCAATCTAATATTATTGTTTATGCTCAGTATTGTTTATATTGATTATATTGTTTATAATCAGTAATATGCTAATGTACAATTGTAGCTAAATAAAGATAAAATTAAAAAGATGTCAGAGTGCCAAAGCAGGTCCGCACAGGATAGATCACTAGATGTGGAACATACACCGTCAGATAAACACCCAGCCTTGTAGGCATAGGCTACTGGCGGAGGGAACAGTTATCATTTCCAAGGACATAAACATGCATCCTTGTGTTCTTTATTTACTAGAACAAATTAAATCAGTTTTAACACTTCCATATTCATATAAAACACATGTTATCTGGTAATGACTTCTAATTTTCTTCAGTATTATTAAGTCTTGGCTTATTTATGGCTTTTGCTCTTTTTTTTAATGTACCTTGATACTGGAATAACCCAGAACTTCTGCATCATTTTCAACGATGAATTGCATGATTTTCAGAAATGTCTGTTTTGTTCTCTTTCTAGCCTTCTAAAGAGACTTCTTTTTCTTCATCGAGGTAGAAAGCAGACAATCCTCAAGGGCAGGACTTTTTGTCCTTTGACTCAGTTCTACTGGTTTATTATCTGGAATTGAAGATATGAAGACAGAGACAGAAGTTATTTTATAGTCCAGACTTCTTGGCCACAAGTTTTCATGAATGTTGCAGAAAAAAAAAAACATAAAAAGGAAAAGGTTGTAATGGTGATGCAAGTCATAAAGTACATTTTTTTAGGTTTTAAACCAGAAAACATTACTAGAATAGATTTTACCAAAAAATATCTTGAGCTAGAAAGTACAATAGTACAATAAAAATAGTACAATAAAAATGTAAACATTTCATTTATTTTTAAGGTGTATTTTTTTATACAATAAGAATTTTAATATTAACTCTGTGTTCATGTGTCTCTGCACATGCAGCTGTAGCTACCATGTTTTAGAATTCAAGAACATCTGTCCTTCTGGCATCCTATGGTGCAACAGAAAATACATTTCCTCTTTTGTGACTCACTCAGAGTATTACTATGCCACTAAATAAAATAGGTCACAAACTGTTCTCATGGATAAGCAGCATGACTCACGTCTGTATGGCTGAAATCCTTTGCCTGTTGGACCTAGGAGGCCAAATCCAAATTATCTATTGGTAATGGGAATTGTCACAGAGAAAGTCTGGAAGGTTGTTTCTTGACGTAGGCTGAAAGTGTCCTAGAGACTCTGCTAATAATTTCACACCGTGTTTGATCATATGCCAGTGGCCTGGGCTTGGGTTTAGTTTGCAAATATGGACATTTGCTGTAAAAAGAATGACCCCTGATATATGTGTCAATCCTCTGTGCTCCATGGAATGAGCAGGGTCAATTGACTATAGCTATTTCAGATTTCAGCAAGGATAACATTAAGCCTCTACATTGTATTGTGGACCAGGAGGTATGGACACCTCACTTCTATTTTTTTCTCATTCTTATTTTAGAGCTCTCCCAGTGTGTATTCATAGCAGAAAGAAGACATAATGTGGTGCCTTGCATCCTTTCTGTGATTAGCACAAATAATTATGTTCTGTGCATCTCCATTAAAAAAAGTGTCAGCCTAAGTAACTGAGGCAACTGGAAAAAAAATTTAAATTATGTTGTCTTGTTTTACACCAAAAGTATCACTTGCAGATGCATCATGTTTAATTGAAAGAAAGAGGAAACAGCTACGTGGTATAAAAATTGGTTATACATCCTGCAAAAATCTAATCCCCATTTGCGTACAGCCGGCTCCCTTGACTATTTATGTTATGCTCTGGGTTTATGCACATTTCCTACTTCTAGTCACAGCAGAATCTCTAGGCTTGAAAAACGGGCACTTTTTGGCCTAACACATGGAATGCTTCCCTTCATAAACTAATTAGAGACAGATTTTATTTGAAACAATGGATCAAAATAGATAATAATGTCTACAGCAGTCTAGAGAGAATTCATTTGCTGAAAAGAAGTTTAGCAGAATTCCCATTGCAATATGGAAAACAAACCAGGAAAGATGCATACAAAGATGTAACAAAATTACAACCTAGAAGGCTTTTCACCTTTTTTTTTCCCCTGTGTTTTAGATCTACACATGTATCTTCGGTGAAGTATCACATTTGCTTGAAGATGTTTTTGGAGTGCACTACCAAAAGGGCCTGTACTGACCCTTTCTTAGTCTCTGTTCTTATTTTGACATTATTTCCTGTGACAATTTTAGCAATTAGATAATTACTCAATGAGCCAAATCAGAGAATTGATGTGGCTAAATTTTAATTTATCAAAATGAACTGAGAAAAAATAGGCAGATTTTATTCAGGGAAAGGGGTTAACTTTCTGATATTGCAAAGCAGGAATTTTGCTGTATTTAGGGTATCTGGGTTGGCTGTAATCAGCCCACAATACAAGCAAGAAGAAGGATGTGAGAACATATGGCCAGCAGCATGGAGGTTGATCTAGGGCTTTTTGGCAGTGTCGTTAGATCAAATTAAAACACTTGGAAGAGCAGGGTTGGAGCTTCACCTAATTTAAAGCTCTGTAGTTTTCCTCCAGAATAACTGGTCGTGATCCCCTTGTTTTCTGGCCATTTGCTTTCTTCCCTTCTTTTGTGTCAGCTCTAGCACAGGAATGAGACAGTTTAGTGAAATGATGCAACAGGAAATTGCTCTGTTCTTTTCTTTGATGGATTAGTTTTCCACAGGAACATCAAATTCATCCTTAGGTCACTCGGTTATTCGTTCCAAACCAAGTGACATGGCAAGGGACACACGCATGAAACTGTGAGAGCAGGACAATTCTTTTGGGGGTTCATGAGAGTGGGTGTAACACCAAACTACACTATGGTTACCAACTCTCTTTAGGTTCCCAGTGAATAAACACACAACATTTAAATTCATCCTTATGGAGTCACTTCTCAGTAAATTAGGCAGACATCTTAATTAGATTAGATCGTCTTGATCATTTCAGAATACCAGAACACATTCAAATATATCCACGTTGGTTTTACTACCCTTCCTTAAGTTTATAGTGCAGTGACTGCTATGAAGCTTTGAAAGCTGTGAGTAGTCCTAATTTTTTCCTTTAGGACCTCCAGTCAAGGCATTGTATGGAAAGCTGAAAGGAAGCAGTTCCCATGTCCCATGGAGCTAGCCATGAAGATAAGCTTGAAAGAAAGAGTAGCTTGTATGGCACCTTGAAAGCTCATGCTTCCAGGTTTCTCCTTGTATTCTGAAGCTCTTTGCAAAAGCTGTGAAACTTCATTATGAGGTAAGAGACTATAAAACCATTTACTGGCCTTTGAGTAAGAAAAGATAAAAATGTCATGCATGTGGCAAAATAAAACTCATTCTTCTGCTGAGAATTTCATTCTGTCACTATTAAGTGCCATTATTAAGAGAGTGACTATCTTATTATTACATGACAGAGTCTTTGTCTAGGCAGTTAAGAAACTGTATCCTTAATCTCTAAGCTGAGAGCTGCTGCGGGGTTTCTGTTTGATGTTAGTGCAAATAAGTTGCCTCATACATATGTACTGGCTACCTGGCCTGAGCTGAGGACAGGCAATTAGCAATTGAAAGAAGTAGCTTCTTCAACTGCACCCTTAACCTCAGTCGTCCCAAGCTCTAAAAGAAATTCAAGCTTTCAGGATTTGCTTGGAAAAACCTAGGTTCATGTGAGAAATAGTTCAAGAAGCTGCTAATTTTCAGGTAATAGCTGTTCAGCTGGGGGCCTTGGCAGTCTCTGAGCTGGCTACATGGCTGTTTAGACAAAATCAAGCAAAAAGGACAGGTTAGATCTCTGCCTAGGGGAAGCCGGAAGAGACTGTTCCAACTCCACGACGTTATAGCAATACATACCTATAGCTGTAATAACAAATCTGAAGGGAAGAGAAATTATTGTTAATGAAGATGACTATAGTTTTTCACTGACTACACAGGAAGTCTGGTGAGCAATGCAGACTAGACTCCTCACTTTGAGGCAGCTATATTTAGGTAGGATAAATCCCATCTGCAGTTTCTCACTTTCTCCAGGGAGTTGACTGTAGTAGCTAAGCTGGAAGTAAACTCCTGGCCTTTCTGAAATGAGAATGAATGTCTCCTAGTGCGGGCAGCTTCAGCTGAATCAAACAAATACAATTATTTAATGGCGGCTCCACTGCTTAGTGCTTAGTAACTACTTGACTTTTATGGAGAATATTTTAAAACTATTTAGCTAATAACTAAAATAACACCAGCTACCATTTTCAGATTTTTTCATACTACTCTTTCCTCTTTCTTAGGCTAATATTGTTTACACCTTCTTGCACCCTGTCATTATATTTTATGCTTTATTAGTGCTCTCAGAGCTTTCCCAGTGACTAGCAATAGAAGCAATACCCTTGCAGAAGCGTCAGCCTAGGAGTAGGGCCACATCCTAGCTTAAAGTACACGTTCTGTTCATCCCTGAAGAAAGGTGATCTTCAAAATACTTATGTTAACTCTAACAGTGCTAAGGTGAACAGAGATAAACGGCATGAACGGAGCAAATCATTACTCACACCATCACTCTTCCTACTACCCAGCCATCTGTAAAGTGCTTTGCCAAATTTAGATATTTCCTATATATATAGATACATAGTTCAATCTTTTATTATTATTAATATTATGTTTATTTAGTGCTTGCCTATTTTCTTGACATTGCCCCTATTGTCATGAGGGGGACACAACACAGCTCGCTATGCGATACAAGCCGCAGCTCCTGACAGCAGCCGGAGGCGGGAGCGCTCTGCAAGCGCAGACCTACCTTTACTCGCAGTTGCCTCTGACTGGGATTCCATAGATGCAAATATTACTACTGCACTAAGGTCTAGCCTGTCAGGTTGTGACACAGCAAGAAAAGCATTATTAGAATAGCTGTATATTTAAATCTTCCAACAAGCTGTCCTAAAAATTTCTCCTGTAATTTACCACTTCAGCAAAATATTGTCTTCTCTTTAGTCACCCAAGGTTGATAACACGCAAGGATAACTCTCTCAACCAGAACAAGCAAAACACACACTCACAGTGTTTCTGATTCAAGGTCCCATTTTTTACCTTTTAAACAGGATGCTTCTATTTGTGGGTATCTTGGCTTTTAATTCCAACCTCAGGCTGATGGTATCTCTATGTCTTTTCCACTAAATGTCTTTGAGAAATAGATACAACAAGCAAAGAGCGGTGCTCTTCCCTACAGTTTGATCAAAAGCATTTATTGACAGAGCAATTTGTAGCAATGGATGGGCTACTCATAAACAAGCTTATCCAAGAGAAAAGACAGGGCCTATTTTTAGGTTAAAACCATATGAACTGCAATGAAGCCTGCTGGAACACTTGCTCTGTGTCACTAAGTCTCTGAAATGTCCTTAGCCATGTGGTAATGATATGATTATAATTAAAGTATTTAGTATTTGTGGTCTTTGATTATATTATAATTCATTCTTAAAAAGACATGAGGCTCCCCAATCCTATGTTTTTGCTATATGATGTCATTGAAGGGCACAGTTAAATTTACTTAGGTGCCAGACTGTGCTGCCCTAATTTTCATGTTGTATTTCCACTGTGTGTAAACAGACTCAAAGAAAATACTGACACAGACGGTAAATTTCTTAAAGGATCCAGTTCCAAACAAACTATGAGATAAATTAAGATATTGTATTTACTTGAGACTTATAGAAGACTCATCCTGCACTCCATGATCCTGAAAATACAGCATGAATTTGCTGCCTGGGTAACACATTCTCTGCCTTAAGCAGACAGAAACTAAACCTTCATGGCAGAGTTACAACCAGCTTCTCTAGGATTACAGTACCATTGATCTGCTTGACCTGGGTGGCTTGGCCTAGGTGGGAGTCAAGTGCTGTTGAAGATGGTCAAAGTCTTTGTTTGATGTCAGTTGACTTTAGGCCCATAAGCAGCCATTTGTCTAATCCTTTTACATTCTAAATAGAGAAAACAGATAAAATGCAGAATAAAGAGGTAAAATTCCTTTAGCATTTTTTACCACGAAACTGCCTCCAAAGCCAAAGCTGCTCTATCACTGCTTCTCATTTGCCTGTATTGGCTTGAAGACCCACAGGAAAGCAAACATGCCAAATTGCCCAAGGTCCAGGTTAGCAACATAAACCTTGGGCAAACTGGCATGGGAAACACCCTCTGCACTACAACACTTTTCTATGTAAAGAAAAAAAATTAAAGAAATGATTGGTAGCTTTTCAGAAAGCAGCAGTATAAACGGTTTTCAGCTAATAAAACACCTGCAAGGAAAATCCACTTCCTTAAACTAGTATTTATACATTATTTGGAGTGCGCCTATCAGCATTACTTAGTGCAGCTGTTTGTTTATCAAATTGCATAAATCACTTATTCCATCAGCAAAGTGCTTCCGGAGTTACCTTCCACATAACTTTATTAAAGAAATATCCAAACTTCTTGCATTCCTTCTGCATTGTACTCTGAATCTTGCTTTATTTCCTCCTTGGATATATACTTATATCTGCATTTAAATTGCTTTATTTACAACACAGTGCACTTCCAAATAGGAATTTCTTGGCACCCAACTAATTTTAAGACTTGACAGAGGTTTTGTCCACACTGAGCTCTACAGGACAGTAACACTAGGATTAGAATGTAATTAAAGCTGAGGATAAAGAATGAGCTTACAAGGTAATATCAGATGGGAAGAATAGACACAGATGAATAGGATATAAGTTCTCTTCCTAACTCTTTGCCAAGTTAGCAGTTTTTACAGCAATTACAGTGTGTTAGAAATTCCTGATTAAATCTTTTCATCAAAGATCAAACCCCCAGTTTGCACAGGCTTATGAAAATACTTTCAATTGTTATTAACAGACTTTAATTGCACCAATATGCTTTTCGCTGCTTAAAAAGGCCTTTGTTCTTCACAAATAGTGATACAAAGGTAACAGCAATACTTTAGTGGCTTTTACTGCTTGGATGTAAAATAGGAGTCCTTAAGCTTTAAAAATCTTTTCTCTCAGAGATACCATCTTTTGCCTGGAGCTAAAGGAATTAGGGGATATTTACATGATTTAAGGCTAATTTTATAGCATATTATGTTCTCTTTTTGCTATGGAATCAAATACTAGAGGATTTGATTTTTTAAAATGTAAATATTGGGAAAATGTAATGAGACTATTGTTTGTATGGGAAATTTCTGTGTTAATCTGGAAACAATATGCAATATTGGAATTGCGTAACTTAGTGGTCAGTAACAGGAAAAAGTAACAATAGCTCTGGAAAGATAAGTACATGTGATAATGCATAGAGAACTCATACTAGACACTTAGAATGAAGTTAGAAACTACATTTTAGCTTTGAAAATATTGTTTAGGTGACAGGAAAAAAGAAAACAGTCTTTAAAACATTTTGATACATGTGAATGAAATACTACTAAAAGCTGATCAGTATTTTAAATGTTTAATTAATTAAATTAAGTAGGTTTAATCAAAACTACTAAATTCACCATTTCTAGCAATGATTTCCAAATCCTATTTCATCTATGATCAAACAGTTTTAGCCACATTATGATGAAGAGAAAAAAAGCTTGAGTGCAGAGCAGGAGTAGCTGTTGCTTTTCTCTGAAGATAATATTTAGCTTAAGGCAACAAGAGAGAGACTAAACTGTCAAAATGTACAACCACTGGGAGATCTGTTATTTTACATGGATGGGAAACAGAGATATTTGCTAAGAAGAAGAAAAGACAGTTAAAAACTTTTGAGTAGAAAAAGTTCCATGATAAATGTTTGTGCTAGTTAGAAAGAACGATGTATGGAGAGAAATATGGAAGAAGGGACTGTGGGAGGTCTATGAAGAGCCAAAGGCAGTGGAGGGAGTGAAATCCCAGTGCCCTGAGTGGGTAGAGCATGTGGTTAGGATGCTGGAATTCATACCAGCAAGGCTTATTTTGGAGAGTCATTCTTAGGAGTTTCAATCTTCTGGCCAATCAAGAAGAACATGGGAAGATAATATTGAGCAAGACCTAATTACTCTTAACATGAATCACCATCAAAGGGAAAAACACACATTTGGCAGAAAGAAGTAGGAGAAAATCTGCCAAGGACCTTTTGAGTCTATAGAGCTGATGGATAATAGCACACAGATTCTACAATATTCCATGTGATTTCTCTCATCTTTAGTTTTGGAATGAATTCACAGTGAAATTATTGCCTTTATTCTGGCCATAACTTCTTAAGGAGCATTCAGAGGAAGATAGTAATGAAATCGTTAGCAACTGCCTATTCCGAGCGTAACTTTTCTGTAAGTAGTGACAAATAAGGCAGGGAGAGGATTGCTTTGCAGATGTATGTACAGATCCAAGATTTATTTTGTGACAAACGCATAGGAAGAAACATGAAGAATTCTACTCCAGGAAAAATAGCACAGGGATTCCTGAGTTTTCAAATTGCATTATAATTCTATTTCTAACATTTCATGTAAGAAGAGTCACTGGAGATGCCATGATAACAGGCATTCAGGCCCAAGCCATGTAAAACTCTACTATGCAGGAACATGGCTTTTTTGTTTTGATTATTAACAGAGTGGGATGGCCCAAATTTGCAAAGGAATTCGTATGAATAAGGATTTGTAAGAGCTAAGGCCCATATGAGAAACTTGACAAAAGACTGAAAGATAACTTACTGGTCCTTAGCTAAAACACTAATTGAAATTAATGGTGGATAGATAAGGAATTGTTCAGGCCTCCTGGAATTGTCCCAGAACTATCTGGTTTTGTATGCAATTTTTCTGCCTTTCAGCACAAGTGCACATTCTTCAAGTAGTTAGAAACTGTCAACTGAAATGACATTTTGCAAGTGATAATATGGAAAAGTTTGTTCTGTTTTAACTCTAGATTTTCCTATGTAGTTACAAGTCTTCCACCATGTGTTTGTGTCCCCTAATCATTCCAACCCTCTCCTATCCCTATCCCATCTCCTTGGTAAAGGATTTGCTCTAACTTCTGGGTCAGAAGATGTTGCAAAGTCATATTTTACAGCAAAAATGGTTGCACATATTTACTTAATTTGTCAAATCAAACCAATGACCGACAATGCTACCAGCAACTAAATAAGCAACTTTACGTCAGACTAGTTGGTGGATCATAGTTTAAACAAACCTCAAGTATGCAAGCTATAACAGCACATGCCAAAGCAGCTCTTTCTTTGGGTTTAACATTCTTGTACTTAATATTAGCGCTTTCAAGCCACAGGCAGTAAACCTCTAACAAAATATACTGCACTTTCAGAGCAGTCAAATTTCCAGGCAAAAAGTAAAGTCGACACTTATTCATGTGAAATTTCTGAGTTTCGTTTTGAGCTGCAACAGAAGCTGTTCCTTATACTACTCGTCTTTAATGAAACCTTCACTCACACATTTGACTTTGCTTTCAGTGCCACCCTCAAAGTCTTATAATCAATGCTCGCCTTTCGATAGAATATTCTTTCACATTTGCTATTTGTCTACTTTGCCCTTTTACGATATTATTTAAACAGCACTTGCATCTTCAAGGCCCAGCTGAGATTTCTGCCTAAGCAAGTGCTCTGTAAAAACTTCAAGATTCTTCCCACTGTGGTGATTTCATATTGGCAAAATATTTTAAACGTGAAATTAAAAAAAAAAAAATCAGGAGATTTTAAATTCATTTTTATAAAAGCCTTTGCTTACCGCATGACTTCTTTGGCATTCTATTGAAAGTTGTGTTATATGTAGACTTTAAAATGCTGTCAAGCATTTTTTAAAGGATTTAA
Source organism: Nothocercus julius (assembly GCA_013398735.1). NCBI lineage: Eukaryota > Metazoa > Chordata > Aves > Tinamiformes > Tinamidae > Nothocercus > Nothocercus julius. The sequence continues at coordinate 5,928,428 of VZSV01000009.1, read as the reverse complement.
CCAACTAAATCGCCAAATTCTGTCACAGTATTGACTACAGACCTGCCATTTTCAGAACAAACACAAGAGGGAGCTTTTAGATGATTGTTGTATTAGTGCTCTAGCAGCCATAGTGTAAGCTGTCGGCAAAACACTGAGCTCGAGCAACATACTTATTGCTTTTGGCTTTCACTCTCTCTCACCTTCTACTGGTGTTATCTCGTAACTTCTCAATTAAATCACACCATTTTTTACTCCAGTGCCTCAGCAAGAACACAACTGTAATGTACTTCCTCTCAGAAACATGATATATTGCAATGTATGTTTAATTTTACTTTACACACACCCCCTTTTAGACACAAACACATGCACCAAATCTTCATGAACTTTGAGTCAAGACTCCTAAACTTCAGAGCCCACAAATGAAAACAAACTAGCAGTTAAATCATTCTACACCCCATTTACAGACCACTCATCAGTTTTTCTTCTCAACCCCAACTACTTCCCTTCTATCACCCACAGCCCACATACCTCCACCTCAGCCGGAGCCACCAGCACACAGCCTTGTGCTCTGCCCATGTTTCCTGCTTCTAGGTTCCTACATCGCTGTGCTTGCTCTAGGGTTGGTGTGGCTTTCAAGAATTATACTTTTAAGCAATTCTGCATGCGGTTTGTTGTTGGGATGTATACGACTGTGAGACACAGAAAAAGAATGGCAGCTGTAAGCTGCATTTCTCTAATATTCAGGGAAATGTCTGAATTGCTGATCTGTGCTTAAGTGATTTTTCTACATTTGGTACTAATTTTTATGAGGAAATTGCAGGATTGAAACTTGCTGAAGTGTTTTCTTTAGTGTGTTACACTTGTGGATGGAGTTATTGTTGCCCTTTAGTTGTCCAGGATGTGGATGGAGATATATGGGCTGTAGAAGAGGTAACAGAAACCAGGAAGAGGGACCCATTCACACAGCAATGCTCCTTGGCTATTAATGGGATACACAGTTGAACCACTGCAGCTGAACGTTACTTAAGGAGTTTTCATTTTCTTGGGTTCTTATGGATGGGGCAATGTAACTATTTTAAAAATGATGTTCTACTGCTGACAGTTACTCAACTCACAACTGCTGTCCCTGATGAACTCTGTATTACCCCAACACAACAGTCATGTGCCTTTTGATTACTCTCTGTGCCTTCCCAGATATTCTTGAAAATCCCCTAAGGTCTGCTTTTTTCATTCCTTCCCATAATTTTGAAGCTATAGGGAGGACCTGCCTTTCCAAAATACGAGATACTGTTAAGAGTTGTTACAAGCCAGATGATGATTCCAGTGCAATGGGAGTTACAGGACAAGGAAGGATTGTGCATGAACCTGCAGTTAAGCAGTTTGCTGCTCTGTAGATATCCTAAGTGATTTAAGTAACAACATGGATGTAGTAATGAAACTGGCCATGCAAGTGCTTGCAAGGAACTCCTTGGGCACACAAATGGAAGATGAATACAAAGCAAGCAAATAGTCCATGCTGAGGAAGTTTAATTAAAAATTAGTAAGGTTACTGCAATGAAATGTGTGGAAATTAACTGTGCATGCACTAGGCTTCTAGCAAGCTAGGGCAAACCCAAATAAGGAAACAGATTCAGGGTATAAGACCTTTGTTCTGAAATGTACCATGGTATAAGACCATGGATATTACACCTTCTCCTTTGACACATTTATCATTTATTGCTGTTGGAGTCAAGACTCTGAACTTGATTCTCTACAGGTACTGTTCTGCAACATCAATTTTCCTGAAAGGATCAAAAAAGCATAAAATATTTTATTTCCTCTCATAATGGCTTAACTATAGTGCAGCAGGATGCACAGGTATCTCTGTATAAGATTTACATAAGAAAAAAACAGGCTAGAATCTCTCTTCTGTACAAAATATGTTTTTAAAGTGAACTTGTTTAGCCCCAAAGAAATCAGAGCATGCCACTTACCCAGAAAGGGCTTCTAAACGATTTATCTCTCCATGTGTATTTTCATACTTGGACTGAAGTGTCTGAAGTTGGCAAGTGTCTTCTCTTCCACTTTCCAAATACAGTCTTTGGCGGACACATGAAGGTCAGAATATTCTCACAGATTCATGTATTTCCCAATAAAACTAAGGATTCTTTAAAATGAAAAGCTAAAGTCACACAGCAGGCCATAATATATTAGTTTCCAGGTAAACTGGTGGTTTGTAACACTACTTTGACTACTTTAAATATTCCACCTGCACAGTTTTCTTGAATGTTGAGGGTCTCAACTGACAGCTGTACTTAGAAATTCTATGAAATCCCTCACCCATTCAACAGAGTGCCCAATGTGGACTGCAGCTTCTTTGTGTACTTGATAACTATTTCTACATTTGATACTTCCTAAATTCAATCCTCTGATCTTAAGGTAGCTCACGGTGTTAATGCTTCATTGCCTCTTACCTTTGAGCCATGTGGATGAAAAGGTAGGATTAGACTGTTGCCAAAGAGCCTTCAAAAGTCACCAAATTTTCTCTTTTGATGTCTTCTTCTAAGCTTCAGGAATGCCACAGTGGGCAAAAAATTATTCACCAACAGTAAGAGTGGGAATAAGCTACAACAGTGAGGGAATCAAACAAACCATTCAATACAACAGTGAAGTTTTACCAAGGGTCACCTGAGATCTCCTTTTTGCTCCTTTGCTAAGTTGTAAAGGTTAAGCATGTTGCCTAAAACTGTGTTGTTTTTCTGAGTAAATGCACAGCTCTGTATAAAGGCACTGAAAAAGGATCTTTCCCTCGGTGAGATGTGAAATGATGATATGATGCTTAAGCAGAACTCAAAGCTAGACACTTTCTACCAAAACAGACATTTTGGGAAACAGCATGCACTGTGACTTTTTGGGCTGGTAAGCAGGAAAACAAGCACTGCAGGCAAAGCTGATAGAAAAGGAAAATAAACTTATCTGTCCTCAGTCTAATTTGGAGGTGGCCTAACTATAGAGCTCAGCAGTCCCAGCCTCTCTATGGCAGCTGATGGTGAAGTTGTCACACTGAACACAGGAACTGCAGCTGTACCAAGACAGTTACCAGACTGCATGTTTTCAACAGAAGCAGTTCTAGTGCGCAAAGTGTCTCAAGTTATATTTCATATGGTCAGATTCGGAGTGGGGGATATTTCTTAATCGTGATCTTTTTTCCGCAGGTTCACAGCCAGCAAATTCCTCACCAACTTGAAACATGAAACATTCCTTCCAACTGCAGATATTCATCCAGATCAAGCTACAGGAATGAGTTCTTCAGCTGGATAAAGCGCACATAAATTTCTTTGAAGCAATGCAGTCTGAAAAAATCTTTTCCTTTGATTATATAAAGTTGCTCTATTCTCTAACAGTACAATAGCAGAGGAAGCTTTGGGCTTCAGAGGTGCTGCTGGGTCCAAGTCTAATGTTTAGATAATTTCTTCTGCTTATTTAATAATAGACACAGTTGAATCGCTTCTTTGCCTCATTAGCTTTTCTTTGACAAAATTTACTTGACATACCCTGCTTAGTGTGGTGCTTTGGCTCTGTTGTAAACTTTTATTTCAGGCTCGTCAGGGGTTTTATGAGTGTGAGACATTAAAGCAAGCACATCTACAGTTGCATTCTCCCATTGACAGACTGCTGGCCTTGAGTTTTATTTCTCCTCTTTTAATTTCCTTTGAGGTATCACATATGACTGGATAATAGATTCTGCTGAAACTGTCCTTCTATGAAAGAAGAGCAGACTGGATGATCATTCATAGCATAATCATTCACTTCTCATTTCAAAACATACATACACTGGAAAATATGTGCACTGAAGGACATACCTCTAGAATGTCCTTGCTTTATTCATAAGTATTGTGCATTACTACTAAGACATTCAATGTCAGTAAGTGCTTTTTTCCAGTCAACTCATTGAATCATTTGTTGGCTGGTAAATTCCTGATACCTGAATCTTTGTTAGGTTGCATGCCAGGGTCAACATGGTGAAGATGAACACTTTTCTATTGCACACTATATCTATGTAATCCTGGGTTCCATCAGCTATGACAGAATGGTATTGTGAACCACAATTAATTTCCTTTACAATAGTGTGGATAACTTCACGGCTCATTAGACTGATGATTTCATTCTGAATTGTTGGACTTGTGTAATCTTGTTTTCTCTTCAGCTTGCTTCCCAGGGTCTCATTGTCATTGCTGTGAGCTTCAGTAATTCAACAAAATTCTCCTCATCAGTCTGATGGCCATGAATTACCAGGCCTTGTCTCTTCCACTAAAATATAGAGAATATTATCTTATACAGTGAGCAAAACTGATCTCCCATATAAGCAACGTGAGCATTTCAGCTTGATAGTCCCCTACAGACATGCTGTACAATTCTGAAACAATTCTGACATTCCAAACATATGAAGACATTTGGTGGCAATTAAAGCTAGTTGGTGGCCAGGTGACATCCATGGTTGATGGAACTTTGGCTCTGGAAGTGGATTTCTCTGCTTCCTCCCCTCCACCACTACTGACTTGACTCCTTCTGCTGCTGCTTTTGGCACAGCTTTGTGTGAAGTGGTCAACTGCGGCATGAGAGGCACGACATTTGCTGATCAGTGCACTCCTCATGGAACGTGGGGCTGCGATATTGCACTGAAGAACTTAAGAAGCAGGTGTGGAGAGATCACAACCACAGAGGCACAAACAGGGCTACTTTATACGGATATTTTTATAAGGTAATGGCAACAGTTATTTCTATTAATTAGAAGTTTGAAGAATGTTTGCTTGCCTTCGTCTGCCAGAATACTGTATCATGGCATTATTCTTGGACCTATACCAGAATATTTTCATAAATGATATTGAAGTGGCTTGCATTCAGATTTTTCCATCCACAGAAAGAAGCTACATGAACGATAAAGGGAATAGTGAGAGAAAGTGAGAACCAGAACACAGTTTTCAGAGAGATGGAGAAGGAAATAGCAAATATATGCTGTGGTTAGTTGCTGTTAATCTAACCCCCAGGTAAGACGATGTATGATTTATTTTATTTCATACTTTTCACACATTCAGTTGCAACTGGGACATGAGGCAACAATTCTGTCAAATACAATCTCTTAGATTTCTTAGTACATGTGAAATTGGAATTGGAATTCAAGAATAAGATGTGTAATGTTTTTAAGATTCATCTAAATATTTCATCCCACTTCTCACCTGTAAATGGGAACAGTAACTTCTTTTTATGTGATATGAATTATGTGACATGAATTATGAATATAACCCCTGTTCGGTTTGGTTTGTGTCCTAACAACTACAACTTCATATCATGATGTCATTGTCTTTCACTGCGGTGGACTGTGATTTTGTTACCTTTAAATTCTGGAGAATATCTAAGAGGAATTGGGAAAAAAAAAAAAAAAAAAAAAGAAAAAAAAGAATGGGAACTGAGGAGCACTTTGATTATATAGGTTAAACTTTTGTGCCATGGAAGAAATCATGAGAAAACAGGGTTTAAGATTCATAAATAAACAACACTGTAGTTACACTATATTTAAAATATATCTATATTGTGTTGTGTCTTTAGAGGAGTGGTGGGCAATTCACAAACTTGAATATTTCACATAAATATATAACTGCACTTTCACTTTTATTTTTAATATATGTATGCTGAAATCTGTATTCATTAGAATATCTATTTCGGAGTAAATAATTATGGTGCTTATCAGTAATTAAATTATAAGTATCAAAAAGAATAAGCACATATTGTGATTTGTGTGATAATGAGTAATTATGATTAATTACAAAAAGAACATGGCACCAGTAGGTTTAGCAGAGCAATTGAAATCTCCTAAACTTATAGGGCTCAATCATGGACTTTGTGAGATGTTTTTATACTGTGTTGTTCACACAATCTCTTACTAAGCTGAATCTCCTACCAGCTGGGAAGGCGTCCCGTTTGAGGAGAGCTCTGACAGCTAAAGGCAGTAGCACGGTCCCTCCACCAGCCTCAGGCGTGGGATGTGCTGGGATGGAGTGCAAAGCATCCAGATAACTCTTAAATAGTTGTGAGATACTGAGCAGGCTGCTGTTAAATTATAGGCTGAAGAAGCTTTGCTCTTTAGCCTGCCTCCAAATTTATGAATAGACAGCCCAAGACTTTGTATCTCCCCTGAGATACCAACACGTGGCAGACTAAGTTAATGGAGGCTGATTAGTAAGTTATAAGATGTCAACATAATACCAATGTTTGCACAGAGCCGGTGTGAGGAAATCGATAACCTGTAATGGTAATAATCTGCCCCAACTATGAACAGAGCATTCCATTAGCATGGAAGCAATGGGAACAGCAGCATATCCTGACAGCTGGCCAGAAGAATGGAGAAGGTTTTCTTTTTTAATTTTTTCTTTTATGTAAATCTTAAAACAGATCTTTCAGTTCTAGTCCTGCTTTTGCTCAGAACTATGAACTAGCTTAAAAAACCAATAGGTGTACATTCAAGACTTATTGGAAAGTCACTTCTAATTAGTTTTGCTAGTCTCCATTTGATGTAAAGTACTATGTGGACCAGTATGCACAATGTGAATACCATCTCTGATACAAGGAGACATTTATTTCATTCATACAACACCAGTGCATTTTTTTTAATCACACAGCACTGTGATGTTTTATAAAGGATTTTCTTCTTTTCTTTGTACTTCTGTGTAAGTTTGATTTTTAGAAAAAAATAAGAGATGGAGAATTTGATTCTTTTGAAACTTCTTCAATGGTGTCTCAATTGCCTTCTCAACTATCTTAGTAAGTCTAGACATTTTAACACAAGTTATATACGGCTTTCTTGTGATCTTAGTATCTCAAATTACACTCTCCATGGAGCACAGTCTTTTTTTTTTCTTTACTGTAGTTAAATTGTTATTCACATGAATAAAAAGAGGCCTGCCTGTTTTGTTTGATCTAAGTGGAAGACTGGCCATGGATTGCATTTTGATGTTTGGAAATACTGGGTAGAATTACCAAGCTGTGCACCAAAAGTGAGTATGTCTTTTTCTAGTAAATTACAGGTATTTTACACATATTTTCTCAAAGAAACTCCTCACTGTAGGCATCAGTTCTGTGACAAATCCATCATAGGCTTTTGCTTTTTTATAGCAGGGAAGAGACTGAGATTTCCTGCAGATTTATAAAGAAAAGCAGGTTTATATACGAAAATGTCTGTTTCTATTTGGGTTAGATCTTTTTGTAGTTACTTAAGTTAGTTCTTATGGTCATAATGCTACAAAATCAAAGCTTTTCAGGGCACAAGACTTCTCAAAGAGCGTAACACGTCACTTACATTTTCCCTATAGCAGACTATATTTAAGGCTTCTATTTTTGGGTGAAGTTTAACAAAAATTTTTTGGCTTATCTAGCTTGCAGTGCTTCAGTTGAAATTACTTGAGATCCTGTCTCTAGATCCATACTTTCCGGTTCTTCATGGAGAATCTCATTAAATCATCTGCATTCTAATAGCTACAGTGACCCCTTCCACAGGAAAGGAATGCATTTTTAGTTCAGATTTTTCAACGAAACCGCAATTTAATTATTTACTATAGACTCTTTTTCAAAATTCTTATGCTTTTCTACTACTGTCAGCACTGACACTGTACCCATGAAAAAATATTTTGTGCCCCAGTAGGAAACACTGCAGACTGGAGGTAAACAACCCCTTGGTATTTGTTCTTACTTCCTGCTAAAAAGTTTGAGCAATGGTCTTGGGGCCCAGTGGAGAGGTCAGCAGGAAGACTTTCAGTTGGGACTTGAAAGAAGATAAAGAAATCATTTGGAGTATGGTTATGGAAAGCTCTCCCCAGCAAGGGAGGAATCATGAAAGATTGTATTTGGGACAAAGTATCTGGGACAAAGTGCAGCAGAGACTCACATCACATGTGATGAGAAGTGGTAAGTGACCTTTGGGTGCTGCATAGAAATTATATGAATTATGCAGTACATCATGAAGGCTTTTGAGACTGAGATAAGGAGCCTGTCTTGGATCTACTAGAGAAATGGGAACAAGCTGAGAGATACCACAGGAGATGTAACATGACTAAAGTAATGAATAAGAACATTCCAGATTGACATGTATGGGAAAAACTGCATTTGCTAAAGCAAAAATAATCTAGATGTTACATAAGGACTTGGAGGAGAAACTACCAGATAGATAGCTGTTTTTAATAGATACGTTGTAGAGAAAAAGAAACCCTAATTGAATGAGGTATGCAGTTGATCTGGAGGCACAGGCATATCTTGGAGAAGCAGGAGGAGATATCAGAAAGGCAGGCCAAATGTGGACAGATTACTGACTTCGAGGGCAACTAGAATAATGTCTGCAAAGAAGAGTGTTGACTGTTTCACAGCACAGAGTCTATTTTAACTCACTTCATTGGACACATAATTAAAAAAAAAAAAAACTTGATAATGAAATATTCACATTCTAGGTTTGTTTTAACAGAATAAATAACTTTCACTTACATAGTCTTCTTAATCCAGAAGCACAATCTTCTTTTCCTTGTAATTTTTCATGCAGTGATATTTTTGGTTTTGTATTCCATGTGTTGGGTATAAGAAAAGCAGGATGGCAATCATTCCAGTCAACCAAGAAAATACAAACACATCTAGGACTTGAAATCTGCATGTTCCACCTTTGGACACATCATTCTCTCCTACTTTTGAGTGCATTTTTTTTTTTCCAGTATGAATTTCCATCTTTCTGGCTAGATGACTTATTAGAAGACCTTATCCCTACGTATGTGTTTTGTTCAAGAGAAACAATACTTCTTCTGAGGTTTGTAAGTTCTCTTATAGCTATAAGAAAAGCTGTATATAGGACAGAGACTGCATGATCATCCTGTTAGTAAGAGCATTTCCTTTAAATTGTAGCTGAGAGATCTAACAGTGGTCGTTCACCCTGAGTTAATCAGCAACATTTGCTCTATCACTGATCATGAATCAAGCAGACTCAGCCTCCAGCATTATTTTTTCAGAACCATTTCTAAGATATAGACTGCAGGTTTGTATCTTTGGAGGCAACATTTGTGCAAGTGTTGAATTATGAGCATGACTTAGTAAGTCGTAGTTACCTAGCGAAGTCAAAGGTGATTCAGTGGAGTACTTCAATAGAGGGATTATTGCTATTAGCTATGATCTGTAAGCTCTGTAGCCATACCAGTGGCACATAATTTAAATTTACTAGGGAATATCTAAACAGTGCAGCCTGAACAGTAAGGGATAAAATGCCAAGTTCTGGATAGTTAAACGTCTTGGAGGTTCATACATGGATAGAGTATATATGGATACCAAACATAAACTCTCTAAATTTGATTCAGTAAAGCTGAAACTCTCTGCCTTTCCCTTGGCCTCAAGGTGCTCTCAACATTAAAATCATTCAGTAAAATTTGATATGCTGCCAACAATTAACTACTCAAAGATTAAACTACTTATTTTTCAATTACCTATGATATGATACAACAAAGACACAAGAGTAATGACCTTAATCCTCCAGCTGAGCAGTCCAATAAAACCCCCTATTTACTCCACAGAAAAACATGACCAAAGAGATGAGCGTTCAGCTGGGCCCTGACGGTCAATAAGAAGGGACTTGGTCTACACATCTAGTTTACTAGTTTAACTGTGTCAGTTTGGGGTCTGCTTTAAACAAATATAACCCTTGGCATTGATATACTTCTACTAGTATAAACATACTTGAGCTGGGTTTAACTGATAGAGTTCTTCCAACACAAGTGTAACTCACTGATGAGTGAATGCTACAGGGAATGCCTGCACCATATCCTGTTGCAGATATCCAAGCTACCTCTAGCTGAGCTGGCTCTGGAAGTTAAAGCAGTGTACCTGTATGGTACTTCTAAGCAGCCAACCACAGAATTGTACCACTTGTGTTTAAATAAAGGTCTCTGCACCACACTGCACTGTGGTCTGTGGACAAACCTGCTGCCTCAGAATGAATTGGTTGGTTTCTACCATGGTTCTGCTTACACAGTGTAGCCTGTGCACTCGTGTACACAGTATCCCACGGTTTGATCTCTGTAGGTCTTGTCCCTTAATTAGCAAGAATTATTTTCTTTCTTTCTTTCTCTCTGCTGACTCTGAAGGATGACTAGATGATTAGTTCAGTTGGGTGAGTTCATGCTGTAAATATATGAGTTGAGATGAATCCTATTTTTAAAGTGTTGAGCAAAAGAGTAACACAGCAAAATCTTAATTTCAGTATAGCCACATGCACATCACTAGGATAGACTTGTTTAAGTAAGGAGATTTAATTAAAGACAGTGGCACAATTTCTGCCTGTAGAAGAGTTGCAGTCCCAGCCACTCTCAGAACAGGGGGATGCAAATTCCAGAGCTGAGCAATCTGGTGAGAATTTGATGTTCTCCTCTGCAGGCAAAGAGCTACTAAATCACTTGGCCTCAATAATTCTCAGAGATTTGCAGCACTGCATGAGGAAAGAAAATATACCTCAGGTAGTTAAGTCCCAGGCCATGTAATACCCTCGAAGTGAAAGCAGCATGCTAATTTGCACTCTCAAGGGAAGCAGTAAGTAATGTACTGAAGCAGGGTGATTCTTCCGACTAGTTCGACTAAAGAAGCGGGTCACTGCATCTGCACCAGCTGGAGCTTCTGAGTGACTTTCAAGAGCATAATATGTTTAACAAGCAGCATGGTAATCTAATCAGTGAATGGAAAAGCATGACTGTAGGCAAAACGTGGGAGAATGGGAAGAACTCACCAATTAAAAAAAGAAAACTATCAACTTCTTCCCTCAAAGCTTCTGAATGTACATTTGTTTATTCATTTTCCAAGGGTATCAATAGTTTGACTGCTACATTACAAACCTCACTGTCAATAATTATAATACTATATCAACAACAATCTTAGGTAACATTGTATCTTACCAGTTGTAAACTGCTGCATTGTAAATTGCTGCCCCAATGTGAGTTGAAGAAATGTGGGCTAAAGCATGTGGTCCAATTTGCAGTTAACCCAAATTTGCACACCCTTTACTTTGGTAGATGTCCTAGAAATGGCTACTACTAAAGCCATGTTCTGGAACTGAATTTTGTACATTTTCGAAGTCATAACAATTTCCTATTTAAGATCTCTGGAGCAGCAAACAGATCCAAAGCAGAAGACTCTTCTTTGATTCAGTGGAGAAGCAATTAAATAGTGCAGAGCATTCTAATTTTGTTGGATTGTCCTTTCAAATGTCTTTGATGGAACATTTGAGCACTTGAATGTAGAGCTGAAGTGAAATGAAATTACAGCAGATGGTGTGAAACTAATATCTCTTCTCACCTAGGGTGCTATGAAATATCTAATGGGTAGCTTATGCAAAGACAGTAGGCTCTGCCCATAAGGGCTCTTATTTAGCTTATTTTTGTGATATCTAAGAGAAAGAATGACATAGGCAAAAACCTTTCTCATAAATGAAATGTATCATCCATCTATGCTGCCATAGCATGAAAAATGCCTCCTTCTCAATTTGCATATTTGAAGATAAATTCATTGTTATTTTGTAGCAATTTGTAACAAATCAACAGAGCCCCTTTGTTGGGCCAACTACCGCTCTTGATTATACCATTGAAAATTTGGAATTACCGCCTTGAAATCAATGACATTTCAGTGAATGGAGTTTGACACATACAAAGTGTATTTCAGCTCATTACCTTTCTGCAGTTACAGGAAACTTCAGATAGTTTCCCTGTGCTGCACTGTAAATTTCTAGATCATTGTATAGACTGCAAAGGAGCACAGTAGTTGGCATATTAGATCAAATCAGCGGGCTGTGTTAACTAATCTGTTTATGTCAAGGGTGATAGTATCGGTTGTTTTAAAGGAAGGTATAAGGAACTTCAGAGAAGAGATATGGAATAACCTGCCACAAGAATAGAAACACATGAAAATATGGGAAAAGTGTGTATGTGAAAAGAAGCGAGCATTCTAGCAAATGCATGCAAAAAGACATTAACTCTCTTTTCTAAGGGTATTTAAAAATGCATCTGTGCTATATAAAGTACCAACAGTCATCCCTCTATTAAATATTTAGAGTAAATTCTCTATTTATAAAAATGCTGGATACTTCTTTTGCATCCAATGAATATTCATTGGGAAGTTCATTGGTGGGTGCCTATTCAAAACTTAAAGATCAAAAGGGAACTGTGTCAATTTTGTCCTTTTCTGGCTTGACTGCTATTTTTTGATGTAATAAATTGCCAATTTTGGAAGGGTAAAGAACAGAAATGGAAACGAGTATGCCTTTCAGGAGACTTTTGACTGTGCCATTATGAATAGTCTCCAAACAAACAGCTTGTTGCAGGCCATTCACACAGCAGATAGACATCCAATTGTTAGCCATGCAAATAGCCATATCCAATGGTCAGACAGCTGTTAGCTGGCTCTTAGAATGATTGGTAACCGGCCTCTTGCAAAACTTACCCTGCCTACGGGCTGCTGGGTCTCATCTTTTTCTAAAATCTTATTAATAAATAGAACACGTTTTGTGTGATCACTGATGTCTATCCGCTGCCTTCTTACCATTTCTGTCAGTAATACAACGTACACAACAAAGCTTTCCACCCTCCCAAAGAAAAAACAAAAGAAAGAAAAGAAAAAGCAAGAAAAGCATTTTTACAGGTTATGTTTACAGATCAGAGTTTTATTCCCATAGGAGTGTCATAGGTAAAATTAAAGCTTATTTGGTGCAGCGATTGTACCACCTCTGTTCTTCTCAGTGCCAGTGTGTTACGCTCACAAGCCCTCACATGCTGCTTATAAGCTCATACACACATTTCTTATTCACAAAGCCATATTTTGAAAATGCATATGCCAGGAGCACACAGTAATTTCCAAAATTTAGACTTTCAACAGGAAACACGGGGGGATGATATGCTCATTTCATTATGGGTGGCTTTTCATGTCTCAATCAATCATGCATTACATGTGGCAGGAAGAATTTGTCTAACGCAAAATAAATAGGAATACTCAAGCGAAATAGAAAAAAATCCTTCAATTTGAAAGTTGAATATACTCAATTTGCTCCTAAACTTCTGCCAATAATGCCCAGATGCCAATAAAACATCACATTCCTGGAAGTGCCCGGGACTGCCAAAATCCTGTAGGCCCCTTTTGTTGGACTGCTCACCACGTCTGCTTCCAGCTGTGGCAAAACCCAGGCAAATTGGCTGACCCTTGCTAATACTTCAGAGACTCACACGTCTCACACCATGCTGCTTCCTCAGCGCTCTCAGCTCTGGAGCAGAAATGCGTATTTTCCCGCACAAACTGTATGGAGCCTGTGCAGCTTCAGCAAAAGTTTGGCTCTTTGATCCTGTCCTGAATCTTGCCTGCAATGAGGTCACCCCTGAAAGCCACAGCGCTTACTAGGAACCACAACTCAAAGGTTACTGGTGATAGTGGCGTGCTAAATTTGATTTCCTCTTCTTCCTAAAACCATTTGAGCCTTTGATTTCTGCTAGCCAAGTACTTGAACTGTGAGATTTTAGACTGAGATGGAGCCGTTCTGTGTATCTTTTAGAATTGCTGATTGATATGGAATAATGGGCAGCAGAAGGTTTGAGTATAATTAAATAATCTTTTGAGTTAGGTACTCATCTGAAGATGGAGAAACCACTTTCAGCCCTGGGAATATTTATTAAAGATGTTTTTTTGGATTCAGAATTAGCTACAAGAGGCTGTGGGTTAGATCTTCCCCAGCACAGTGCACATTCTAGCTGCAAGGTAATGCTGCCTCTTCATATCTGCTTTCTCTCTTCTCTTTCTGCCTCAGTGAATTTTTAGTTATGTCCAACAAATAGGAACAACATCAGCAAGAGAAACAGAAAAATAGGAGAGCAAATACATCACGCCTCCTCACAAGGATGGCATTCATCCTGGAGGAAGATGCTTTCTTTCTAGAGGGAGGCCATAGGACACAGGTTCTTGTCCCCAGATGAACATGCTAAAAGGGCACATTCTTAGTCTCCTAAGACTCCCCATGGAGTGTAAATAGGATTGAAACACCAAAGTGGATGAACTGCAGTAGGCAGAAGAAATTGGGCACTGCAGTACATGGCCACATGATGCCTGAGACTTTTTCCTCACTGGCAGTGAGTGTTAGGTCTCTGTTAACATTATGCCTTGTCCTCATTCAGAATGGAGTTTTTCCCTCTCACCTAGTATATGGAATTGAGTGCAAGTACTAATCTTTTATTTTCCATAACTCATTGGAATCTTGTAAATGGCTCCTCAGGTCAAATTACCTAAATATGTCCAATAATCAAAGACTACCAGTTGGCATTTTCCAGCTGCTCCAAATTTCTTAACTGTGTATCTTTTATTAATTGCCTCAAACCCTACTTTAATACTCTATATCTGATTTTCCTGTTGACTTGAGTTCACTAGGTGAAAGTTGTAGGAAACCATTTAATGGCAGCTTCAATCTCACTGTTTTTATCAATTATTATTTATTTATCCAGGGCCCCAGGTATTGCTGGAGTTTAACAGGCAGTTTAAAAAAAAGGCCCTAGCCCAAATAACTAAAACACAGTAACTATAAAAAAAAAGCACTGAGTGTTTGAGAAAAGGGTGAGAAGACAAGGATTACTATGAGACGGAAAGGTCACAGATACACTTACTGTTACAGATAAATCTTGCCCGTTTACTCCAGACTGAAACAGAGATACCCAAACAAAGCAGAAGGGCGCTGGGTGCCTGACTGGATGCTGGAGGCTTTGAAGAAAGATCTGAAAAAGAGGAGGATCGTTGTGCAGCAAAAGGCAGCATGAAGCGAACAAGAGCAGGCGTCCCTCAGGAAACGAGGCTGACGGAAGTGGAATCTGTCAGGCGGCTGGAGGAAAACAGGGTCAGTTACAGGAGAGCAGAGACGATGTTTTGTTGGGAAAGGGGGATGAGGAGCTCTTTGCTAACACCCCTTGCCGTGCTTGGAGCTGCACCCTACACAGAGGACATTGTCCGGGTCTCGAAAGAACTTCCTATCTGCAGGGGTGATAGTTCACTCCTAGCCACCATAGGTTGGGCAGCTACCTATGCCAAGTTGCAGCTCTGTCATAGTCTGACAGTAAATGGGCTTCCAGTGCTAGAAACTGTCTGACAGTCAAGGCAAGATCTAGACTGCAACTTAGAAATTGCTCCCTTGTAGTGACTACACATAACAACTGAAAACACCGTACGAGGCTTGTTGCTTTTCAGCTTGATTTCGTTACGGGTTCCATGTAAAGGTTTTTCTTCTTCTCCTGAATGAAGATGATAGGAGTCAGTGCTACTTTTCCAAATAAACAGACACTCTGAATTTTGGAGTTGCAATTACTCCAAATTTTGTGTCACTTTTAATGCGCAAACTCTCTTTTTATGCAAATGCTCTCTGTGATGACATTAGGTATTTACACAATTCTGTGCTATTTCAAACTTATTAGGACCAATGATAGAGACAGTGTCAAATCTTTAGCTAGTGAAAGTTAAAATATTTTAATTATTAATTAAAAAAATAAAGTTAATTTTATTGAATATATCTTGATTAATAACACTGAAAATGTGACTTTTCTCCAGCTTAACTAGAATATGGCATTTTAATCACTTACTTGTGTTCTTTTATAATGACCTCTTGGTCCTGACCTGAGCATATTAACTGAAGCACAAGTATTAAAAGTAAAGTCCAGTTACCACATCAGCCACCTTAAAACATTGGGTTAAAAAGAAGGCTAACATTACATCTTTCCCATAGTGCCAAAAAAGTGTAACTATCCTTGGCTGTGCACCTATATTGCTCATTTCTTTGATACTGTTCCTTCATATTCAGCAGTGCCGTAATATTTGTTTCAACAAAACTGGTTATGGAAAACCAGAAAGCTCTTCCTTGATTTTGCCTGTCTGACTTCAATGCACACACTAGTTAGCAAGATGCAGTTCCTTGGTAAACTGCATTTAAGGATGGAGGTGTGGGCTGATCCTTAATGACACCACTTCAATAGTCCTACATCCAGCAGTAGATGCTGCTCACTACTTTCCATCTAGCTTCCTGAATACAAGGAAAAGCAAGTTATCCATCTCCTTTAAGCCTCCCTCTTTTTTCTTTATTGTAAGTAGAACCATTAGTTTTTATTGATGGGACTAATGCTTTGCATTTAGCCCAAATTACAATAGGAAAGGAGATGCTTAAGGGTAACTGGGTGATGAAAGGACTACATTAGTGTACAAGTCCAAAGGCTGCTGTTTCCTATTTGTAATGCTGAATCCACATGCAAGTCATATTTAAGCTATAAACGGTGGCGCCTAGGGAGTATACACTCAGATTGCCTTGAGAAACTAAATACTTTTATCAAATCACCAGATGGACGTGTATTCCAAAAACATTTTCTTAAACAACATTGTTTTTCCTATGCCCACCTTAAGATAACTTAACGGAGATTCCAGTAAACCAGACATTTTATTTGCACATTGCCCTTTTATAGTTTTACTTAGCCATTTCAGCACACACTGCGGAAAATTTTGCTTTGCTTCCACAGTTGTGCCTTTTTTTTCATAATCAGAAATATTGTGCAGCTCTACTACCTTCAACTTCATCCATTACAGAACTATATCATCCATTTTCTCTCATCAGAGAAACACTATTTCCATTTGGGTGAGTTTAATCATTTGATACTATGGAGCTGTAGTTTCCAGAAGAACACAGGCAGTGGCTTGGAGAAAATTTCAGGAAAAAGAGACAGGCCTCAGCTAAATGGAAGAAACATATTCACAACTCTTGACTTTCATCACAGTGAGAGAGGCAGATTTTTGATTACCAGGTGTCCCAATGGAGTGACAGGTGAAATAAGACTCCTTGTAGCAGGAGTAGGAGCACTGATAAACTTGAAGACATTATTGAATATACTGCCAACCAGTAGCTGTTGAACAGAGTTCTGTTAACTCAGATGCCGTTACTTGCAAATTAAAGAAGATAGGGTTTTCTGACACCAGATACGAAGAATAATAAGGATACATGAGTTTAATTATCTCCATGCCTGTATATAAACACTAGGAATAGGTCAAATGATCAAAAGGAATTAGGCAGCATCTGACAGCAACTCAAGATCTGGAAGCATAATGACAATTTTGATAGGTGGGTTTTCAAGTGGAGTGTCAGCTCAATTACAAGAAAATCAATAGGCAAATGAGATGTTCTCAGTGTCATGTCTTGAAACAAGCTCACAACTACAGTCAGACAGTACACGTGGAAAATTGTACATAAAGCTGAGTTATGTCATCAAACAAAACTGTAAAAATTGAGGGCATCTGCAGACTAAGTGAATACTCTATTTATTCCCAGATATGTGTCTCATGTACCACTCATGTACTGCCTCTGCATCAGTGCAGTACTGCCTCTGCATCAGTGCATCAAAGTATCCAGAGACGCATGGTCAGAATCATAGCCAAAGCAATTCAAATATCAGGGTAGTCAGAGATAACAAATATGACCAAAGAGGAACAGAAAAGTATGCACGCAGTCTGAGCCACTGTAAGCTGCAACAAATTACAGTCTCCATGAGAATGAAGAACTTGAAGAATAATAAATAGCTAAGGTCAAGATTTGGTAAGGATGAAGGGAAAATGATAAGTGCAATCCAACAGAAGGTCAGTCAAAGTTTACAGATGGGGAAAGGAAGTTTTCTTCCCAGAGGGATCCAGAAGAAAATACTCAGCTTTTACAAATTTACAAGGAGAGATTTTTTTTTCTAAATGAGGAAAAGATAAGAATCGGTGATAATTTTTCCAATATTAGTTATTAAACTCCTTTCCATTGATATGCCACTAATAAGAAAAAATGACTGAAAATGAACGTGCCATAAATTTTAAATTATCCCTTGAAGATAATAAAGGAAATATACACTGGAATGAATTAGGGTGGCATTTTCAAGACTGCTCAGCATTAGCTTAACTTCTCTAGCATTAAAGCCAGCGGTAAAACTAACACTGACTTTGACAGAAGTGGGGTTAGGTCAGCGCTGAATGCTTTTGAAAATTTCCCCCTTAGAGGATAAGTGAACCATCAACCACAATTGCTTGGTGAAGAGCAATTCTTGCCAGACAAGTTGTTTATTTATTTTATTTGTCTGTTCTTTATGGGAAAGTATTACAAAATTAGTAGATGAGAACGCCGGGGGAGGGCGTATGTTGCAGTAAAATGCTCAATACTGTTTCTCATGGAATCTTATCCTTAACTCAATTTAGAGAGAATAACAGGGTTGCACTGGCTGAGATGCAGTTGAATGTCTGGGACTAAGCAAAAGAGAAATCATTCCTGACAGAGAGGAAGGATAGAGAGGAAGGTGGTTTGGCCGAAGGAGAATGGTGATAACTATGAAGCTAGTTAACTTTGATGACATTCATTCACAGAGACGTGACACTTCAAGAAAGGATCTATCCTGATGTCTATCTATCTGCCTTGATGCCAGTGTTTTAAACAGCAGTGACTGTGCTGTTAACACTTACCAAGAAACACAGAGTGCCATTACTACCAGGCAAGAAGCATTTTCTGTTGGAGCTCGAAAGGCTAGAAACATAAGCAAAATGTGATACTTATGAGGAGAATGTGATTTCACCATCCAGTAAGATAAGAGTATTCAATCCTAATATTTGCTATGAAAGTAATCCTCAATACAATGCTTAAAAGTAAGAGCTTTGAGGCAGTTGTGCTGAAACAAAGAAAGAAACAAGAGTATGGATAGAAATAATAAGTGATCACGTGGCTATTAAATTTATGGTACCGCATTGCCAAAAAGATGTATCTGCTGCATAATGTACAAATAAAATGAATGACAAACCAAGTAGTGCCTTGTAGGCTAGATTTTACAGAATAGAGATTTAAATATGGTAAACTAACAATTTCATATCTTTTACTCTGACAGGTCCTGGCATAGAATTTCAGCACAGAAATGGTCCTGAAGGTATGATTTAACAATGCATTTTGGGTGATATTTTTGACTCGTTTATCAAATGAGCTAGACTGAAATGCTATCTCAATTAAAAAATCACATTTCTTTGGAATTGAAGAAATAGTGAAAGCTTTCTAAAGAGTATCATGCTCATGATCCTTCACTAAAAATGCAAGAAGTAGAGAGTCAAATTAAGAACAAGCAGGTATATTCTTTTCCTCATGCGCAAATCAGACAGGGAATTCAGAAGAAGGACTCTAGTACATAACTTGACTTTGAGAAATTTCAAATATTCCAGAATTCTTCCTGACTGCTCCCTTATTTTTGTCTGGTGACACAGGAAGAACATGGGGGAAAAGGCAGAAGAGCGCCATGTGGCAACAGCAGCAATAAGAATTATCCCAAGATTTTATTGGAATACAAGCCTTTTCCAACATTTGACGGAGTGAGGGCCTTTATGTGTGAGTAGCTGCTTCCACCCATGGAGACAATAATCTCAGAAGGTGTGAGAATCTCCATACTGTATAAGCTGTCCTCAAGCACGGGTTTCTCTTCATGGTGCTTTAAGGCAGTTGGCAGAACTACACCTTAGTTTCTCCATCTGGCAAGTCATCTTTCTTGCTCCAGACCTGAGCCAAAGTGTGATACAACTTGCAGGGGCGGTATAAAAGGCTGGGGAACTTCGGCTTGAACGCTAGCTTGAGCCATAAACTAACATGACGGTATAGACTTTCCTATAAAGACCAGTATTGTGGATGACATCAGCCCAGTAAGTAGCAAGAGATGCTGAGCCAAATGACCTCATAGAAGTCTGCACCTTGACACCACAGACACTTAAAATAATCACCAGAATGATGCAGGACACACAAAAAAAATAGCTTTTTTTTTTTTTTTTTTTTTCCTATAGAGAATATGCCTTAGCCAAGACAGGGATGGCTCAATAACTTCCAAAGGCAAGAATGTTAGTCAAGTTTCATTTCCCCCATCCTGTCACCAACCACTAATTAAGAGTATTGCCTGTTCTCGTGATTTTTATCATGGTCATGATATTTGATACTTCTCTGTAAAACCCCTGTTTTGGAGCCATGGGATTACATCAGACAGAAAATTTCCAGACTTTAAGATTATGGAGAAAAGCCTAAAAAAAAAAAAAAAAAAAAAAAAAAAAAAAAAAAAAAAAAAAAAAACTATAAAATCAAAAACAAATCAAACTTTTTTGTTTTTTTTTTTTTTTTTTTTTCACTGTCATTATTTCTGTGGCCTGACATGACTTTAACGTCTGAGGTTAGAAATATGAAGTTAATGTTGTGTTTAAACACACAAAACAAAACAAAACTGTGTCCCCTAAGGAAGCAAAATAAATTGCTCTAACTTTTGGTAACCACCAACTGAGCTTTGATCTGAACCAGGGATCTCTATTCACTTCCAGTCTTTTCTCTTACCTTTCCTCGCTCCCCAAAATATTTCTAACCATCTCTTCTATTAAAATTATTTACTACTTTAAACAGCCTTCTGAATAGTTCAGTCTTGTTGATGTCATACAGTATTTTCCATGTAAAGAAAACGAAAAGTTCAGTATGGAAGAACAGTTAAGGAGGTTACTTTGAAATATTTTATGATGAGAAATATTTGAAACTTTCCTTGTTGGCTAGAAATGTGCAGTTTCTAAGCCAAGATCCATTCTGGATTATGTAGTTAAACTCTCACTAGTATAAAGAACACGAAGACTTTCCTTTCGCTTTGCTATGGCCCGTCACGCTGTTTTCTGAGCTGATTGTCATTTTGTTTTGTTAGACAATTACTTTTAGTGATTCACCTTCTTAATGGGAGCAGAAGGGAAACAGCAAAGAAAACATTTCTCTAAAATGTTTTCAGAAAGGCCCACTGGAATTTTAAATGGGTCTTATTTGGTGTACTTTGCATAATTTGTTACACTAAATATGAAACAGATTTCAACTGCAGCTGCAGTGCATGTGTTATTCCGAACAGCTCGAGTCTCACAGAATACAACTGTTGGCTAATTCCAGCTTTGTTAAAATTGTCGTCTCTGAGCAGAACACTGAGAAGAAACACCATCCAAAAAATAAAATAAACAGTCAAGAGCAGATAACACACATTTACTCTCCCTCACCTTTGTTTTTGGCAAAATACATCATTACTTCATGCTCTATGCACAGGGGGAGAGAACAGCTAGTATTTTATCAATCTGCCTGATCAGCATTATTGTTATCACATGGAGACATGTGCAGTGAGAGAAACATATGCCCTGTCTGCCGGGGGATTTCCCCAGCTAGATCCATCAGGGAGCAGCCACCAGCGCTGCTGCCTCATTGCAAACCTCTTGTGTAGCCCATTAAGGCTGTGTAAACCTCAGTTTGAGCTGGGGAAATGCCTTTGGACAGGTGTTACTCTCCTCTGGTGCAGACGGTGCCTTACAGGAGATCTGTTCTATCTCTGCCAGAACATTTTGAATTTACAACTCCGGCAACAAAAACAACTAGATCCTGCAGTGCTGTGTTGATGGCAGCTCCTTGACACTGTATCTGCCTTCTGAAATGGAGGGAGATGGTTGGAGTCTGCAGCATCCTCCTGGGACAGCAATCAGAGCTGCTACGTCTGCATATGGCTGATCCAGCCCCTCAACAGTAACAGCTGAATCTCCAGCACTGGCAAAACCATAACTGCAGGTGTGCTGCAAAACTGAAAGAATTCTCTGTTTCAGAACAAAGATCTAGATTTAATAATAATAACAATAATAATAATAAATAGAAGATCTATAACATAGCTTTTAGTAATTGGGAACTGATTTTATATCTTTGCATCTTGCTGGCAGAATTTGTCTTGTAGTCATGAATCAAGATGAGTCCTCTGTGCTATTGCAATGCAAGTAGATAAGAGAAGGGTTAGGCCCAGGGTCCTTCTCACTGTTAAGACTCTCTTGATATTTCATGTTATAAAATCCCAACTTCAGTTGGTCGTAATTTGATTTCACGTTAACATCCAAGCAAGATTTACCCTGCAATATTCTCTATGATCATTCCTGATTCACTAGGGGCAGAAATGATCCTGAGCACAGGTAGTGCGTGGGAAGAAAGCTCATTTTTCATTTGTCTCAGCATTCACTTGCCTCCTCCTGCATGGAGAAGGCAAAGAAGGAAACACTTGAAGCTATATAGCGGGCAAGAGCTGTGTTAAGGAAGAGCAGAGTGGGAAAGCCCCAAAGTTATTATTTTCAGGTGGACACAGGAACACTAGATGAGTTAAGAGAGTACAGTGGTAAACCAGTTTTGTCTTTCATATATATAGTACATAATAACAAAATACTATATTTAGACTCAAGAAACACCTCAAGCAATGACACATTATAGATAATCCAACATCATTTTACAAGTGCTGAAAATGCTGCTCTGAAGCAGCTTCTGTAAGATCTACTGTTTGACTTAGACACTGGGGTTTCTTCTCCTCCCGGAAGTTTTTCCCCTTTTATCCTTCCTTTATCTTAAAATCATTGCAAACAGTTTCAGTCTGCATGATGAAAAATGAACTGACTGTTGGCAGGCAGGAGCAGCTGACACACAAACTTGGATTCAGCCACCTAGACTTTAAAAAGTAAGATCTTAGAAAAGGCTGCCACTGAAAGTTTTAGGTCTCCAGGAAAAATATGGAGAAGGATTTCCTGTCCTAGGAAGAAGAGACAGGATGATACTACAAGAAAGAGGATACAGCAACCTGTATATATTTTACTATCCCAGAAGAAGCAACCAAGTCCATCGCATGTGGGCTGTTTAGTCATTATGGTACAAACACCTTCTCTCCTATGTGTTCCTTTTAAAGGCGGTATTCACTGAACACAGGGTTAGGTCTGATGAGTACCCATGACAACTGAACTTAAAGAAATATAATGAGCTGAACTCATTATCCCTGACTTGGTAGCTGTCTAAAACTAGGCAGATGATTAAATTCACTTTTGTTCTCTGTCAAGTTAGTTGAGAGAAGCAGGCAACTCCAGAAGTGATTAATTCCTTCCTAAAATAGCATCCATAACCTTCTGGAAATGGTTATCTCTTCCCATTGATTATGAAGGATAGCCAGGCAGCTATCTCAGTGGAAGAACCTAACGTGTAGATGGTAATTCCCAATTTCATATAGCTCTTGGTTACTAATGAACATTAGGACTGTGATATGGAGGAATAAGGACCAGGTCTGCTGTTGGTAGAAATAGACATTTCTATCAAAGTCACTGGCTCTTACTCTGACTTTGGCTCCGACTTCAAAATCACTATTCATCTTCCAATTTTATTTCCAGACACAAGGTATGAGCATCAAGAAGACTGTAACTGTTAGGGAGTTTGGATCTCTTCAGTTATAATGGTATAAGTCAGGAGTAATTCCACCTGAAGTCAAAGGAAATGCACGTACAAAATGTTATGGAAATCAAAGAGGAATTATGAAGTGGGATCTGATCCAAAGCTCACTTGAAAACCATGTGATTTTTTTTTTTTTTTCCTGATTCCACTGAGCATCGGATCAGGCTCCTACCTCCTTGGATAACAGCAACAGTTGGGCTTTTGAGGTCTGCCAACATTCCTGCAGCAGTCAGCCATATTCTGTTCCACTGCATCTAGGAGGATATTGAAAGTAATGCTCTGACAAAAGTTTCTGTACAAAACAAATCCACAGTTCTCATGGACATTTTCTGTCTCATACCATGCAAGCTGGGGACTAAGCTGTGTGTCAGAGCAACAGTGCCTACGACAGCTCGTTTCTTCTCTTGGGTACATTTCCAACACAGTCTTATGGCTTGGTAAAAATGGTTGAGCTGCCTTTCCAAATAGGAGAGCAAAGACTTATACCTTAACTGTGGTTTTAAGATCTGGGTATCATTCATCTCTCCAGATTTTAACCCTTTATAAAGTCGAGTAAGTTACAAGCGGTTTTATGAATAAAAGTTCTGCATTTGCCTTTTTTTGTATATATGTCTGGGATTGATCTCCCCATTCTGTATCAAAATTGTCATTGCCTTATCTTACAGCTCATAACGATAAAGCTGAAAGCTTAACTAATTCAACACAGCCATTTTTAAAAATAAATGCTAACCTGGTTTGATCTCAATTAACAGGCTAAATATGCAATAATGTGTAAATTTGGCAACAGTTACAGGAATTAATACATTTTTTTCTCTTAAGGCATGAAGAACAGCAAACAAAACGAACTAGAAATGTCAATACTTTAATATTGTTTCAATGCTAAGTTTAAATATAAAAGAATGTCTGAGGCTGTGCAGGATGTGCCAACAGGTCAAAGCACTTTCCAGTTTCTCTAACTACTTCTTAATAAAGTGGAACTGTTTGAGGATTTGACAAGTCCCAGGGGTCAGGAAACACATATTAAACAGCCTTAGAGCATTTTTCATTATTGAACCAATATTATATGATGTAAAAAGAGGTCCTCCACTCTCTTCTTTGCCATGCAGCGATTTCTTCTAATTTTTGTTCTGTTTTGTTTTGAGAATAACTGTAGAATATCTTTACACTTTAAATATAAATCCTACTCAGTTCAAAACTGAGGGGAAAAAAAAAGAAAGAAAGAAGAAAGACTGTCTATGAAGGTGGAGAGTTAAAAGGGAGAAGTGAAGAAAAATAGAAAAGAGTAGGAAATAAGACAGAAAAAAAAAGACAGAAATCAAGGAAAGAAAAAAAGGCTTTTTTCTACAGTGAGTTTGTATATGTAACCTGTAGAGCAGAATAAGTATCAGTGCAGAAGATCTAATGTTATTCACTTTCAAAATCTGTGATTAAGTTATAATGTAAAGTAGGGATAGTCAAAAAAACAACAATTACTTTGATACTTTAGTTTTTAGTTCCTAGAAAAGGCAGAATATTCTCATGCACACAAAGTCATTTCTTTAACTAGCTTTAAAGCTGTAGTGTACAAAAGTATTTTAAGAGGAACTCTTAGAATATAATTCCAAAAGGATTAGATAAGCAGTATTGATACTCGATACCACTTCCAAATTTTTCTTTTTCAATATGTTACCTAATTTCATATTGAAAAGCAGCTGGCTTTGACTAATGAAACACTTTGCCACTGTCATCACTGCTGAAAAATACTGTCTTCTTTCAAAACTACCTCTTGTCCACTGGATGAAAAACCCTGCTAAGTACTGTAAATGAACAATGTTGTTGCTGGAAAGGAGTTTCCTAAAGACTGGAATTGTATCAGAATGCAGTTTCTTCCAACCACCATGCTGTAATTCTACTTGTGATAACGCCAGCCTGCCTTTCTGAGGCTGAGAGAGGAAGATATTTTTTCATTATGTATATCAGGGACCTCTGTGGCTTGTTATGCGGACAGGAATTTGGCCCATTCGAGTTATGTGATAGTTTCTGTTGCTTTGTGCTGCCTAAGGCAATAAATGACTTCTGCAGTTCATTAAAGCCTGAAAATCGGGGATACATCCAACCTGCAGTACTGTTAATTGTGTACAAGGTAAAACACATGAAGGATATTCAGAATTGCATAATAATCAAATTACATAATAAATATTTTAAAAGTATAATTGTCCTTTTCCTGTTAGACTTTTATGCTCTCTGGAACTTTGCATTAGATTCTAGTGACAGAACTTGTCTCATTAAGGTAAACAAGATAAGGTAATGATTAAGATGCAAAAAAAAAAAAATATGATGAGGGAAATGAGATTAAATGATGATATCCAATGAGATGTGAGAACTGAGAAAAATCAATACTATATCTGAGTAAACACCTGAGAACATCCCAGACTGACTTCTATAGGAAACACTCAGTTCTGCATCTTCTGTGAAAGAATAACATGTCTGATTAAATAGTATGTGAATCAAAGATTTATGCTATCATTCTGTGTAGCCATTCCTTTTATTCAAGCACTTGTCACTGTGTGTATTTTTTGCTTTTACAATATGCAGTGCTAGTGCAATACTAGAGGTTACCTGGATTCTGCGCAGCTTGGGAGTTCATGGCTTCACAACGGAAGCCACGTTACTTGAGGAGCAGGGGGAGGCACTACACAAATATTGGGGTTTTGCCCATCTAAAGCATGCAGGCATCAGCTCAGCTGTATAATGGCTGTAAGAGTTACACAGACCATCTTTCAAAGAGTCAAGTCCTGTGGCATATCACAGAAATGTGATTGATATAGATGATAGGACGGTATTTCCATGGATTGGCCTACCAATATATTACTTGCTATGAAATCAGTGTGTTTCAATCCACCTCATCAAGAGCACATGTCTGTTAATATCATAAAAGGAAAACAACTTTGTTAAAAAAAGATAAAATAAATGCATGGTAATACTTTTCCTTTTATTGAACAGTGCTATCATACAGATATCTGACTTAATCCTATTGATAAAGAGCCCTGCAAATAGCATGCTTAAGACATGCAATACTTTACTAGATGTCCTAACCCCTTAGAACGATGAAGCAATTTGTTGATTTGGAGTATTTTCCCAAAATAGTTAATTAATAGCAATGACCATTAAGAAAGACACCAGTTATGGTTTGGTACTGTACTCAACACACTGGGTCTGCTTGAACTAAAGAGCTGTCACTATTTAATGTAACAGTTATTTATCTTTCTTAAAACAAAGTCATTTTTCCTTTCAGATTTTCACTTTATGTTTTCCCAGTGTCTCAAACAATCAGTTTTTCACACCTCTCTGAGACTGAGTCTCTCGTTCCTGGCTCTCACACTTGGCCCTCATCTCCTCCTCTAGCCAAAAGCAAACTGCAAATACAATCCCAGAAAGCTGTATTTTATTTTGATCCATTCCTTTCCTCTGGAAAAAAAAAAAAAAAAAAAAAAAAGCTGAAAATAGACAAGCAAGTGTAATATATTACCTCTGTTGGCTTAGCTGGACAGCAGCAGGGGCTTGTAATAAGGATGTGGTAATACACCACAAGGAATCTGTAGACTCATAAAACTTGACCTTATAAATCTCTACGTTTATCAATTCCATACAGCAGCCACTCCCTGTGGTGGAAGTCTCAGACCAATAAACCTGCAGTTGATAACTGTACCATTTATCCTCAATTTTTCCCTCCAGAACAGCTAATCATGATACATTAATAATGTCTGCAAAAAAAATTGGAATGTCACTTAAAAATAAAGATACCATCTGATTGTTCACATTGCTTGGAATACAATTAAGATGACAAGCAACTTATTTTACAATAGTGAGGAATCCTAGAAATACTTTTTCGCACTTGCTCACATCTTTTTCTTAAAACTTCCTATTCTCTCACCTGAAAAAGTGTTCTTTTTCCCCTTTTTTATTTTTATAAAACTGCTTAACTTCCAGAACTAGATGAAGCACAGACGCTTCCGTTGACTTCACCATTACAGGCCCTGAAACCTCACACGCATCTATTTCTATTGCTGGGCTGTATAGAGATGCAGCAAGTCCATCTGATGACACCTTCTGCAAGCCTGCATCATGTAAAGTGGACCAGGATTTGGTGCTAAAAATCCTATATAAAAGTAAGCTAAAAGCATATTTGCTCTGGGTATAAGCACAGGGCAGATCCCGCATCACCGGACAATATCCCATCCATTCCTTGCCCAAGGAATATATAGTCAAGAGAAGATAACAGAAAAGGATGTTGCTCACCAGTCACTTCAGTGCACTTGATGGGGAGAAAACAGAAACATACAGCATCACATTACAAGCAACTACAGTTTATTCTTAACAGCAAAGGAGGAGAAAGTAGGAATAGAGAATGATTCTTCAAGACATAACAATTTCTCGGGATTTTGGTTAAGCATGCACTCACACAGGTCTCTTCTTAAAAGACAGGCAAAAATCAGAGAATTCATTTTATTTAAGGCTTCATTTAGGAACTGAAGAAACTTCTTCCAACCGGGGTAAGATTTTTGAAACTTACTGGCTTGCAAAAGCAAGGTCACACCAGATCAATAGTCAGTTGGATTGCCAAAGCATGAAAAAAAACACAATGTATTTGAAAGAAAACATTTTGAGGGAAAAAGAATTGAGAACAAGAAAATAAAAATCCAAATAGGTTTTGTTTTTATTTTATTAATTTTCTTTACCTCTAGGAAAATTATTAGCTGCTATTTTCAGGAAATCCGCTCACTCTGACTACTAAATCACAAGCAGGAACACCTGAAGTAATAATGAGGCTGATATAGGAGTTCTCCACAGTATCATCTTTTCCCTAAAGGCAATCTAGAAAAACAATTGTGGGCAGACTCCTTTCTTCCGTAGCTGAGGAGTTTCAAGACATATATTTGTTAAAGATTTATTTTCATAAAATATGAATTTGCAGTGCAGATGTACTTATATTCTAATCTCCTAATCATGTGATGATTTTTTAAATCTGTTTTTAAAGATATGTTCACAAATTCGCAGTTTTACTTACTAAAATTAAGTTGTAGCACTGTGGTTTCTTCAGTCAGTGGGAGTTATGCCACTGACTATATTGGGGCCAGGATTTTACCCAGACACAGCCTGGGTAAAATTTCTAGACACAGTTATTACACATAACATAGGATAGAACAATTCTCTGTTTAACTGAAGCATTTCACAAATTATTTTTGCACTGGAACAAATACTGCTTTTCAGATAAAATTTAATGTTTACTAGACTTCTTAAATGCTCTCTCTCTATATATATATATCTATATCTATATCTATATATATATACACATAACTTTTAATCAACATCAGCATAAAAATGGGCAGGTATTCAGATACTCAGACTGTTTCTCCAAGTCTTTAATTGTAAGGCTATAATGGAAATGATAAATTTCAAATAGCAGATCTGATTCTGCAGTAGCCATTAACCACAGAAATTGTATCTATTTTCTTTTTACAGAAAACAATCCTTCCTTTTACAGAGTGTAATCCTTCCTCTTCAAACCAGCTTCATAGAAGAAGTTCAAGTTCAAATACTGGAATTGCTAAGACTATGTGTGTAAGATCTTAAAAATCAAGTGCTTGTCATCACCATGTAATTTTTGGCCTGTTGCTTTAGGAAGAACATATCTACTGTGCCCAATGGACAGAGATGAATGTATCCCAGAGGGTCATACGAGCCTGAGAAAATAAAAAGACTATCTAGTGTAGGGTAGTGCTAGTGGACCCATTGGTTCACCTACACAAGGATTATTGTCCTTAGCAAAGTGCCTGGTAAATTTGCTAAGACTCTGGAATAATTATCGCAGAATGGAGGCTCAAGGGTAGCCTATACTTGCAGGAAAAGTGGCTTAATCCTGGAATAACTACTTTTCCAAATAAGAGTCATCAGTCTAGAAAATAGCCCCTTGCTGCAGAACAGAAAGTTCACGTGGGGAATTATTCCATCCCAAGTTTGCTGGTCATTTCCCCCATGCAGGCAAGCTCAAAATCTTCCATCCAGAGAAATAAATATGATCGCTAAAGATCTGAGATTTTTTCTCGCTAAAAAGCATTAAATATTTTTTTGGAAGATCTTGTAGTGAAATCGTCATCTAATTGTATTTGTGTTTAGAGAGTAAGTACACACGAGGAAACCGTAGCCCCACTACCAAAAGTGAAACTCTAGCCAAGATTTTACTCTTTTTATGGAGAAACTGGCTTGCTCTCAGCAAATAAGATGGAAAAGCTTGCCTTCTTGACCATGCCTTCTGACTTAGATGGTGCGCGCGTAAAGCTCTGTTTCTTACCATGGGCACCATGAAATCTAAGAATCATTCAGCACTGAACAAGTTGCAGAGGGCCAAGGGTGCAGTGGAAGGAGCAGTGAGTTGACATTGTGTCAACACTCAGTTTCTTGATCTGCTACATAAATTGGGTTATAATGATCTTAACCAATACTTATTTAACATACTCGGAGGCCTCATGTGGGATGCAGATAATTTATTTTTAAAAATATGAGTGTATCATCTATGCAGCTTGTATGTTCATCAAGTCTTAACGACACTATTAGTACTAGTTCTATTTCTCAATATATTTATAATCACTTAGGCACCTTTTTAATCAAAATGGTGCCTAAAATATTTGTAATAGCATCTGACAAATGCAGCAGGCTACCTAGAACCTTTTTAAAGCAAACTGGTTGCTTCCGCTGTGTGTGAGCAGATTACAAAGAGTCTTTATATTCTCCCATGATATAAACAACCTACACCAATAAGAATCAGTATTTCTGCAATCTCTTGGTGACCTGTTATGGTAAAAATGCCTCTAAGTCATTTAGCTGATAAAATAAATTGATTTGTTATAAAAATTAGCTACTTACTCCTTTCATGCATTGTTGGCTTTTGCAATTGTACGGGGATGCTTAAAGCCTTGAGCGGAAATCCTTGTTACTGCTGTATGGATCTGCGCTCCAGGGTCAGGAATGCACGTAAATGGCTAAGGACGTTTAAGGAACAGCTCTGGACCTCACTAAGTAGGATATAAGTGGCTGCTTCAAGTTTAGCACAGATGTAAGTGGGTGCTGAATCATGAAACTGAAAAAAACTGTATCTGCTCCAGTGAACTTTATTTTTAGTGAGTAGCCTTCTAATTAGACACTAATTCTGGATGGGTTCATTAGTCTGTATAAGGCCGGGGAAGGGGGACTATATTGTTACCCTGCGGACAAAGTGGGAGAGAGTCAAAACTGCCCTCTCCTCCTCCCTGGGGAAGCACTAGGTAGCAGCAGGAGCAGCCAGGGGCCTTAGGAGCGCAGTCTGGATGTGGTGGCAGAACGAGCGCTACATCTTGTGGCTGGCTCGGAAGAGCAGGACCATCGCAGCATGGCAGAGCCAGAGGATGCAGGAGCTCCTTCCCACTCTCCGTATGCTAGAAAGAGGGCAGAGGGGGCTAAAAGCTGCCTTTCTGCTAGCAGACACAAGGTTTACTCTACAAGGTATCAGACAATGCTGTTATTACCTAGTTGATGTGCAAAATCTGCATAAATGCTCCAGATTTTTCTGTCCTTCTACAAAAGGGAGAAAACAAATGTAACTATTTCCTGGCAGAATTCTAAGGGAGACCCATTGAGTTATTTGTTTGCTTTTAGCAGCAGGTTACAGAAACCTATTGTACCAAAAGAAAAGAAGAGAGGCACAATTCTCGAAGGAAAGCATTTATTTCGGGAGAATGTAAAGTCCTAATTTATTCAGCATATTCTGTAGGCCTTGCATTTTATCCTTTTTTAATTAACTCATTTCTAGGCTTAAAAACTTCTACAAAAATATTTTATTGGAATTTCATTACCATTGTTTTCCTTGGGAAGGCAGTTTATAATCTTCATGATATTATTCTAAAGCCATCACTAAGCAACATGCTTTGGCATCTGTATAAGCCTTTGTCCAGCTCCTTCCCTCCACCCAAATGCACACATTTGCATTTACTGTTAAAATATTATGGATGCTGACACCAGTTTAGCCACAAGACCTGGTGTTAGACTGTCTCTAATTGATTTAATTATTCATAATTGCTCAGCTGGGGCTTATGTGTACTTCAGCATGATTAAGGGAGAACATACAACTCTGCAGTTAATGATGTGTTCCATCATAATTTACAACCGTGAAGTTGCTAGAGCTAAATTGTATAGGCACAGTACATTTCTAATCCTGGTTAGAATGCTTTTTCAGACCCTGCCAAAAAAAAAAAAAAAAGAAAAAAATAAGAAAGAAATAACCCAACCACACTTCTGATGTGATTTATAAATCAGTTTTAAGGAAGGACTGGAACAGCCTGCTGTCTTTCTGTTTGTTTAAATTAATGTTATTGGTAGAATCACAAGATGAATAGACCTGAATCTGTTGCAAATGTGATTTAATTGTAGCGCATTTCTTTCTGTTGTCTGCTTTCTACAGGTATTTGCTCATCTTGTGCTAAAAAAAAATGATATTTTTTTCTGTGGAAAATATGAAGGCAACAGTGAATATACACAAATAAAAGTAACATGTCAATATGATGCATCAAAATAATCACACAGTGGCTTCTTTAATTGTCACCAAACATGTTTTCATAATGAGTTCAAGACAAGCAATTGTGACAGTGCCATGCACGTTTTATGAGACAACATCCCTGAAAACTAATAGTGAGGGATGGTGTCTTTCTCATCTTCCAACAATTCCTTACACATGGTGAATACTATTGAAAGAAAACAATAGCAGAAATACTAAAAATGAAACATGATTTCCAGTGTAACTAGATAATCTCATATAGAGTGCTTTGTTTGTTTGTTTGTTTCTGATTGCAGAAATATTGTGTTTTCTGGAAATTTATGTGCCATGAAAGAGAAACAAAGACGGGTTTCATTGAATGATACAAATTTTTGATACATATATATAGACCTAAAGTTGCTAGTATTAAGCTCAACATTCTTGTGAATGCCCTCAAAGTACAGCCTGAAACAGAGTTGAAAAGCAAGATTTACAGTTTGATCTCAGGCGGACAGGCCAGTGAGGCAAACCTGCAAGCACAGCATCGTTGCCCTGATATTAAAGGCAGTGGGGCCTTTGTCTGGAGCAAGTCCCAACTGCTGCTAAAGCGGCATTAACTTTCACTGGTACTTTGTGTTTTGCATCCCTCTGAACAACCCAGAGAGAAGGTTCTCCCCTCATTCCCAGTTCATCACACAGCCTGATTTTTGGACCTTTGCAGAGAAACAACATGCAGCATTTATTATCAGAAGAATGTAATTACAATTATTTATTTAAGCTGGTTCTGAACCAGGGAATCCTGATATGAAGCTGGAGCCAGAAAAGGCTTGAAAAACTACTGACAATAAGCAATTCTTCATGGAACAAAACTATTACAATAGAGAGCCTTTGATCTTGCCTGTCTCCTGTTGCCAATTGAACTTTGTCACCATGCACTGTCATCCACAAGGGAGCACTTTTGAATTAAGCAGTCTACAGCAATTTAGTCTGTTCCAGCTTTGAAGTGCCAACATCAGTCAGGCCAGTACTAACTTTTTTCATTAATTTTTTTCTGAGTTCTCTTAGGAGTTTAGCAGTCCTGGCATTTAGATAACTGAAGTCAAGAAACCAAGGCACTAAGACATCAAAAGCAAGAGGGGCCCCTAAAATACAAATGTGAACAATCATTAGGCTCTAATGGTGCACTTCATTAATGTCCACTTCAAAGCAAAAGTTTACTGACTTTGGGATTGACTAATTTACACATTGTGGGAAATTGTTGCCAGCCATGCATGTAACCACTAAATGTTTCTGGAATAAATAGAAACGCCCTCTTCCTTCAGAAATCAGGAACTGCAAACTGAGCCTTTAATTGCAAGATGGCCTTTCATTTGAATTGGAATGGAAAACCTGTCTGGCGCATAAATCACCAAAGCTGGGTCCAGTTATCACACAGACACACAGCTGTCAGTCAGCAGCCTTTGCAAAGGTCTCTCTCTCCGCCACACTCTGCAGCTAAAAGGGGATATTGCAGCCCAGTCTGCTTGTCTTTGGGACTTGTTCATCTGCTTGGAATCTTCAAAAAGTTCTGATGTTACATTGGAAACTGGAGCCTTCTAAAAAGTCAGAGTCCCTTAAGCAAAACCAGTTATTATGTTCTGGACACGGAGAGTCATGCGTGCCCTAAGCAACACGCTCATGCTGGAAAGCCTAAGATGCTGCAGCCCCGTCTGGAAAAGAGCAGAGCACGTGGAAATCCGCTCAGGCTGTCAGCGAGGGCTGCCTGCATTAGGAAA
This sequence comes from Nothocercus julius, assembly GCA_013398735.1. Classification (NCBI taxonomy): domain Eukaryota; kingdom Metazoa; phylum Chordata; class Aves; order Tinamiformes; family Tinamidae; genus Nothocercus; species Nothocercus julius. The sequence goes on along the minus strand of VZSV01000009.1, from coordinate 5,894,779 downwards.
TGTGGTTGTGTTTGAACGCGGTTGTGATAACTGAGGGAGAGGACAGGAGGCCAGGCACAAGTTAGAGGTCAATGGAAGCCAGAAAAAATTGTGTTCAGCTGATGCTATGGTGAATATAATTTGTCCTTGTCTAAACGCTAACCACTAAGAGATGGCAACATCCTGCCACCTATCTAGATTGTTTCCAATCTCGTTCAAGCACAAGCAAATCTTGCAAATCTTTTATCTAGGCAAGCCTCTCTGTGGCTGTGAAATCTCAGCCCCTTTGAAAGATTAAGCTGTTGGTTCTTAGCGTGCAAAAGAAGCTAGAAAACATTTTATTTAAAAAAGATCTGAATACCATATTTTTGGATTTCTGATTGTCAAAAATCCACATTTGAGCCCGAATGCTTGGAAAAGAAAAACTATTATGGATGTGGATTGGGCAAAGTATAGAGAGGTGCTTGCCAAGGGTTATGAGGAAAAATAGGCAAAAAAGTTATAATGCTTCTGCCTTACATTTGAACTAACTTCCTTAATTTTTAGCAATTACCTTCTTGTTGCAACATTTTAATAAAAGTCTCTGCCTTCATGCCTGGCAGGGAAGCTAACTTGCCATGGGCAAGAATGGACCAAAAAAAAAAAAAAAAGGAAAAAAAAAAAAAAAAGGAAAAAGGGGAAAAAAAACCACTTAGCAAACCACAAATTTCAGAGACCTAGTCACATCTGCGTTTTATCAGCTTTTTCCGGATAGTATTACACCAAACAATTGTCTGCAGATCGGTAGACAGCTGAGACTTTAAAGTGCTGAATTACTGAGAAAATGCTAGAGATAAAAAACAGCACATGTATCCTATCAATGTAATGAAACCAACCTGCTGCTAGCGCCATAGTGCCTTAGTTCTAAGTACCCTGTAGAGGAACGGAAGGCTTTCATTTAACTCTTAAGAGGAAAGCAAGGGAAAGAAGAGTAAAGGTCATCTAATACCAGCCTTAATCACACAACAGAAATACTCTCGGATACATGAAGGGAAGAATGCTGGTGTTCAAAATAAAACACCAAGGGCAGACAACAAGAGTGTGCCCAATCGCTTTGGAGCTAGCATTTCCTGTTGGAAATTCCCAAGACTAGGGCTGATGTCAAGCAGAGCTACAGATGCAGCCAAAGAGGAAACTGAAAAATCGGGGTACCCCAGCACTGCCACAGAGAGACCGATTCCATCTCCTAGAAAACTCCCCACCAGAAAGGAGATCCAGCACATCAGCCAGAAGGTACCCTGGAAAGGAATAGTGGATATTCCCTGTCTGGAGCATAGTTATTAAGTATCAGAGTTGCTACTCAATGACAGATGTAAAAACTTGAAGTTATGTTTAGAGTTCCAAAAAGTGTTCCAGAGTGGGAACTGGGAATTAAGCATAATTTCTAACCACTGTAACTCTGGTTACGAAAGAAAAAGAAGAAATGTAGGGATTCAAACAAAGTTCCTCAATATTGAAAAAACAATTGCTGAATTTGTCTCTTTTTTCTCTTTTTTTTTTTTTTTNTTTTTTTTTTTTTTTTTTTTTTTTACATTGTGTTAGGATTGCATTGCAGACAAGATGTTATATCTTTTCTTCTGAGCATAATACACAAGTATCTGAGGTGAAATAATTCACAAAGTGCTTGGCACTGCACTCACTGAATTACCTTCATTGATAAAGCTCCAAGGATGAAGTCTTGATCTTTTTAATAATCAGTTGGGCTTTGTGACCGATTTCAGTGTAACTAAAATTTTACTCTTCTACTTGGAAAAAATCCAGCCTAAAATTACTGCATGAGATGGGAGAGAGCATTGGCTTCATTGTTTATTCTTATAGCTCCACTGTAGCAAAGACCAAAATTCCAACTAGGACCAGTGACCCGTTGTGTCAGATGCTGTACTAGCAAAATGAAACATCACCTCTTCCAAGAAGAAATTTCATGAAAAAGAAGAAACAATGAGTGAGGTGAAAAAGATAGATCATCAGCATAAAACTTTCTGTATTAATACTAATTTTAATCAGTTTTTAATTAAATTCATGAAAGTAGTCTTTCTCCATTAGTCCCTCAGGCTCCAAATGACTTTCAACGAAGCCAATTAAAGTTGGCTAATTTTTGTGTGTTTTGTGGCAGAAGCATAGAAAAGACACTTGAAAGAAGAACAGTATTTACTTGAGGCAAGAAATTCCTTGCTGTAGGAGCAGCGTGGAGGGAAGCACAGAGACGGCAGGGACATTTATGAGCGCACAGCGAGGATGGCAGCTGAAGGAACCATCACAGCAGTGTGAGACAACACAAGATAAGCAGGGACAAGGAGAGCAGAGGGTCTGCTGTAGTTAAAAAGTCATTTTAAAGTCTTTTTCACTAAAACATCAGACCATTAAAATCACACAGAGCCATAATGTGACTTAAACTTGAATATAGCAAGTATTTTCAGTTAAGCTTTCTTACATTTCTATCCATTTTATATAAGTAAATGGATATTGCTGGAAGTGCACATATCATAGACACGTACGTTAACAGCACTTGGATATGTGGAATAAAAGAATGATGAAGTGCAAACCACTCATTTCATGTATTTCCATACTGTCCCATTTTAATGCACTCCTCTGTATAATCAAAGGAGAAAATGAGAGAAAACTAATATGTATAAAACCAGTAAATTCACCTTCCTGGCACACAATTTTATTACATTCTCGGTGAAATACAGTAGAGAAATAAGTAATTTGCAGGATTTTTTTAATGCTTTTAATAAAATGTTCTAATCCCATCAAGTGACATGTAGGAATATAAAATGGACCAAATTACACCAAAATTCTTACTAAGAATTGAAATGGGAGATTGAGCTGTTTTGCATAAATCAATTCTCATGGCCTACTGGGCTCTGTCCATGCTGAATACGCTCTTCCATAATCAAGCATACTTCTTTTGCAACGCTTTATATAGCTTATATATATATATAGAGAGAGAGAGAGAGAGAGAGAGAGAGAGAGAGAGAGTTTACTGTTCATCCAACAAAACCTAGACAGACCTACCTACAAATTCTATGTCAGATAGGCATGCTCTGTTAAAAGAGCAGACTATCTAGGTGTATAATACCCAGCAAAATGCTGAAAGATGAGAGTAAATTTCAAACAGCTTTATGGAGAGAATATGACTGGAGTCACCCTTGGTATTATGGTTTCAGGGAATGTAAGTGATGAAATTAGTCCCATCAATACACAAATATAGAAAATTTTCTTTTGTTTACAAAGCTAAGTTTTCAAAAGTTTCCAAGCAATAGTGCATGTCATTCACTTATTGTTCCAATTCCTTTCTTCTTTAATGTTGATTGATTTGAAAAGATTGTCTCTAATTCAAAAGCTGTTTTCATTTTAGTTTTCATCTTTCTGTCATGTTCCAAATGAGATGAAATTGAATTACCCACAAGTATAAACAAAAGAGTTCTGATTTTCCTATTTGATTTATCCCCCAAAGACTGCAAACATTGCATATAAGCATCTTTTATTTCTCCTACTTCTGATCCAGAGAACATTCATCATGAGTGGATGAAAATTGTCTTGTACTTTGTGTGCCAAAATGACAAAATTTCTTAACCCACAGGGAGCACTTATATCAGTGTTTATGTATGATGGTACTCTCTATGATATTTCCATGACTCTGACATGCAGAGAGTATTTCCTCTTTGAACTGCTGTAACTCAAAAGTTATCTATGAACTCTGTGAAGTAGCTTAAAAGAACAACGTGAAAGTTACTAGGCCAAAAAGTTGATATCATTTGTCATGTTTCTGTCTAGACAATTTATCTTTCAGACTTTTCAGAGCTGTTTAGAGGACACAGCTATTTTTTTGCTCATCCATGTTCAACATAAGATAATCTTACAAAAATCTGACTTTTGATGATATAGCCAAGCATAACCAATAAACAAGATCATTCCCTACACACTACATGGTTCCCCCTTTTAAAAAATAAATAAAAGAAATTTCATGAAAAATATATGGTTGGAGTGACACATCAGAAATAAATCCTGGGTATTCTGATACAATCAGTAGGTCCAACAAAGACAATCATAGCAATGAGCAGGTACTCCTGCCAACCTCACAAACTGCTCTGCGGTGGCAGATGATCAGAATACTTGTACTTTAAACAACTGTTGCACTTAATATAATATTACTGCTTGCTCAGTTCCTTACCTATCTGTCACTTCTCCAGTGCTATGCCCAGCATCAGGCTAGCTACTCGCATTGCATATACTGACCAACGCACTTTTTATACCATTTTCTTCCACCAAACACAACGGCTGAACAGAGTAGTGCTTGACCTTATACAGGAGGAATGTACATAAGTATCTTCTGCCCAACAATGTCAGGCATTGATTGAAGTGAGTTACATTTCCAGCTCAGCATGAAAAAAAATGAAAATAAATTCCCTTAAAATAAAACAAACACTTTAAGGGTCCAAAAGGTCAGTCCCCACTCATCTGAACTAATGTCAAGGTGCTATAGGTCAGTATTTCTGGCTTTATAGCTTTGAAAATATGTTTTGTATTAAATATGTATTAAAACACATCGTTCCTTCTTACTCCGTGTTTAAGAGTGACCTATGAAAATATGCATCCTCAAATGAGGCTGAAGAAGACAGATGGGTCATTTAAATGTTTAGTGCATACAAAAGCTATGGGAATATTCTGATTAGCACTTTTGACTTATGCACAGTGGCTAGATCCTAGCAATCATTCATCAGGACTGGGTCAGTCACTGCACTGATGACATGTATTGTTTGTTATTTTAGCAATTTGTTTTCCCTCCAAAACAATTACTTCTACTTTAATTCAGTAGCGTATACTGAGTGTTAAAAGCTCTTTTTAGTTTCTTTTGTCTTTTTTAAAACATGCAGAGGGAAGGAATCTAAATTAATCTGCTAGATTTTGGGGTTACGTTATATAAATTTTTAATGCATTTTATGATAAGGAGACATGAGTCCTATTTTGACAAGCAGCTGACCTAATGGTTTCTGGGTGGAATTTTGCACTAATTATTCCAAGCAAGAATAGGACCAAATATTTTTTGCTCTGTGTTTTTTTTTCATTGAAATGAAACTAATTTAAAAAAAAAAAAAAAAGAAAAAAGGAAAAAAAAACATTTATTGTTTAGAGAGCTATTCTGTTCTATGACCAGTCAAGTACCCTCAGACAAAAAGTGTCTGGAGATTCAATCACTGTTCTGTGCTAAGGCTAGAATGACAGGCAGGCACGAGGAATAAAAATGTGATACTGGTGACAGACAGTGATATGGTGACATAAGAAGTTGCAGGATGCACAAACTCTCAAAAAACAAGCATAAACTGTTCATGTAATAGAATGCACACAAGCTAAACCTTCATGTAGGTGGTAGTAAAATAAATATTAAAAAAAGAAAAAGGCAAAAAATGCAAAAACTGTGAAGAAGATTTACATATGCACAGGAAATAACCTAATCAATCCTCTTCTATCGAAGCCTTAAATTAGTAAACAACAGGGATGTACTCATTAAATCTAGTATAAAATATGCATTTCTGTCATATAGACTGTTTGTAAATGAGTGAAGTGCATTTCTGTTGTTTGTTAACACAGAAACTGTCAATAAAATTCTTAGTTTTTACCTTTTTATGTCTTCTAATTAATCCCAAGCTTTAACCAGGTTTGCTGTAATTTGTTTGATGTGAATTATGCTATCTTAATGCATCAAAAGTGTTGAATATACTAGAAAAGAGAGAGAAGAAGACATTTTTACCAAAATACAGAGGCAGAAAATATTCTTCTAGTTTCTATAGAATCTTGATATTCTCAGAAAATAGCTGGGATCTTGGATTTGAATATTTGATCTTACAAATAATTTACTACTTCCTATTACGTCCTTGAAAAATGAAAATCTAGATCATAACCCCCATGGATTTACACTGAGGACTGAAGGAGTCAATGTTACTATCTAATTTAGACCACCTCTTTACATGTGTACAATGACATCTCTGTCACCAAGACATCCAGATAAGGTATTGTATAGTTATTAATATAGATGCAGATATTTTCTCTATGTTCTTTAGTACTTGAACTCTGTCTTTTTTTAAAAAAAAATGCTTTAAAATGTTCAATGTTGCTTTTACTTTATGTGATAGAATAGATTTTATTTGGTTAGATTGTTGTAAGTGTTGTTGTAACAAAGCTCTTAAGTTACTCTCAGCATCCCAAAATTCAGGATGAAAACAAAATATGCATTTGATATGAAAAGGCAGTAAATGATAATTGAGTTTGATAATACACCAAATGTGTCTCAAAAGTAATGGCAGTTATTTTAGAATCCTTTCTGTGAGCAATGTGCTGTGAAATGAAGCAACATTTAATCCAAAATTCTGTAGCCTTAGGAAACTTTCCTAGTTTTCTCACAATTTTTTTTTTAATATATATTTATTTGGTTGAACATTTTAGTTTCAGCTACACTATTATTCAACTTTCTGATATTGACCTGATTTTTAAATTTTACGATTATTTTTCAAATCTTTTCCCATAGGCAGACTTCCTTTTCTCCCTTCAACATGGATTTGAATTTGTATATAGGAAGCAATGGACAGAAACCAATGTTTGAACATTCCAAATCATTGGAAGGAATCAAACTCAGGTAAGAATTTTACAGGTCATATAATTGCATCTCTATAATTGCATCAAGAATTAACTGAGCAAACAATCCTGCCACAATAATCCTGAGCCCTTACACTTCTAAACCAGAGAACTTTCTATAAAATAATGAATTTAAACACCTGAGTAAATAGAGACTTTACAGAGCAAGATGCCTATGATTCCTACTCTGTAGCTAGTTCTGTGCTGTAATGCTGCTCCTAGCACTGTGGAAAACAAGACCTCCTTTGGCTTAGTGGACAATGCTTGTGAATTAAATCCTTGAAAGCAAGCAGTCTGCCAGTTTCACAGCCCTTAACACATCTTTCTGCATGACCACATGGAACTCGGAGGAAGGAAAAGTATTCCTGGGGGAGAGTTGAGAAGGGCAAAGAATTTTTAATTTTTTTAAATCTGGGATGTGGTGTTTGTTTTTGTTAGCAGAAAGCTACTGTTTGAAGTCCATCCGTGTTGCTAGATTACTTTATCTACTCTTCCTCAGGGAACAGACACTACACTATCACTTTGTATACACTCCACTGATAGTGCCTTTACATCTGAGCATGGAATTGTATGCTATTACGTTCAAGTGCTTCGTTTTCCCTAGAGCTCTGAGAGAGTAGAGGAAACTGGCCTGCGCATGGAGGCGAGCCTTGCCTCAGTGCCTGTTTTCTTTTAAACTTTGAGTTTGCATGTCGCGGGGGAGGGCAGGGAAATTTTTCAATAAAAGAGAAAAGTTTGAAGTTCTACGTGGGAAAGGAATAAGACAAAAATGGTCTAAATAACACACAAACAGCAATATTTTCTAAATTATACTGGTAAATGTAACATGACAGACAGTTAGGAGAGCACTACAGAGAAACCTTCCGTCAGAAAGCTATAAAAATATTCTTAAAAGCCTGACACTGTTAGAAGCAGTGAAGTTGCCTAGGAACACAAGCCTCAACCATTAGGATTTGGGTTCCTAAGCCACTTAGACACCTTTCAAAGTTTTATGTGACATCATTAATGATCAGGTAGCTGTTTTTATATTGAATGAACTCAAAATATTTTAAAGGATGCTGTGTCTAGAACTGGCTCTTGATGGTAAGTGAAAAAGAAAAAAAACAATATCCCATCTGTTTTCAATAAGGGACAGAGGATTTGAGACTCTAATATGGAGGACATGCCATGGAAACATCTGGCAACTCTTCCTACTACTACTGAAATTCATCCACAGGACTGAAATAGGACATTTTTTTCACTGTTCAGAACAATGTGATTTAGCAAAAGATTGCAATAAAATTAGGCAACTAACTCATAAATACCTGTATATTTCACATAAAGGGGGAATATGTAGTTTGGGAACTTGCGATACATCTACAGCATGAATTGAGCACTGCTCTAACTCGTGCTGAAGTCCACACGTGCCTACCTTAATATTATCATTGTCAGACCACACTCAGAGAGAAACCTTGAGATGCTCTTCCAGGCATCCCGGAACAGAGCCCTTGCTCTGCCCAAACACAAGGCCCTGAACATACACACCTGCAGCATGGAGAAGTTGTCACCACCGATTATCTATATTCCTGTGACACCATCACACAGCCGTAGCTTGTCAGGCAAATTAAACTCAGCTGGGCTGTGACACCGTGTGCCAACAGGAGAGACAATGTGGGTGGGTGGCTACAGACTTAGTCTGCCTGTAAACTTGACAAGACACCATTAAGACATTACACATCTGTGTGATGCAGGCAAAAAAGCTTATGGAACCTCTAAGTTTCAGCCTTCTCCACAGTCCAAGCTGCTAAAATATAGTGAGGATGTTTCTAACCTCTTACACCCAGAAGGGTTTAGGAAAGCAATTTTATTAAAGACTATTATCCCAAAAGTATTGTCACAGCATCAAGGAGGAAAAGGCTTTTAGTAGCTTTAACAGACCTGGCTTTGGTAACAGATTTATTTAATATAAACAATATTCTTTGGTTATCCTACTAGTGGTCAGTTCTCACACAGCTCTTTACAACAGTAGATTTCAAAACAGCACACTACCATTTTACAGGTGGGGAAATGGAAGCACACAATAATTTGTGTTGTCTGTGAAGGAAGTGCTTCAACAGTGAAAACAAATGGCTCGTGACCTTAAGAGAAGTTAGTAACAGCAGTATTTCTCATTATGTGGGGAGTCAGCCCGACTCGGGAAGTCCCACTGTCCTCGCTTCAGCTTTGCAGGCCTGTAAGGAGGCTCTGACTGCGAGCGTGCACATTCGTCCTGCTGCTCTGTTCAGTAGGTGACAGAGTGTTTTGTTTGTGTAACAGGAATCTTTTCAGCTACTACCATTTCAAGAGGGATTTTAGTTTGATACATTTGGTTGAAAATTGCAGCGCTATTTGCAGGCATATGCTTTTCACCATCAATCTGTTGTTTGGATCACCCTGCCTTTATAGATAAAGATTTGCTGATTTTTTTTTTTTGACTTTGTGAACAGAAAAGTTCATCATTAACATATTTTCTGTCATTCTGTACATATGGATTATATAATTTTTCTTAGAAGCTGGGTTAAAGCACTTACAAAAAGGAAAGCTAATATCACATGCGAGGACACCAAACATGGTGTGTCCATGATTTCCCTTTGCAGGCTGCAGTAAAACATATATAAAATACAAGATGTGATAAAGTCAACCTAATATTTCTGATCTCATGACTTGCTGGCTGTTCTTTTCTCGTGGAGGATGATAGCAAGCTATCTAATCAAAATGCATAACCAGTGCCTGTTCCTTCCAGCCCCAGACCCATTCATTTTCTACTCAGAATCTCTGCTTGGGGTAGTATAATTGATTTCAACATAATTTACTGCTTACTTGGTAATGCGGCATTGCAGTCTCTGATAAAAACCATATCAAGTCACAGCACTGGTCTAGAGCTTGAAAGGGAAGCAGCGTAATCACTTTCTTACCCTAATGCGCGGCCATCTCATTTCTGCCGGGCAAGGAGCTGCAAAGTGAGCTTTGTTAAACCGCCTGGCTCCGAAAAGGGCCTTTCACTTCTCCGCCTGCCACTTCTCTTTGTCTCTCTGCTTTATTTCATGCAGAGGCAGCGGGGAAACTTTTCATTGTCGGATTGCCATGGAAATAAAAGGCCGATGATTTTAGTTGCCTACCGTCAGGCATCTACCTCTAGCGCAGCGCCAGGATAACCTTTCCCGAATTGGCCCGCAGAGGAACGGCCGCTTGGGAGGATGCGGAGGAGCAAATGTTAAATGGCGAGAGGTCTGCGTGAAACCTTCGTGCTGCCTGCACATTCCTAAATACCTGTTATTAATCCTTTTCTGACCGTGTGTGACCACAAAGCAAGCAGAGTGGCTACAGCGTGCCAAAGGTGTCATCAGCCCCCGCGAGGGTCCCCAGCACTGCCACGGCGCCCTGCCGTGGTGCCCCAGCCATGCCAGCGCCTCACAGCCACCTTCACAGCCAGCCCTAAATTTATTGCTAAAAACAAACTGTTCACCGACGCCTAAGTGAGCTGCAGCCTGCTATGTGTGTTGCGGGGGTCAGCGTAGGGCTGTGTGTTGCTGTTAGCAGGTTTGCCCTGCTAAGCTCTCTGTGAGGATGTGAAGGAGGTTTCTGCTTCCATGGACACCTTCAGCCCTCACCATCTTCTCACACCCTGGTCCAACAGGGGCCATGCTGCTTAGTGAAGCCTCCTGAAAACCTCTCTGATTGGCCACTTCTCTCATGTTTGTGCCACCCCTGAGGGATAGCAACCAATCAGAGCTGCTGTAACAGATGCTATCTGCCACCACTCCCAAGCTGAGCCCCAAGGGGAAGGAAGAGCCAGGCAGGGGTCCCCAAATGGGGACCAGCCATGCCCTCACCCTTTCCCAGCCTGTCATAAATGGGATCGGTGCTGCCTCCCACCAGGCGAAGGTCTCTCTGGCACCTCTGTGGAGAGGGTGTAAGTGACTAATTGGGCTTCACTGACAGTAGCTGAGGACATCCAGTGTTACTAAGCATCAGACTGCCCATGTTCTGGGCTGTAACAGTCTCCTCATTCTCTGGGGACCACTGGATAATCCTCTCCCATCTGTAACTCCTCAAAAATGACCAGATATTGCTAGCAATGTTAGAAAAGAACTGCTTAGCCTTGTGCCAGTGGCTGGCTGACTCTACTACATCACTTACCTGCCCACTGTTGTACGCAACTTTGTGAAAATAAGAAGAGTTTTCAAGTGACTTTTCAAACCACAATATATGTCTTGCTTTTCAATGGGAAAGTGAGTGGCAGATAGATTGATAGCTTATTTTTTCCTAAAAATTAAATACCTGAAACTACTCAAATAGTTCATAGAAAAGAATTCTGGCAGTACCATCCACTCAGCCTCACTCAGGATAGATACCCTTAATGCAAATTCAGAAGATATATTTAAAATACTCTTGAGATTAAGAGGAAGATTTAACCTAACCAAATGATAGCCTTTGAGTTCATCCTTCGCTAACACTGAGTGTTCTTGAAGATGAGCAACCAAAGTGGAGGCAAATTGCTCCCAACAGGGAAGTCACAAAACCTTGTGGAAGCTCCCAAACCTTGTGACCAGGACCATGCATGTTGTACCAATGGTGCTGATGTTCCTTGGAAAATTCCTGAATTGTCATTCAGGTATTTTCAGGTACCACATATATATTGTATATATATTATATGTGTATATGTAGATATATTCAGGTATCAGAAGCATGGGAACTTCTTACCTTGCAATAAATCCTTAGGAAAAAAAAAAAATGTTAGAAACAACTGCATTTCACAATTTGATATCCAGACTTTAACTGAGAAAGAGCTAGACTGTAGGCAGGTAAGCATTCATGCCAGCTGGCTTTTAGATGCTGACAATCCAATCCAGACCAGCCTTATGCTTTGAAGTTGTAAAATGGTTTACTTTTATTTTGGGAACAAAGTAAAGGTCAGGATTTAGCACAAACTACTACCACAGAAAGAGACAACAAGCGTGAAAAGAGTGTTTACAGGGCATGAAGCAGTAAAATAATAGGTACTCTACAGTAGATAATCTCTCTTTTTTTTTTTAATATAAGAATGAAACAAAGATTTGTTACAGCTGGGAATCAAGAAGTCAAAGCACTTTACATCAAAGTCTTTTTTTTTTGTACCCACCAAAATTTAAACTCTCAGATCTATGCTGGTATTTCTACTCTCTTAGCACATAACTCAAGACTCTTGGCAACAAGTACTGTGGCATGGAGAAACTTTGTCTATTTAAATAAAAAGAGATAATAAACAATTTTCCTAGCTTTAGACAGTGTTTTATTCTACTCAGGCATGAAGAGAGGGGGGAAAAGCCCAACAACCTGACAGAGTGTAGACAAGCCCATAGAAACCCAGAAATTAAGACTGAAACTGTCTTCAGCTCACCCCGTGGTGCCTAGCATAGCACCCCAAAGGTTGCATGAAATTGCCTACACTATTAAATTGCACCGTAGAGGGGTATGTCCAATGCATACCAAAGAGAAATAAGGTGACTTCAAGATGAGATTTTACTATTCTTGAAAAATGGTGACCGAAGTTGGTAGACTATCGATTGAAGTTTCCTACATGAAAATGGTTTCTTTGCTTTGCTTTGCTTTGCTTTTGTTTTCCTAAATTGCTGTTTTCCTGCATACACAGTGTGGAAGGCCAAGCTACAAATGTAGTTATGCATTTATTTTAATAAAATCTAGAATACTTTTTTTCTTGTATTTGCATTTGAATTTGTCTAATATATTCAAATGTTGTTAGATATATTCTTTGGTGTAAGATCCTTAAACACTGACTGTTGTAAAATTTATATTTAGGAAACTAATAAAAAGGAGAACTGTTACTTGTTTTTTTGTGGAGGAAGGGAGATGGGGAACAAAAGGATACCTGTCAATAAGTACACAAGACTTCAATGAATGGGACTATGGTCTTTTGTATGCTCAGTTTCTAGCCTGGAGTTACTCATGTGCTTGATATTAAGCACATGCATAAGTCTCTGCACGACTGGAATCTATTATTGCCATGTTGACATACATTTGTTAATGGTTCGATTCTGCTAACATTTCTATTTTGCAACACAGAGAGTCAGAGTAAGATCCTGGAGTTCATGAACGTATTACTCTACATGAGGAAGGTGGAAGAGATTTTGAGGAGCTGTTAATACACTAAACTTTAGAGACCATTCGCAGTAAACCATATTTTAAATACATTTCCACGGCCATGTTTATTTCTAAAATATCTAAAGACATCAATCAAGTTGTAGATTAAAGAGATATATAAGTATCCAACCCTGAGAACAAAACTATTTAAAAAGATTTATTAGTGGTTAGTTATTTAAGTCCAGTTCCTGTAAGTTCACAGCAATGTGAATAAGTGGTTTAAAAACTGCACCTTATTTATTGGCCTTCCAGTTATATATCTGGCTTCTGGATTCGCTGATAGCTTTAAAATACCTTTTTGTCTGGAATGAGGCCTAATAACCTTTCTTCTTTTTTTCTTTTTTTTTTTTTTTCCAAAGCAGGAGATTTTGCAAAACAGGGATTTTCTTACTATATCTTCACCATGGCAGCTGCTGTTATTTAACTGATAACATTCTGGTAATTTGAAATATCTTCTACCAAGAGCATAAGCTCATACTTGTCAACTTTGTCTTGGGATTTGAGTGTATTTTCCTGGAGTGTTTGAACTGCATGCTCAGGCAATCTTAACCTTCTGGTTTAAATCCAGATGTTTCAGTTGTGGGAAGCACTATGTTCTCTACACACATCCATTACCTTTGGAGAATTTAATGTGTCATTTCCATCACAATTATATTTCTAGTAGCTGAAATTTGGATTGCTTTCTTTAGGCACTAACTAGCACAATTTGGATTTATGAACTGAAGACCTACAGAGACTCTATTTTTGGTAGGTTTGCATTCTAATAAGATGCTGTTGGGGAATGTAATGCAATACAGTGGATGAAAGTGAGGGAGTCAGTTTTCTTAGGCTGCTTCTGCCCTGCAGTGGAGCCCGGTGCAGCAACAGGGCCTGGCTCCCATCTCCTCCCTCTTCCTCCTGAGGTAGTTCTGGCTGAGCTAGCTCCGTGGCTAAAAGCAGTGCAGTGTAATGTAGTGTCTGAGATAAACAGCTTTGCTGGGAAGCAGAGTAGTGATCTAGGTGTGGTGCCTTACTAATGTGGCATTGTGAAACTTCCAAAATCCAAGCTACTCTCTCTGTATGTCGTGTTACCTCCCCTTGGCTAGTAGGAATATAGGGGGCTTTGCTCCCTGCAGAAGGCAGGCTTGCACACAGGCAGGTTTTCTACATTTCCAGTGAGGTTGTCTTTTGAAATTACTGCTGTCTTTCAGATGGAGAAGAATAATAGCCTGACCAGTCCTCTACTTCAGCTATCCTCAGCCCTACCCTTTTCTTGTTTTGTGTCTTGTCAATAATTTCTACATAGACTCATGTCTCAAGTGTCTGGGTTAAGGGCATGTGATGGTGTCAGCCTTGGGTTCTGTATGGGGAATATTTAGAGCAGACATTGACTCCTAGGTATCATAGGATGATAAGAAGTAGATTTTTCTTCATACCTAAAATTGAAATGTACTCGTTTCTTATTTGTGTATCAGTTTAACAATGTTTGATGAACCTAGGCTTCTAGCTTAACTCTATCTTTGCTAGTTTGCTCAACCCATTTAATTTGATATTGTGGAAAAAAAATAGGGAAAGGGAGTATGATGTTCTCTAATGTATTTTGTCTTCTGGGGCCTATTAAGCTGGGTATAGCACAGCACTGAAACAGAATTTTCAGGTGGAATTCCATCACTTCTAACAAGCTTAAAAATATTTGGTAAAATAGTTTAGGCCTATCTGCTGTCAGCCACAGGCTCCTCTCAGACATTTAATATTTTGCTTTAGTGCATGGGTTTGGGTCTATATTGTATTAAATGCTAAGGTACATAGCTTAGCCATCTCCTAATTAAAACTAGCTGACTATTCACATACTAAGATGCTAAGTCTTGAAGTATCTGAAGTATCTCATCCAGTAAATATGCCCAAAGAATACATTCAAATGTTAAATGCAGAGGTGTCCAGTACACAGCTATCATAACAGTTTTTATTCAAAAACAGTGTAGGGCCAGTGTTTCGGGTCTTCCAAAGAATTGAGGGAGTCAAGGTAGATTATTCTCAGCTTGTCTTTGATTCAAACATTGTTTTTAATTATTAAAAGCCTCCTAATGATTAGGAAATATTGAAGAAAAGGTCCAGAACCAAGTATTTTTGCAGCTCTTAAGCATGTCCTCACCACTGCTACAGAGCTACATGGTCACTTTCCTTTCTTATGTAAATTTTATGTACCTTTCTGCATAGTTCACAGCTTCATCAAAAACTATAGAAAGTAGAACATGTGCTCATCCAAAATTTACCTATAGCAGTGAGATAGGCTGTATTACTTCAAGTTAGCAACAGCTTGTTACTTGTGTTACCTCTTTCGTGAACAAGCTGTCTAGCTGTTAGGATGTTATGTATGAAGTCCCTGCCATGTTTTCTAAGAAAAGTGCAAACAATTTTTCAGGCCTATGGGGATGATTCAGGAGATCCAGCAGCCCCTGACTAGGTGCCTAATTCAGATACTTAAATTTAGGGCAGATTTCACAAAGTACATTCTGTCATTTTCTACTGGTTGGTTAGCTGCTTTGTGCTGTAAATCTCCTTCTTATGCGTCCAGCTTTTCTTGTGAGTAGTTTATTAACTTTGTCCAAGGATCAAAGTAATGCTTGAAGTGTTCGTGTCCATGGGCAAGAGGCCCTAACTTTCAGCTAGGCAATGCCTACATCCACTTTTAAATGCAGGCTTTGCAACAGACTTTCAAGTAACATCAGTAATTCTGTGCCCTTGGTTTTCTTGCTGTTCAGCCTGACCTTCACCCCTAAGGATTTGAAAACATGCAGTTGATATATAATAATTGTTGGGCACTATGATCCAAACACAGTGCTGTGACATACAATAATAACAGTTCTTTGAAAACAAAAATTTTTCAGATATCTAAAAGGAGATGTGGAAAACTTTTAATGTCATTTCCTCATCTCACAGACATATTTTTAAAAAAATATTAAATTGATATGGATGAAAAAAAAATAAAGACAGGTCATAAAAAGCTTAAATGGTATCCAAAAAAAATGAAATACAGTATTGAAATGTTGAACAAAAAGTTAGGAAGTAGCACCCATCTGCTGAATGAGACAGATCTCCTGCAGAAAAAGAAATAGCAAGAGACTGTGTAATTAATAATCCTTTTAAAATGCTTTTGCCTAGTTAGGTTCAGTTACAGTTCTACAGACAGCCCTTTTTCTTTCTTTTCCTACATTTTGAGTGTTTTTACTCCTTGAATTATTATTATACACTTGGTTATATATAAAGAATTAGAACGTAAAATATTTGTTTCCTCTGTGTCACTTTGTTTCTCCAACCTTCTAAAGTTTGCAAAGTGAAATAGAGACTAAGGCTCCATTCCTATTCCGTCAGAGGTAACATTCCAGCAGTTTATTAGGAGCAGGTGTTAAACAATTTATTCTGTTTCTCTTCTAACTGTATCAATGACTTACTATACTATTATGACTAGATACTTGCTAAACCGTCTAACACAATTAGCGATGAAAAAGGATTGTCCCCTAACCACCAGTGCTGTTCAAGCAAACAGTATGAATTTGTTTCCCGTTTTTGTTCCAAATTTCCACCTTGTTACTTTCATTTGTAAAATGTCAAATGATGTTGCCTCCTGACAGATCTTGTACAACATAATACAGCCCAGTGCTACCTTGCAGCTCGTCCTTTTTACGTTGGTAAATACAATATTGTTGGTATTGATTCAGTGCTTATATAGTATGCCTTGTAGCACAGACTGATGTCAAACACATGATTTGCATTTTGCCTGGCATCATCTTTTAAGAAATCTAAAGAGTGCAAGGGAATTTCCAAGGCCTGGATGCCTGTTGTGGACTTCTCTTGGGATTTTCATTAAATTGTCAAAAGAATAAAAATATTGGGTTCATTTAATAGAAGGGTACTTTCAGAATGACTTATTAGTTTAATATCATTTAAGACATTTATTATTTGTGAATGGCATATTCTTGTTAAAAAAAAAAAAGTCTACTAAAATTAGTGGTCATACATGAAAAGGATAAGGACTGTAGTGGTGTCTGGTCTATATATTACTGAATAAATAAATTATTACCATGCTACCTGTGTAATATCTCCTGAAAGTGATGTTAGCAAAAGTCAGTCTGATTATTGAACATCTCTCCAGGAAACTTAGGTTTGAAGCTATGCTGATATCTAGCCAAGCCAAAGTCAGTGTTGAAACCCTGCCTGCTCAATGGTTATGAGTGACAGCCTCCAATTAAGGAACTACTTTAAGAACTACTTGCAGATAAAACAATACTGCTGACCTAAATCATCCAGAGGACAATGGTTTCTGCTGTGAGTATAAAGATTGCCTTTTACTCCAAGATGATGGAATTTCTTGTCTATTATTTTAACAGTGTGAGATTGTGATTAACTATAAATAAATTTGGTGTAGAAATAGAAGTAATGCATCACTATCTTCTGCTTCAGTTCAGTCATACTCAATTTGGTGACCATCACCCATACTAGAAGAAGACCACCTTAGCAAGTGGAAGACACCCCTTTCTCTTTACAGTGATCAATTTTCTGCAGCTTGGCCCCATTCAGGAACATTACTCTTCCTTTATGCACAGTGAAAAATCCCACTTCTGCATGAGAAGCAAATCATAGCAGCAACTTGCTGAAATCACAGGCTTCTCTAAATTACCTCATAGAATGTGATTCAAACAATTTAGAAACTCACTTTTACATTTAAATATATATATATATGTATATATATATATATATGTATACATACACATTCTCCTTAGATTTTGTCAGCCTTCTAATGTAACATGCAGTCATCGTTGCATGTGATGTAACTGTTTCTACTATTTTTTGGTACATCCATGACATAATCTGTGATTCCTTTCTCAGATAAAGAATCAACACAGCAGCAGGTTAGCATCAGTCTTAAAACTGTGTTTTAAACATAGCAGTTAGCTGAAGTGCTGAGCTTCATGACTTGTTTTCATTAGGGTGAGAGTGATAATTGAATCTGACATCTCTGATGCAATCCTGCTCATTTACAGTGTACCAAGCCCTTTATCCCTAAACACAGAAGAAATAAAAGAGGAGATAAATTGTTTGCACATAGATCTCTTTAATCCAGAATCCAGTCTCTGGCAGAAAATTTCACTTATATTTTTGCACTACTACTGCTTTTCCATCTACTACTTTCTTGTTGCCTTTTCTCTCATACTCTCTAGCCAATCTGCTGCATGTCTCACACCTTTAAAAATAGTATCTTCTTATTCTGCTATTTATCCAGTGCATGTCTTGCAAGTGCCTTCGCTTTGGCTTTTAATTTCTGCTTATGTTTAATGTGCAGATCTCTGGTTCTAAAAATGAGCTTAGTCACAATTTTCAGCTGTTTAAAATGAAGGGAAGTTGGTCTCCCAAACTTTATCAAGGTGAAATTTGATGCTTGTCCAATTATAAGAAAAATGAGAAATTGAGCTTATGTGTATTATGGAACAGTTTGGTAGCTTTGTGCAAGAGGGTTAGTAATGACGGGTACCCAGGGATATGAGGGAAGATTCAGCCAAGGCTGCTGAAGTCATCAGATCTGCAGGTGCCCAATATGTTTAAGGTTATTCTTTTATAAATTTCAAAGCCTGTGTTTAACTCTGAGCTTCAGAGTTTTGGCCTTTATCCTGGTTTCTGCAGACAGCTCGAACAAGGTTTGAATGGCATTTAAAACATTATTTTTAAGCAGGCAATAACTGAGCCTAGATAAGTTTAATCACCCTTACTCAATGTCCAAAATGTGAACTCTGATTCATATTCTGTTTTTCTTTTTCCTTTCACTGGCACAACGTTTTTACAACAGGGAGTCATATGAGGGTGGGAAAACATATTTGGAAACCTAAAGCCAATCTGGATCCAAAAGATGCAAATCAGTGTGTTCTACCCTCATTGTGCAGGGGCAGTTTGAGATGTGTGTTGAAACATTCCACATTACGGAGCTGGTCAATAAAGCCAAAACATTTGAAGTTAAACTTTCTTCCAATTCTATGATTTATTTCTCAGAAATGATTTCTAGCTGTGATATTTTCTTTATATTTTATTTGACCACAGTTGTTCAGCTTGTCCTTGTATAAATAGTTTGTGGATTTGGATCTGCCTTTCATCCTATAAACCTTAATATGCTTCCAGAGAAATACATAGATTCATATGCAATAGGGTTAGAAACATTAACCCATTCATTCAGTCACATAATACTTGTGCAAATATAAGAATATTTTTAAAATCATCTTTGACTCTGATAAGCAGAGAAATATTTCTGGGAAGATTTTATTACAAGTCAAAGTAAAACATTTTAGAAAAAAAAAAAAGTACTAATTCCTTTCAAACATGCCATGAAAAGAAAGACCCATTTCGCAAACTCCTTGTTGAAGGTCACCCCGGGGACCACTGGCTTTTTCACAATCACCACAGTGGGCTGCAGACGCGATTGAATGACTGATAGACAGATGGACTAATTTGCAGAGTATTGTGTGAGTTTTTAAGGCCATCACTCTCTAATCTGAAAGATTCCAAATAAAAGGAAAGGGCAGTATCACATGACCCAGCACAAGTATTCTCTTAGCCAAAGCAAATTTACATCTTATAGACCATCTAGGCTTGGCCTCGGGTTGACCTTGATGTTTACAGATTAGATGAAAACTAGTGATGCAGTGTGTACATCTCGGGGACAAATTCAAAGCTGCTCTAAAGGATATGGAAACAAAGTAACCCAGTAGACTAAAATATATTTTTAACTAATGATCCAAACAAGTCTTGCTATATTCACATGGTGTAGGGCTATCTGAATGTCATGCTTCCCTTTTGGCTGGTAGTTCACAGATTTCTATTGGAATCGCTTCACTTTGTTTTTTCTTCTCCTCTAAGAGAAGCATGCATAGATTTCTAAAGTCTGACTGTATTCTGTTATTCTGAAATCCTCTTTTTTTTTTCCCAATATCTTTACCCATGTTCCTAGCATCCAGTCACTGGGATGTTGTCTATTCTACTTGGAAAGTCACTTGCCTTGGAGGCTCAAGGAGAAAGATTTTATAAATATCTTTGGGTTTCTTTTGGCAAAGTTATTAATGAACAACTTGAAGTTTACACTTGAGCTGTCCAAAGTTCTTTGTTGAATGAATTCAAAACCAGGAGGGAATCTTGGTGTCATTTCAATCTGAAAACCTGCACTGGATTCTTGGTTTTCATTTGTTCCTAAAGCTGAAGGTTTGTGAAGATCTTTTCTTCTAGAGTAGAGATTCTGATTCTATTTTCAATTCATGTATATCAATGAAAAGAAACTTCATCAAGATGAGAGAGTTCAACAGGTAGGACGGAGATAGCCAACAAGCAACTTGTGGCGTAGGTATTTTATTCCTCACTGTCTTCTTTCCTGAAGGCCTCCAAGACTTGGGTAGGGGAGTGGGTCAGTGGCCATGTTCAACATTACAACAGCCTACTTTCTGGCATGTTTTTTCCTGATTGTCTGATACTTGCATGCCAAAAAGTATGATAATCCTGTGAAAAAAACTGCAGGCACGCCATCATGTATTGGACCCCTCTTTGCATGTGCAGTAGTTCACATGGACTGAAGGGTGACTGCCTGATATTTATGTGCTTGGCTATAAATGTTCGCATTTTGGCCATCTCAAGGAGGCATCCATGGTCATATGACATGTGATAGGAGGACTGGCACAAAACTATGTCATGGTTTTGGCTTAGTGACAGGAATATATGTGATCATATGATACTGTAAACATCTTGTGACAAAGTCCAAGAAACATGTGGGTCACATAATTGATGTATGTCTAGCCGTGCTTGAAGGCATGTTTGCTGCCTTCATGCAGCCTGCTTTTACAGAAGAGTTATGTGTCACGGGGTTACAGCGCTCATCTTGGATTTGGAGGATTGGATACTGATTCCTTCTGTGCCACAGATTCCTTGTTATGGTATGTAACACACCAGTTTCACATGCACCTCTATTCCATTTCTATTAAATGGGAAATTTAGTGATACATTACAGATTGTAATATACAATAACAGGGATCGTATGAGCTGTTTTAATAGAAGTCACTGGAAACATGTATAAGAGAATTCAGGATTAGGTCCCATGCATTACATCTTCAGGAACAGCATCACATTCCCCACTGAGAATCAACAAAGTCTGAGGAGTTTTGTAGACTAAGAGAAATAATTGTACGAAAAAGTAAACATTACATTACTGCCCTTGATTGAGTGGCCATGCCTGACATTTCCAATTCACATTCAGAAATGCTTGTGAGATTTCCTTCTACTTTTGGGTAGCCAGTGTGCAGTTGCTTCCAGCTTGTGTGCTTGATAAAGTATTTACAAGCTTTTCTTTTTGATGCATCCCTTTCTACAATGAACGTAGTAATTCATGCTCTGATGTTACCCTTTTGCATTACTCAGAATTGGCAGCTGTTATAGTGTTACGTCTGGTTATTAAGTGTAGTTTCATATAAAGTATGTTACTGCTACTTGCTGTGATTTCTGTTAGCTCTCAAGTTTTAAAGCCTCTGTTTTTCCAGTAAAGGTTGTTGTAACTTTAATTTGGCTATCACATATACCAAGTGCCTAATCCTCCAAAGTTGTTTTATGTGCCTAATTCCCTTTGAAACCATGAGAACTCAGCAAATAAATACATCTGAATATCAGGGCCAAATTTCTTATCAGAGTTTCATGAATAGGATTTTTAAAAGTACGCAAAAGAATAAGGAGTATAAGCCTATTTGAAAAACATGAGATTATGCTTTTAGCTCTCTTAGGTTGGTCCTTTTCCTTTGGATAGGCTTTCCAGAAGACTTGAGTGTTCAGCAGTTCCTAATAATTTAAATAAGTTACTAAATTTATGAAGAAGCTGCTGGTGTTCAGCATCTATGAAACTCAGGCCACTGGATAGATGCCTAAGTGAATTTCCCACTGGAGCTGATATTCTTGGGATCTCTTTTAGCATGACATCATAGTGATTTGTGATTAACTGCTGCTATAAAAGAGTGCACCTTGAACTACTGGCTTCAAAGAAGCTGGTTAATTCTCCATCTCCAACAAGTGATTGGTGAATTTTCCGGAAAGATATTGGGCAATTGTCAATGAGAAAGGAAGTGCTCCATGGGAAGGGGGGAAAAACTTTTAAGAAGTGATATAAACTATTTAAATGGGATGTAGCTAATGGAAGAACACTCCAGGCAGATTGATCTTGATTTTAGAAAATGTATTTATTGGATTTGGTGATCATTAGATTAATATTTCCTTTGTTTTCTTCTCTTAGTATCGAATAGATGAGAAAGGAGGAGTGAGGGGGAAAAGGATGGCTTAAAGAGCAAGGGAAATTTCTTTGGGGATTTTGACCATGATGCCATGTTTTAATGCTTGCAATCAAAGACAGATATCAGACAGGACTACCAATAAGTAAGAAAAGAAAAATTTGGGAAGGAAACCACCTCTTTTCCATCACAACTTTGCATCATTTCTGGCACTTACATCTTCTGACATAATTTGTACAGCTCCTGAGCTCTAAATTTCACTGTCCAAGAAGTCTCCTTGTTTTTTGCACCTAATGACTCTCATTAGATCACTGCCTTGTTATGTTGTTGTTTGGTAATCTTTGCAATGGTTTTATTGTCTTATTTTACAGCTTGGCTTGTTGTGTTATTGAACACTTGCTAACTTCCTGCCAACCCAGTGTTTGCTTGGCTCTCACCTTCTCACTGAGCCATGGACAAAACCCTTCCATTACTTTTCTGTCAAACTCACTGCTTCTTTCAGTCATGACTAAGTCCTATCTCTCTTCTGTCCCTTCCTACTCTTCTGTCTTCTGCAAGACTGTCATCTTTTATAGATTATTTTCCCTTTCCTCTTTCTACCACATCCCTTTCCACAACCTCCTCCTCTTATATGGCTTCTACTACCCCTCCTGTGCTAAAGACATCTGTCTTTATTTCTGTTACCTTTCACATTTATCTTCTATTACCTTTCACATATGCTAAGCCTGCTTATGTGTCCATTTAAATATAATATACTTAAAACCTGTCAATCTGTCACTTGTCAAATTGTTAATATATGTCAGATTGTCAGGACTTTTTTCTCCTCCATTTTTGTCGTAGATGATGACTACTGTAATATCCCTGCCACTATAAAAGTGGGTGTCATCTGTGATTCTATTTCCTTTCTGGAAAGCTATTTTTTATTTCCACTTTTATAAAAGTCATATCCAAACATTGCTATTTTGCTTTTTCTGAATTCTTGACCTTTCTTTTTCCAGAGTCAAGTGAAAGAACTTGAGAACTGTAAACTCCTCATCTATGGTTTCCTTGATGCCCACAGCATGCTCATGTCTGTCCAGTTAGTTGCTTTAAAACTGGGAAGACATTTACAGTGTAATTCTGACCACATTAACTTTCTCTTTGAATCTTTCTTCTCCTCCATTGTGTTACATACAACTTTTCTACTCCGTTTTATGATCTTCATCTTTTAAGTGGTGTTGGTGACTCAGCCTACCTCAGTATTTCGTTTGTCATCTATTTTTTGTTTCCATGCCAGCATTTATGCACAGAACGCATTGAACTACCAACTCCTCTAAACCTCCTTCTTCTGGCAGGATCTTGGAGAAGGTAATGGGTGATAATAATTAAAGAAATCCCCAGGAAAGACTTAAGAGATGGTTGCCACTCCTTTGTTTTGTATGAACACATTATTGCAGTTCTTGAACTTAGCCTTTAAAAAAGCTTGCTTTCCTGACTAGCAAAATCTAGTTCCAGGTCTCGCCCGTTTAATCCATTAAATCTATGATTATATTGCACTTCCATGACCACAGCATATTTTTGCCTATGTACTTAGGACTGTGCATCATATATATCAATTGTCTAAAACGTTTTTTTCTCTCTCTTTTTTTTTTTTTTTTTTTTCCTGAGCTCTGCCTGTGTAATTCTGATGTAATACAGTTCAGTGAAGTTATTGCCCACTGGTTTAGCCCGCATACTCAAATTATATTTCTCAGTTTCCTGTATAAATACTCAGCTTGCAGCCCATACATTTTTGGGTAGTATTTAACCAAACATGGAATCCCACTGATGCAAACACAAGCAAATACCACTGAAAAGGTATATGGATGGCAGAATCAGGACCTCATAAAATCAAAGACAGCTATAGAGTTAAGTAATCTGTATGCTTGCTTTCTAGAGAGGTTTAGAGTCATTGTGAACAATTCTTCTGTATTGTAATATACAATTCATTATAAAGACTCAAAGTGGGATTATTTTCAACCCTTTCATTTTCTTTAGCCCTAACAGGATTTGAATTTGCATTTCATTTCTCACTCATATCTTTCCTGCTTTCTTTCAGGTTTCCCCATTTGTTCTCCTTCACAAATGGATCTTTGGGCAAACATTTTGTATGTGGGATCGGTCGCCATGTTAAAAAGATTATCTCACCATGGAGCCCAGTGGCATTCAGCAACAACAGCGCTTATATTTTTCCCAAGTTGCCTTTATCTCTTAATCATTATTAGCTGACTAAGATTTATGACATCTTCTTCATCCAGAGATAAAATCAATTAGTTGAGAAATCTTTAGCTTGTTCACTATAGTAAAGGAACGAACTGCCGGCTTGGATGTGCATAATTGTATTTTCCAGCTGGGTGAGCCTGTGCACAGGAAAACAGTCCCAACCCCCAGCAGGGAATGGTCAGCTGGTCCCAGCCTATTCAGGGCACTTGGTGCCAGTCAGTGTTCAAAGTGGGAGAACTGGGCCCTAAGAAGCCCAAAGGATTTTCCCGGCCCTCTTGGGTAATTTACACCAATCTTAAACATGTATGTTTGTCTGAAGTCTCTTTTATCAGCGTGGTAATCCCATTACAGACAAATGAAGATGTAATCACAGTTTATTCAAATCGTTTGGAAGCTTTATCCCCTTTTGAGAGAGAGGGGAAAGTACAATTGGCTGCAACTGACTTCTGAAGCTCCTACTGGGACACTAGCAAAACAAAAATGATTTGCAAAATATTCCTGCACCTGCGTATGGAAGGAAAAGTACAGCCTAAAGGATTCCTAATCAAAGGAGTCTCCTC
Source organism: Nothocercus julius (assembly GCA_013398735.1). NCBI lineage: Eukaryota > Metazoa > Chordata > Aves > Tinamiformes > Tinamidae > Nothocercus > Nothocercus julius. The sequence goes on along the minus strand of VZSV01000009.1, from coordinate 5,869,890 downwards.
TTGCCTATGGACTTTGCATCAAGCTCAGCGCAGTTGTTACTAATTTAAAACAGAAAAAGTGAGAAAATAGTGTTCTCTCTCTTTGGCTTGTTCTGCAGCAGTATTTCCCTCTAACGCTGTCTCCGCTTAGCTCCAACAGTGATAGTGAGGGGAGAGATACTGGTCACGCTGCATGTCCATCAGTGCGGGTACTGGCAACTACTTTGCTGACTTCATGGGGTAATCTGATCTCACTGATGAACAGAATATCATGGCCTGTGGTTTTCAGTATAGGGCAGTGTCACATGAGGTGATGCTTGTTTTGCATTTCCATTAGCTAATTCATTTCACATTAACAAAGTGAATCTCTTTGGTAAACTCTCATTGCTCTTAGAAATCATTATTTTTCTCTCTTTACATCATCACAGATCTCCCACCGAGACTAGGAGTTCATTTCATGAGTACGTAATAAGCAAAACATTTTTGCTTTGAAGAACTTGTAGTCTAAATGGTCTGAATTTGGAAAGAGATATTTGAAACAACTTGCTTGGCACCACGCAGCATGATAGGTTTGTAGCTGTGAATAGCCCTTCCCTCTCTAGCTCCATAGTATTACTTTCAATTAATATAAAATCACATTTCCAGTGACTGGTAATTGTATTATCCATTTTGCTGGGCCTTTCTTTTTCTTGGCAAAAGTTTTCTTGTGGCTACACAGTGAACCAGAATTGGTAAAGACTAGAAGTAACACAGCCAGGAAAAAAACACAAAAAAACCCCACAGTTTTCAGTTGGATCTCTTTGCCTCTCTGAGTCATTCAGTTGTACAAACTCTTGTGCTGGCACCGTGGAAGGAATGTCAAAGGCATGGAAAGGAACTGCCAGGGGAAGCAAAGGAAAGGATGCTCTGCAGCTGTGTTTTCTCACTGTTGGCTCCCACCACTTCCACATGACTGAAACGATGCCTTGTGCTTCCTCATGAGTTTCATCCTAGTTTCACTCTCTGCTAGGGCTGTGGGGGTATTGGTAGTGGCATCTCCGCTGGGCTCTGCGCTGAGAGTGTATATATTCCAAAGGAAGCACTCAGCTATGTTTATTCTTTAAAATCTCTGCATCTTGTGGTATGGAAACCCCTGCTTCAAAAGAAGAATTGCAGAATCTATGAGTCAGAAGCCTTCATAAGGAAGGTGTTGAAAAGCAGCAGGTGTTAGTCTGTGTTTAGGTAGTATCCAGAGTTGAGAGGTACTGAGGATACTGAGGATCCTAGTGCAATTTCTGTTTTGGTTTTGCTTGGGTTCTTTCTTGCTTTTGTGTGCAAAGTGATCATTTCAACAGGTTTTGGAATACTGACCAGCACTTGATTTGAGATACTTTGGGCATGGTTATAATCTAATGAAAACACAAAATCAGTAAGACCAACCACTTGTACAGAAGAAATGGGTTTAATCCTTAATGAAATTGCTCTCTGAGAAAACATGAGTCCATACAATCAAATCCTACATGCTGCCAATCATTTAGTAACTTGGCCAAGAATACCAGTACAAATGACCTGGTAAAAGGATTTTTGTGAGTCACTAACTTCAATTTACTTTATTATGCTTAATGTTGCAGCTGGAAGAGGAATTTTTACTATTATATAGCCTCTTTATGCTGGATTCTTTCAAATAGACACAGACATGATCATTTCTTATCCATGTCTTTTCTACTGGATTAATTATGTCAGACCATGTTTTGGCCCTGAGTACATTTTCCTGCCCGTTTTGCATATTTCAGAGTTCTTTGTTTTCATCTGGGAATTCCCTTCCAATGCTAGTGGACTTGTGGCTTGAGACACAAAGCGGAATTCAGACAAGCTGCGGGACAGAAGAGTACTCAGGTTATAAAAAAGCCTTGCCATATCATGGAAGATCCCAATGCAATTGAGAGCTTTCAAGAACGCTCTGACAATGTTGCTGAACCTCATTACTTCATAACAGCATTTACAGTTGTGAAAAGTGATCCTTCTGCAGTATTAAGCAGCACGAACAGAAGAAAGGGCACAAATGCGTCAAGCTGTCAAAATGAATGTGAGATGTGCATGAAGCGTTTGGGCTCCGTTTAGATATTGGAGATTGGTTCCAAAACCCAATGAATTCTTCCATTAATCTTTCAGATTACCATACCTGTACTTCAGCATCAGTATCTTAGAACCATCAGTATCTTCAGCAGCACACTCAGTTGAGGTTTATGTTACTCCATTCAAGACTGGTAAAGATCTTTCATCTACTGTCTTAAATCTCATTTGATTTTATGGTGTAAGGTCCCACAATGAAATATGGAGGGATCTAAATAACAGGAAAATTCAAACTAGAATCATTGTACCATTTAAATTGTGTTTTTTTGTGTGTTTGTTCATTACACTGCTGGAAAATAGTAATGGATATCCATTCTATCACTCTGTGTGATTCTTTTGTTGGCTTCTGGATGTCTAATACCTGATGACCTATTTTTCCAAGTTCATTAATATAAGAAATGACATGAACATGAAAGCTGATGCTCTTCTGTTCCTAAGTAATAGTGTTATCATAGCTTTGGAAAAGAAGATAGCATATTTTTGGCTATTGATTGAAGCATGGCAATGATCTCCACTGCTCTACACAGCTATCCTTACTGTTATCATAATTATCTTTGTTTCAAAAGTTCATTAGGGACATCCAATTATCTGTAAAATAGTAAACTTTATCGTAAGTATTGAGAAATGTGTTGACCCTGAAGCTGTGGGATAATGTGCTCTAACTGCATACAGGATATCCTGAATTAACTAGGATTTGAAAATTTGCTTTTATTGTTTCCCCTATATAATATGCTATAGAATAAGAGTCATAAACAGTACAATACTACCATCCTCCTAGTTGCTATTTTTAGTTCCTTATAATTTGTTGTTATTTTTTTTAATGATTACAACAATAGAGGATCTGTAATAATCTCCCTGGTTAGGATGTTATTCAGACTTGGTGAGTGATTTAATGGGAACAGGGGACTCAAGCCCCATCTGAGACACTTACTAAACTCAAACATGCATTGAAATGTTTACTTGTGCAAAACTAGAATGAAGAGGAGCCCTTGTGCTACCAATTCCCAAGCCTGTAAAACAGAGAAGAGCTCAATTACAAAATTTTGCCTGCTTGTGTAAGTAAGTAGCTTTTGTTTAATGATCCTTAAAAGTTTTCCTTATTGGCTGAGCACATCTTGTATCCTCCCATGAAAGTACTTTTGCTTCTTCTATATAAAGAGCAGAATTCGACTAATCTAAATAAGTATAAAAACTAATAATATTGCATCCTTTTGCAGAGTTTTTCCACAAAGACATGAAGCAAACTACCTGATGTGTGCTGGGGAACCTGGAATCTGCAGTGCAGGATCACTGTTGACAGCCTGACATTCCTGATCCTAGTGGGTAAACGCCAAACCCGGATTTACTTCCTGTTTTTTATGAAAGGATACATATGGCCTTACTAGCTTTTCTCTGTGAGCTCTTCAAACTTTTACAGTATTCACATTATATTTTGTCATTAGAATAAACACTGGAATTGTAAAAAAAATTAACACCCCGTTGATGACTAGTGATTTTAGTGAATTCACTACATAGTTCTCATTTTTTTTCTGCACAACACATTCTACAGCTATGCTATATCCCTTCATATGTCTACCATGAAGTGTGTGTGGCCAGGTTTGCAAGAATATTCCATCTCCATGTGAGGCAGAACTTCTTCACTGTGAGGGTGCCAGAGCCCTGGCACAGGCTGCCCAGAGAGGCTGTGCAGGCTCCTTCTCTGCAGATCTTCCAAACCCGCCTGGCTGCCACCCTGTGCCCCGTGCTCTGGGTGTCCCTGCGTGTGCAGGGGGGTTGGACTGGATGAGCTCTGGAGGTCCCTTCCAACCTCAACCATTCTGTGATTCTGTGTGATTCTGTGAATATGAATTTGAGCCAATATATTAGCTATATTTCACTTCCTATATTGTATGACAGAGAAAAAGGGGAGAGAGACAGAATTCAGAGTGAAACAATAAAAACAACAGTTAGGAAGATGATCATACAGAAGCATTTTAGATATTTTTGTGTAGGATAGACCTTTTCTTTCTAGTCAAGAGGAAAGGACATAGTAGAGATATGAGCTACTGAAGATAAAACTGTGGTATGATATGGTATAGTTCTGTTACATACTCTATAAGAAGAAAAAAAGAAAATTTTATATGGATTATACTGCAACAAGAAGTCTGGAAGTTATCATGATTTAATAACATAAAAGAAAAAATGATACTGTGACCCAAAGACCAAGAGTTTATGTTGACGTAAAGAAAACGATCACCCTTCTTTTCTGTCTCCTGTAAATGCAGGCTTCCAGTTTTTATGGATTTAGTCCGCTGGCTCTATCTTCCCTTCCTTCTCCTCCTCTTCTAGGCCTATGTTTTGTACAGTTGCAGGGCAGCAGCACAACCTCTCTATTATTCCATGACTTCTTATACAAGATAAAGTTGATGGTCACATCTGCCTGCCAGCTGTGTCTTCTGTGTGAGATTATCAGGGCAGGAGAGCAGCCACAGCATCATGTTCAAAACAGAGCCCCATCATGAAGCGCATTCCTCATCACGGCACGTTGCTGAGGCCTCTGCTCCATGGCTGCATCTGTTGTGACAGGTTCCTCTCCTGGCACATTATTGGCTCATGCACCAGGATGGAAGAAATGTCAGCTCTGAGTAAAGTCGTGAATTTGGTAAGTTCGAGGCAGGTAGTTGGAAAGAAACTGCCCAGTCTGAAGGATGGTATTTTACAGTGAAAAATGCAGCAGCACCTATCTATCTTGAACAGTTCACTTGATGAAGTTGAAAAGTACAGTAAATTTTATGAACACTTAGCGTCACCTAAATCCTAATGAGGACTTTGCAGCCTCTATATTTTAGGTGTTTGTCCCCCAGGATGGAGTCTAGATTTCTCGTGCTCGTGTAAGCTGCCTTTAAAGCCTTTGGAGAGAGTTAGTCACCTCTGAATTTGCTGGAGTCATCCCACTGGGGATGTGTTACTTCGTCGATGTGAGATGTGTCCAATCCAGGAGCTGCATAGATACATCAGCATGGCACAGGGCTTGAACTAATACCTTTTAGTAGGACTAAAAGTATGACTTTAGTAGACCTTCTGTCTGAGCCATGCTACATCTGGCTCAGATCTAGTCATCCCAAAGAGCAGACAAAGTTCATGCGGCCAACGTCACCCGCGTGGACCAGCCTCTGAGTGGATGCTGCAGGAAAGGAAAGTTGTCAGGTGAGGGAGAAGGGAGAAGAAAAGCAAAACATTCTTCTCATCTTTCTCTGCAGCTTAAGTGCCTCAATGCTTGGATCTATAAAGAGGTGGCTCTATCTGCTGAAAACTCAGTCTAGAAGTCAGTGCTGAGACAAGCGTCTTGTTCTGTTTCAGCGGCTTAGTCTTGAAACTGAAATATAGAAAACAGAAGGATAAGGAATGAGGAAATAGAAGTTCCACTCTTCTGTTCTCTGCTGCCATCAGCAAGGAATGCAAGACTAACAGGGCCAGCACTCACACACAAAAGGAATCCTCACCCTGAAATAACGGCTTGGGCGCTCAGTGGGGATTAGGGAGACTGAGGTTCAACGCGGTGCATTATACAGTCCCCGTATTCCCGGCTGAGGACTCCCACTACTAGGGTGCTTCTTAAGGCCTAAGGGAGAGAGGAGCAACAACTAGCTATCTTCGTCCTATTACTTTTTAAAATGAATTTAATATATTGATGTCTTGTACATCTGCTGTGAGAATATTTAACAGATCAGACCCTGTGTGTGCACAGAATTAGCATCTACAATTGTGACAATTCTTAGGATATCAAAATGCAGCAATAATTTTTTAGGGGGTTGCCACTGTATCTATAGCCACCATAGTCCTGCTTCAATCCTCATCTAGATATTTGAGTCCTTTATTGGATTTTGTTTATTATTGTTCCAAATTAGTCAAGTGGTAGAAATTAAGGTTTTTTACCAATTCATTTGGATGAATGTGTTCATTGAAGCATTGGTCAAATTTCAAATACTATATCCCATTAAAAGCAGCAAAGTCTTCTAGGCAAAGAACATTAAAAGGAACAAAGTTACTTTTATTTTTAGCTGCTTTAGGAATCAGCTACTGAATAATTTCTTTCAGAGGTCTGAAAGAAGGTACGAAGGAGGTTTTGAGCTTTGCATTTGTTACACACCATGGGTTGAATTCCTTCTTTATATTGTTTGGAGTAAATCAGAAGCTTTCCCAATGAAATCAATGGAGTTACGCAATTGTAAAATTGGTTAGCGATCAGAGTTGGGCTGAGTAGGCCTATGACATTAATCAGTTTTAAAGATCAGGTCCCTACCTACTTAATTTCTAGGAAACAGCACAATGTGACATTACAAGGATCCCATTTAGAGACACACACACTCTGCAGATCAAAGCAGGAACTACTGGAAATGCTTTCTGAAGGTATGTGTAACTATAAAATGTTTTGAGTGGCTGCCAGTATTTTGTAATCAGTGTTGTAAAGTTTTGTGATACTCTTGATGTCTGCAGATGTTATGTGGCCCGTGGCACAGAGCTGATGTTCTAAATTACCAATTATGCACCTAATGGAGCCCTGAGAGCTGACTCCTGTTCTCCTCTGGGTACTGGAGCAGTCTTTAAACCCCAGCAAAGGACCACTGCTATAAATAAAACTCTGTCTCCATAGCGACAGGTAGTTCAGTGCTCAGCTTTCCACACTTTAAAAAGGTAATTACTGTCTTTTTCCTTTATATTTTTCTATTCTTGGTTTATAACAGCAGTAATAACCTCCTGAGTTGGGCATTTCCTGGCAATTAATGACTGATAGTGTTAAAAACCCTTGGCTTTACCTCAAGCCCTCAAATCCTCCAGCCAGTCATTAACTGCCAGGAAGTGCCCTTCCCCGTAGTCATTATAGCTTAATTATGTAAACCTGGATTAGAAATTTAATTAGATGACTCTAACATTCTCTGATGCTCCCCCCTTTCCCCAATATCCCAAGCATTACTATTTGCTGTCGTTGTTAGCTGGTGTGGCTGATATTTATTCCAAAATAATACCAATATAGCAAGCTATACTTGGACTCTGATACAAGTTTATTCTCATTTAGCCCTTAATCAACAGAACTTATCTGCATATCTACTTGCAAAGAGTACACTATAATATAGTATGATCTATATTTTAAGAGTTTGCTATATTATAGGGTACATTATATTATAGATAAAAATGACCTTCTAAAATTCTAGCTGGTAGTGCTTTCTGGTGACAAGAAGAATTACGAACTGGAGTTTTTAACTCAATATAATCTCCAATGTCATAAATGGAGGAAAGCCTGTGATGGAGGATTCTGAATCTCTGTTTCAACTTCCTGCCTGCAAATTGAAGAACTTCAAACAGGAGTGTTCTGCTTCTTAATACGTTTTCTCCCACTTCTCTTAAAATTCTGTATAACTGTTGTAGTCAAATAGTTCAAAATAGGATTAGTATCCCTGACCCATTTCTAATCAGACATCCCTTGAAGCTGCGTTCACAGATCTGGCCCTCTTTACAGGGCCAGGGTTCATTTAAATAGCAGCTGACACAGAACACCCCAAATAGGTGTCAGATAAAAGTGTTTCTCCTCATTTATCATTTTGTTTATTCAGTTTTTAAAGTAGGTCTCTTGCTCAGCATAGTTGCTGCAATGCTGAGCCCATGATGCTGCAATCAAACAAGGAGCCTCTAGGAAGGCTCTGCAGCCTTTCTGCCACAGACAAGTTTGGATGCTTTCCCATGTTGCATGTTCTTCCAGCACCCTCCATTTTAGCAGTGCGTTAACAAAATCATCCCATTCAGTCATCCCAACCTGCCTCAGAAGACGTAAGTCTTACCTGGTCACTAAGCAAAGACAGCAACTGAAGGGTAATATTCCCTCCTATTTGGACAAAACAGTAGTAAACCAATACAATTCAGACTTATGATTTTGGAAGAATTTCTAAATCATTATTTGTTCCTGACTTTTGTGCAGGCTGTATGGCACCATTTAATGACTTGGTGGTCTCTGACACTCCATACAACTCCAACTGCTAACATATTTCATAAAGTACTTCAGTGTTAATTGTTTTAATGTACAAAGGGCACATATTCTGGATCAAAGGGCACTTTCTATGAAGTCTTGTGTATTGCAGTACTGGTACAAAATATTGCTTCTTGACATATAGGTCATGTTCTAATAAACAGAGGAACAGCAATAATCTGGACATGGAAGGAAATTAATATATTACTGAATCATCTCTTTAATTTGAAGTCCTTTTAAAAAAGCATACTATGCCTGGCTGTAGTATCCATCAATCCCTTATGGAAGCATTAGCTTTTTATAAAAACAGCAACAAAAAATTCCAAGTGTCTTTTGAAAACTGTTTAACAGCAAGTAATTCATTTCTACTGTGTATTTTAAAACAAGGAGAACTAAAACCCTCACACAAATAAAAAGCTTCTAAAAAATACAAAATAGTACAAAATAGTATTCATTTTAACTCCCTTTCCTTTTCTTTAAGTTTAAAGTTTTAGGGGAAAAAATCCATTGAAATCTATAACTATTTAAAAGGTAAAGAATGGATTCTAGAGCCAAAGTATTTATGTAAGATCTAACATTTCTTTTCCTATAAGGCAGTATGCACCTTTGTGTGTGTGGTAATTTAGTACATAAAACTGAGGCTAGCCTGTGGTGAAGCAAACTCCTCAAAAAAAAAAAAAATTAGTTGATTAATTTTCATTTGCTTCTTAAAAGACACACTAAAACCGAAAATTGAGCTATTCACATCTAGGATTTGAACTCATTTGCAGAAATCTGATCAGGTTGGGATGGAGAGGGGGAGGAATGAGAAAGAAGAAAAAAAAACCTCTTAGTTTGCACCAAAAGAGGTAGACCCTCACCTGTTGGGAAGCTATGTGGTTCACAAGAGTTGAAGATCTGGAACAAAATGAATGTAAGTTAAAAGAGCTGTTGATTTCAGTGTAATAGTGTAGATATTGCAATTTGATAGTTTGCTAAAGCATCAATATAAAAATGCAAAGTAACACTTCCTTCATATTTGCATTTTATATCCTTTATCTGAGATGCTATAGAACCCATTAAAATATGTTTTTTGGTTAGGAATATTATCTAGTAAAAAAAAGCTAATGCTAACAGAATTTTAATTTCCAAGCTGGAATGTCCATAATACAGAAATTTAGTTAACAATGTGATTTGCTAGTGTAATTTGCCAAACAAAAATAGTAAATAGTGAATAGTAAAGATTAGATAAGAAAAAAAAGGTCTGAAAAATATTACAGAAAGCGAAGGTTTCTTGACGTATCACATCTACACTAAAATATTTATACAGAAAAAGACTTCTCTTTTTTTTTTTTTTTTTTTTGATGAAAAAATTATTTTCTTCTGGTCTTCCAGGACTGGTTTTAAGCTCAATGTGAGCCCCAAAAAATGATTTAGGAAGAATTACAAGACTGAGTCTTGCACCTTACAACATTATTTATTAACCTCAGGATCTATTTCGGACACTCTGCTTTTGTGAGACCCAGAGATGAATCAGAAAACTAAGCTGTCTTGGTTATCCTCTCTCTCTCAGGTTTCAAAGACAAATCCTCATAAGACTATTGAGGTACTTCTCTGCAAAGAGAGGTATTGTTGGTATAACTTACACTTATTTAATATTGCTCCAGGTGACTACATTCACACTGTTGTATCCATGTCCACAAGATCTTATACTTTAATCTTTTCATTGCAGATGAGGTATGTGAGCCTTGCTGGTACTGCCTGGAGTTCTGTTATTTAGTGGGTCATTTTTGTGATGTAACATGGGATGCTGCTTTGCATCTGAAGAACAGTAGTTGGAGAGACCCCTTTCCAATCCAAAATTCACTTGTTACCTCTGTTATTCCATTGTCAAGTTGTTCTTCAAAATTGAATAACACTTAAAAAAATGAATTTTTCCTTTGCTTTTAACTGTGCTAGTAAGAGTGAAAAGATTCCTGTAGCATTTTCTGTGTGTTTTCTTCACTTTTTTTTTTTTTTTTTTTTAAGGAAGGCTTGGAAGAGGCAAACATGCAAACAAAATATTTGCAAATACTTTGCAAAGTGTTCCAGAATCCAAAAGATTCTGGAATAATAGGGACCTCTGTATCTTGGAAATATAGGAAAGCTCCTTATTTTTACAATACGAGTCATGTAGAGAATTAATTGTACATTGCATGAGAGCTGTGCGTGTGAGCCAAACTCCATGTGACTGCAACGCGTAAGCGAGGCTGCATAGCCCGAAAGGCAGACAGTGCGAGGTACAAGTAGTGTCATGAATGGTGAGGGAATGGGAAAGAGCCTGATGATTAAACCGATGGGAGCCAAAAAGGGCCATCGAGCCTTTGATGAGTGTCAGAGGTCACCTCCATACTGTTCCCAAAGTCCCCAGGACACACAACCTTACTGACCTCATCACTAGATTAGACAAGAGTGTTGAGACTTCATCAGCAAACAACAACCCAACAGATTTAGGTAACTGATAGATCGCTAGGAAAATCCTGTCGAAAGGAGTGAAGATGAGGCAGCTTATCAGGGAAAAGAAGAGAGAACTGATCTTCTCTCTTCTTCTGAGTCTATATCTAAACAGCAGCATTGAGATGTGTGAGAAATTCAGGATAAATATTGTTGAGATAGAGGTGTGAAAATACCTCCAATTGGTGAGGTCTGACTTCATGCTAATTCTTCAACTGCTAGAGAATTAATGGAATTTTAGGTATTTCTGTACCTCTCTCACAGGGTTCAATATTTACACCATTTCCAAATGAATAAGGTATCAGCTATACTGTGGGCAGTATTGTACTCTTTTATTTTGTAGGGCAGGTTTGTTTTGCACTTTGTGGCACAGTGCAAAAGAGACAAAATCTACCTTTAAGCAGACATTGTGTGGAGACACTACCTTTGATTCCCAAAGGACTATATCTGCTAGACTACCGTGGTGCCAGGCTAGTAAGCTCCATCTATCAGAACGGTTAGCTCTTTTGGACCCAGGATAGCACTGCTTGGCTACAGAGTTCGGCAGCCCCAGAGTGCCTTCCTACGTGTTTACACAGCAGCTGCTGTAACGCTCTCCTGATTGGGATGTTTTTGAGATGACCGCAATAATAAGAATATCCTGTCTCAAAAGCTAACTGAAGTTAGAAGGTGATAGAAAAACAATTTCTTATATGTGTTTTAGGAGCCATGTGACATATTCGAGTTCTGCGTGTGAATAAAAGTTTCAAGGACCACATGTAGGATACCTCAGACATCCCCATAAGGCTGGCAGGTATGACAGAGGACATGTGTGATATCCACACTGTTTTGGAGAGGCCAGATACCCTGTGGCATCTCAGATGCTATTAAGAACGTAATCTGGCCAGTTCAGTTACCGGTGCAGTGTCTTCTCTTCAGCATTCAAGGGCCTGCATTGCTAGGAGCAAGAACAGTCCACTCAGGTGGCATGAGCTACTTCTCCTCCCCTGTGAGCTGTCATGCTGCAAACCAGATGTAGCCTGGAAGCCATTTAGACAGGTTTGGATCTTGCTGAAAGGTAATGTAACATGGAGAAGCAGGACCTCTTTTCTTGGGCACAGCACAGAGCTAACACATCTAAATAGCTTCCAGAGGGCAGCTAGCTCTCTGGTGAGCCTGGCTGGCAATAGTTTGCATACGGCAGCGTGGCCAAACCCTGAGAGACAAAGATAAGTCTGGATTCTGCTCCTCCTCATGCATTGCCATGAGAGCTGCTCACTGAGTTCCTGTCTCTGAGACTGTTTCTTTTGTGATGATGAACAAGCCAGAAGGAACTTGACTCTCAGAAACTCTGTTGGAGTTTGCAGGAGTAAGAAACAGGAAAGCAGGCATTCTTAGCAGACCTGGGAAAATTTGAGACAAATGCATAGAAAATAAGTAAGATTCTCTTTACATTTGCTTTTTATAATATAAGACATCCAGTAATGGGAAGATCTGAAAGTATTATGAGTGAAATTAAATCTTATAGATGAGATACAGAAGTTATCCAGCATGGTCCATTTACTATCATAGTTAAAATAACTGTTCAGAAGCTTATGTGATTTGTTTACTTAAACAATTTCTTTAGAGACATGATGATTATTTTTAAGCTGAACACTCACAGTAACAATTACCTATGTTCTTAATGTCCATGAGTCTCAATAAACTGCCTATGGATTTATGTCTTAGTGAGAACCAACCTATTAGTTTCAGTCATAAATCTCGTGTGCCTTGTGTGCAAAGTGAATTTTAATAAAAATCATATAAGGAGCCAGACTTGCTAGGCAGGGTTTCACGTGGCTGCCAACATTTGAAAACAATTAATAGAGACCTTTTGGGGGAGGGTAAGTAGAACCATGTCTTTAGCTTCTGTTGAAATACAGTGGACTCAGTGAACTTGCCTGAAGGACAGAATAAAAATTTTTTTTTCCTCTATTAAAAAAAAAAAAAAAAAAGGAAAGAAAGAATAAATAGAGACCATGACTTCAAAATAAGGGTAGATGGCATAGAAAGGGTCATTCCTCTGAGTCTCAGACCTCACGCTGTCTGACACCCTACTGCCAGGGAAACAGCAATAAGTATTTTTAAATTAATTAGCAAAATAATGTAAATATATATCTGCACGCCTTGGGCTGAAAATAGATTTTGGGCCCTAATGAACAGACGTAGTATATGAGTTTATTTTCCAAAGTCTTGCCTTTGGTGCTCCTTGGGCATGCCATGGCTGATCATACAAAATGTGATGTATCGAATGGAATCAAAAATAGAAGAAGTCAAGAGTCATTGCTCATTTTTATTCTTCTAGTCATTTCATTTTTTTTTTAAGCAAATAGCTCAGATTTAGAAAAATAAATATGAAAAGCTTAAGAAGAATAGGTTAGATTCAGAGCTTCAGCTGCTTTGCACAGTTTCCACAGGGCTGAGGGCTGAAAGGTTGTTCTCAAGGGGAGGCCAAGGATTTCTGTAACACCCAAGGTGCCTCCCAGGGTCATGTTGTTGTGTCTGCCCAGTCCATATAAGACTAGCTCAGCTGGTGTAAATTAACTCTGTTCACAGATTCTACTAAAATATACTGAAGCAGAGCTCTCTTATCACCAGGCTGGTAAAGGACCTGGGATTGAAGAGTATCTTTGCACTCCTTTTCCTTCCACTTTGGATATACCAAATTTAACAAAACGCAGCTGAGGGCCAGGTCCACTTTTCTTCTGAGGAAACAGTAGGTTTAACAGTAGGTTAATGATGATTTTTTATAGTGCCAATAAGTAGGTAGCCCTGGTCAAGGTAGGGATATCTGGTAGTGATATTGGAATAGATACACTCTATCAGACCGCTATTAAGAAAAACATGATATAATTGGATTGAGTTATTGAACTGGCATATAGAAGTTACCTATATACACTGTGCTGCTGCTCACATACTCACCTTTAAATCCAGATTGAGATGGTTTTCATAAAACTCGTATTGTAGTTGCAGACGGAATTAGCCACTTCAACTTTTGTAACTTCTTGATTAAAGAAAGAGATTGACACTGGTTTTATATTCACTTTTGTTAAGCAATCAAGGTGTGGATCCTATTATCCACTACAGTGCATATATACTAGTTACACTGAAAACCTTGAGAGGTAAGTCAATAGTTTTTTAGGAAAAAGGATCAGACTCATTCAATTTGCGCTAGCTATACCACGTCCATACATGAATGCCTCAGTTCAGCTAGTGTGTCACAGTAGCCTCAGAAATGCAAGTACTATTAGTCAGTCAGAAAGCGCCTTGGGTTTGGATAGTTCTGCTCAGAATACAGGAAGATGGACCAAGTTCTTTCCTTCCCTAGCTAAGTCTTCTGCAACACTTTCCTGTTCTTTGAGGAATATGATATTGTGCTTGGTTGACTTCTCTAGTTTCAAATAGTTGCAATGAAGATGTATTCACATCTTAATACAGTTCAAGGATGAATTTGTCATATATAGAAAAAATACACTCCTTGATTAGGAAGTACCAAATCCTAATTTCTGCCTTTGGATAAGTGTACACAGTGCAGGTTTTAGTTGCTGCCACCCAGGTAAAGGGAATTTGGTTCAAACAGGGTTGCAGTTGCCTAGACACAGGGAAGAGAGTGAAAGCAGAATGCTCAAAAGTACTAAGAAATCTTGAGGAACAAAGTTGAACATTGGATCCTTTTTCATGTCCTAGCCCAGTGTTTACTTGCTATTGCAACTGATCCTGTAAGATCATTAGAGGATTGTTCCAAAACCGAGAAGGGTCTTTGTATGTACTTCTGTGGTCTTTAGGATCTGTGAGTCTTTTGATATCTTGCAGTAAATGCTCAAGTCTAAGATGTAGTTTCAACCTTCCTTTTCTTGCCTTTGGAGATGCTACAGAGACTGCTCAAATTACCGAAGAGGACTGTGATGGTGTATTGTTTTGTTCGGCTTAGCTCTGTGTAATTACACATGGGTAATCCTGGTTTATTTCTGTTATCCCTTAATTGAGCTATAAGATTTTTTTAAGCTTAAAAAATGCCACAGGCTTTTTTAGGGGCTCTAAATTAAAATGCAACAACATAAAAAAGAGCCTTCCTTTGTTAATGCTATTGATGGGTAATCGGCCAAATTTCATTGTAAAAGAAGAGGTTTTTTGTTTTCTTGTTTTTTAATTATGAAATCCCAAAGGAGTCCTTTAAAACATCTGTAGGAATTGTAATTTTTTATTTATTTTATTTTCAGCTGCCCTGGAGTGCTGTATCTCTATTTTTTGTCTCTCAGCCTGAGGTATGCTTTTATGACTAGATTATCAAACCTCTGAAAACAGAACTTCATAACAGAGATCTTGAGAGATCTTCAGCTGCATGGGTGGGCACAACCCTGGTAACTGCATCTTAAAAGCCTTATTCACACTATCGCTGTTATAACAGTGGCACCTGTTAGTGGTGCTGCTGCAGTATCTCAGTGTTTCCATTATAAACCTCCCTTTTCATGAGTTCATTTCTTGGCTAATAAAAGTTTCCTCACAGCTGAAACTTGGCTGAAAGTAACTCTGCCTGGGAACAATTATTATTAATATATTTTTTTTATAAATTTCCTTTTAAAATCTCTCTGTTATTTTTAAATTAAAAGAGAGAGAGGTTTACAAGGTTCAGATACATACGCGGTGCATATACAACCAGATCTGGCAGCTCTGTTTAGAGCACCAAGCCAACTAGAAATTAAAGGATCTAATTGTCCTGTGGATGACATGGCACAAAAGTACCTATAACACTGCCAGTTGAAGAAAGGGGTCATGAAAAAGTGCTAAGAAAAAAGCTGCATGGAAGGTCTACTGCTCTTGCATACTTGGACAATGTTGGCTTCTAGCAAAAGCGGGTCCTAGGCCAAGGCTTTTGGAAATAAATTAGGAAACTAAGGGTTCCAGTGAAGAAAAGCACAGTGGATTTAGGTTCTGTGTCTTGGAAGTGAAATGTACCCAGTAAAATATGAGGGGACCCGGGAAGCTAAGTTGGCCTGGCGAACATAACCTTTGGGGGCTCCATCAGGTGCGCCCAGCTTTTGCTGGATGGATAGTATCGAGCTGGGATGAGGCCAAAGCGCATCCTGCCTTCTTATCTCCCTCCTCAGGATTTGCTGATGTGTTTTTCCCAACTGTTCCCACGTCTCCTTATCAGACGTGGAGTTTCCCGCAGCACTTTTGTATGGCCAGTGCCCCGACTTCCTCTCCTCTCGCTGCGCCCAGCACGGGGGCTACACAGCCCCGCTCCCCGGGTCTCCGTGTGCTGCCTGCAAAGCTCCTGCATCCCACAGCATTCCGCACTGCCTTAAGAAAGACGTGCTTCCTTGGCATTCCAGAAACCTGGAGGGGAAGAGGCTGTCATGCACACCTCATGACTAAAGTGGAGCATGTATTTGAGAAGCAGTATCTCCTCCCTCTCTCCCAAATAATTCTATGCTGAAAAGACACAGACAACTGAAATATGTAGCAATATTGACCATCTATTTTTAGTCCAGACAGGAAGTGAAATGTAAATTAGAAAATTCCTATGACTCCACAAAGGCAGGGTCCCACCAGGGAATTTTAGCCAAACATTGCAATAGAAAATACTAACACTTTGTGCTGGCATATGCAAAGAAAATCTCTGACTTTACCTTCTCATTATATATTCACTATATGCATTATGTAGTAGCATTTAGGTGGTAAACAGACCTTGCAATTATGGCGATGAATTAAAATTGGAACAACGCCAACATAGTCCATTTTTTTTATTATAAAGAGACTAAGCAAATGAACTTCCAACTAGCAACTGAAACTCCAACCAGGACCCCTTGCACTCCTTCAGCAGTGGGGATAATCTCTTCATATATAGTCCATCAATTTACACATTTCCTGGTGCACAGACACCAGGTTTCCCTTCAGCTCTGCCGCCCTCTGCTCTGATGCCGGTGCCCCATCAGCAGCAGTGGTTGGGCCTGGGCAGCAGCACAGGCAGCGTTTGATTGCCCGGGAAGGGCAGTGTGAGGCAGCTCCTGTGCTGCAAGGACGCGACAGACAGCCGGAGCATCCCTGCTCCGATGTTCCGGGTGGGCACCTGTGGATGCAGGCTGCCGCGTGCCAGGTGACATCCTGCGCGCTGGCTGGAGGGCTCTTTCTGGTTGCTCTCTGTTTTCAATTTGTACAAAATGGAACGTAAGGGAGTACCTGGTAGCCCTGGGGCTAAACATTCAAGTGAGAGGTGGGATACCAGTTCCCTATCCTTGCCAGCTTTCTTTAAGGGCAAATATATGAACCACTGTCTCAGAGCTAAGTGTGAGAGTCAGTTCTCCCTACCCAACGAGAGTTATTGTTCTTATATATGACACTTAATCCATAGGAAAGATTGGCTCTTTCTCTTTGTCATCTCTTATGAGGCAACGGGGATGCTGTTCCAGGAACGAGGACGGCCAGCTTCCAGGCTCTGCTGCATTCTTATAAGGTGAAATATCTTGGGCCAGAGCATCCTACACAGAGGAGTTTTGCAGCAGGTAGGGAATCAAATTCTCCAGGCATCCCCTTAGGTCCTAACTCCTGATCTATGGCACCCCCTGCTCTCCACTTAGAGGTGGTGTGAAACTTGCCCTTTGTTCCTTTGCATAACTAGCGCAAGCCTGAATTGCTGGGGGATGAATGCAGCATTTAGCAAAGAAGGAAACTGAATTTTTCCATTTTTCATCTCATCAAGGAGGAAGGCAGATGCCATCTGACTTTTTCAACCCATCCTTTCTCCAATCCTCTCTATGGCCCCGCTCCCTCTTCACTACAAACTGGGATGGGGTGAAAAAATCAAGTGGCCCCTGCTGCAGTGGCCTGGCTGCAGCCTGCTTGTGCCTTCCCAAACAAGGTGCATCTCTACCTTGTTTTCTCCGCTTTTCCCCACGTGAATATTTTGCACCTCGAAGGAGGAACTGCAGTCTACACTGAGAGGAATTTGTTGATTTTCAACCAACTGATGTTCTGGCCCTAATGTGTGTAAAATGTAATACAGTAACACAGTTTTCTTTTAGAAAAAGTGCTAACTCCTACAACAGTGTCTAAAAGAAAGAATCTCATTTTGTATTTTTTTTTATCTAACAAGAGTGTATTCCTCTCACCCCAACACTTCTCCTTCTCTGGTGAGAGTATGTGGGACTTTCTCAGAAGTGCCTCTGATTTATCGCTCAATAGATAGAAAAAGAATCAGGCCCAGAGACCTCAGATTATGCTATTTTTAACCACCAACAATTAGATGTTATTCAGTTACCTAACAACAGGATGGGAAAAAACTAAGAGGAATTGTAAATATATCCTAATAATTGTATTGGAGCATAGGATTTATAATTACTAAATGTGTGATAACTGCTTCCTAAATGCCCATGCTCTTTAAACAACCTAATTTATAATTTAAAAAGCTGACAACTCTTAAAGTGTTTTATTTTATCTTGTCTGAAATAATTGAAGAGTAAGTTATTGAAAACCTTTATTTTTCATTAGCCTTAAATTCAGCTACAATTAATGTGCCCAATTTGATTATAAACTGCACAAATTAAACAATAAAGAGCTGTCTAATGAGAAATTAATTATGAGGAACAGAAGAGGAGCTGGGCTGGATAAAAGCAATAAGTTATGGCCTATGGCAGGATGTGTCAGGTTTTAAAGGAGACAAAGGGCTTTTTCCTCAATGTGTGCCAGTGCTGATAGGGCTCATCACAGATCAGTAGATCCAGAAGCCATAACAGCACGGTAATTGAAACTGCCAAAATCAATAGTGCTGACAACCTTAATTAAATTAAATATGTCTCTGATGAGCTCAAACAGCATGGCAGCGGACCACTTGACCCTTTCTCCGCGCACTGCTTGATAGACTGCAGCGTGCGGCATGATGGATGTCACCCCGGAGGACAGTTGGAGCACTCGAGCTACTGTAGAAAATTGCTCCAAGAGTAATGGGCTCCCCGGCGTAACTGTATCTTCGACTCCAAAGTGCGGCGCCGAGTTTGCTGCTCGCTCCTGCTTTCGCCTAGCCCGGAAAGCACTTTGCTACTTCAGCCGACAGCACCCCGGAGGACTTCTGCGTCCTGTCCGCTCTCCTCCTGCCTCCGAGCAAAAATAGCAGTTTTGTTTTCCGAGTGGGCAAACAACTTCGGCAATCACAGCTGTCTGGCTGCAAAACAGTTGTGCCTCTCGTTTTGTTACAAGCATTGCACCTAGGAGATCAACTTGGAATTGGATCCAGCCCTGTTGTTTTTTGTTTTTTTTTTTTCTTTTTTTTTTTTAGATTCTGTCTTTTTAAAACAAAAAGATTCAGCTGAGACATGTACTACCCTAGAATTATCCAAAAGATTGTCATGGGATTGTAAGAGGGGAAAATACGAGCTATAAATGTACTGGAGACAAAGAAAAATTCTTGTTGCTTAAACCACAGGGCTGGAATCTCAGTTCAACTGTATAGTCAGCATTTGTTTTTCTCGCTAGGAAATTGCATG
The DNA here is from genome assembly GCA_013398735.1 of Nothocercus julius. Lineage (NCBI taxonomy): Eukaryota > Metazoa > Chordata > Aves > Tinamiformes > Tinamidae > Nothocercus > Nothocercus julius. The sequence goes on along the minus strand of VZSV01000009.1, from coordinate 5,850,825 downwards.
AGTAAATATTTTTGCAGAGTGCTGTTCTCTTGACCATGTACTGCTGACTTCCTAAACAACATGAAATAATTGCACCTCTAGGTTTTCAAAATGTTTATGTCAGCATTAACAAACTGTTCCTTCATTATAAGCCTGTCAAAGATCAGAGGCTTAGATTATTGAGGCAGATTCCTTTCAAATGCTAAAGTTGTTGCTGTGACAACTGCAGGAGAGAAAAGATTGTTGGAGGTGGACAAACTGTGGCTTTTCCATACCAAAAGAGTTTAAATAATCCACCTCCCTGTTTAGAAAAATACCTCAAGCACAGTAAACAATCTCCTGTTAAGCACAGAGGTCTCGGAAAGGTAAAATGCTGCATTGCATCTAAGAACCTATGGTTCTAAATCATGCAGTTAAGCTTCATCTATATAAATTAGGCTAATCTTAAAGAAATGTGGTCTAGATATTGTAATTTTGTTCCATGTATAACATTTTATGAAAGACATCTATTCATATATTTTGGAGCGTTGCTTCTACGCTACGAGCTTCATATGGAAATTTATGGTACTGAAAAGATTATACAAAAGAGGATGTCCTTGAATCATGACCAGGCCCTCCTTCTCAATGCAGTTTATTGCACTGCTAATTTAAATACGGTTGTGTGTCACACAAACTGTTTTATTGCGGGCTTTTTAATCCAGCCTTGAAAACTTTGTAATCCAGTGCATGAGAAAGCAGTTTGCAGAGGGTGGAAGGGAAGGTTGAATTTAAGGTTCCAAAACTCTCTGAACCTGACTCTTTTTTTTTTTTCCCTCCATTTTTTCATTCTCTGTTTTATTCTCCATTTCTGTTTTCCTTTTTTTTTTCCTCTCTCATTTTCCATTTCTTTTTCCTTTCTTCTTTTTTCTTCCATTTCTCTTCCCCCATACTTTTGAGTTAAATTAAAAGCAAAAATATCCTTTTTAAGCCTTATCTGCTATGCACTATTTTTATTATTATTCATGGAGAAATATAGAAAGGTAGGGGTCAGCCAGATGCCAAACTCCCCATAAAAATCTACAGGGGCTGGTGCAGTTTGTGCCTTTGAAAACTATCCACCTTTTAACGACCATGTCAAATAATATCAGGTCAGCAGTAGCAAAGGCCTTCATCACCACTGTTCTTCAAAGACATTTGGCTCGCAATGGTGCTGCTGAGTTACGAGGGGAGAACTCATAGGGTGAACGAGGCTGCCCAGAGGATGAACCAAGCGCAGAAACTTTCTACATAAAGTAAGACGGAAGCTCCAGCAGGACTGAGGGTTGGTCAAGGTTCCCTGCTCTGCCCTGGCAGAGGCTGCCATAGGCCTACAGGTCTTGCCGGGGTTGTCTCCTCAGCCCTTGTGAGTTGGTCTTTCGCCACCTGACTGTCTGTCACTTGCTACCTGACACGGTGTTGTGCCTCATCCTATTCCCTCAGGCCTTTCCTCATCAATCTTCCCATTTCTCTTTCTTGTAACTGCTGTCTACTCATTGTGCCTGATCTCTAGTTCCTTGCTCCCATCCAGAGCAAGTGCCTCTTCCTGCATGTCAGAAATCACCATCCGTGGTCCCAGAGAGTAGGGAGCATTGGCTGGGTGTGCACGGGTGCTGCCCATGCCGTGGCCCTTGGCTGAGAAGAGAAAGGCAGTGGAGTGAGGTAGGAGCCATATGGGTGGCACAACTGATCATCTTCCCAGAGCTACCAGTGCTAGAAGCCAAGACGATTATACTGCCTAAAAATCGGCTTACTGGAGCAGGGTGTTTGGGATGCACCGCTCTTGTTGGGCTATAGGAAAGGAGAGGAGGCACCCAAGAGCAATCGCGGTCCTCCCCGTGCCTCACTTCATCCTGCTTAAGAGCAATTGTTGGTGTGTAATGTGGAAGAGTAACACACAGCCAAACAAGCCATGGGATCTGTGAGGCGGGAGAAGAGAGAAAACGATACCGCCTGTCTCGCCTTTGTTGGTTTTTGGAACATATGCTAAAACTTAAATCTTGCTGAAATACCATTTTATTTTAGACCTATGTTCCTCAGTCATCACTGGCTCTGCCTGAGATCAGTTATCAAAGCCTGTTCAAGGGCTGAGGTGTGGGGTTAAATGTCCCGCAGAAGCTCCGATAGCCCGGAGGGACACTGGGGCCTCCACTGTCCCTCCCGTGATGAGGACTGTCTATGGAGCAAGTCCGATACGAGGAGTGAGCTGACGGTGCACTTATCCTCTGAGTTACCTCCCTGCGTGGATTTTCTTAGTGAGCCCTAGAAATGCCTTTTCAGGTAGTTTCAGGTAGTTCAGAGCACGTAGCAGAGTAAGCAATAAGCGTACCTGCAAGCCTGCAGCATACTGAATACCCCGTGTGGACAGAGACTTCATATTGGCAGAGCCTTTGCTTTTCTGCCTGGCTGTTCTCCCCCACCTGTCTGTGGCCTTCCAGGCTGAGCAACCTCCCGTACCCGCTCCAGCAGCGCTGGGTTTGTGCAGGGAGAGAGGCTGTGATCGCCATTGGCCTTTACCCAAGTCATGTACGTCCTCAGGTAGCTCCACTGCCTTCTTAATCTGCAAAAGGAGCTGGTTAATACTTTCCTATCTCACATGGGGGTGCCAAAGAATGGGAGAGAAAATTCACCTCGCAAAGTGTCAACAAAATAGTGTCAACAACAACTAGCCAAGTGCAAGTTTCTGAGTGACCATTCCCATGGAAAAGTCCCTCTGCAAGCGCTCAGGTTCTTCGAGGCTCAGTGGGAAGAGCCTGAAGGGTTGTTTGCAGTAAAGTGACATGATGTGCTCCCACTGCACTGGACCTGGCCGTGCCATTGTCCCAGGGGGTGCCCAGGGCATCCCTACGGGGTGGGTTGAGGAGCATCGCTGAGCAGCCTCAGCTCGCCCTTCCTTTAGGCAATGAGATGCCTCGTCCTTTTGGACACAGTGGTTAATGCGGGCATTTTAATGGGGAGGTTGTGGGGTATTTTGGAAAGGACTTGTGAAGTTGCTGAACGCCTTAAATGCTCAGACTAGAGAACATGTCAATTTTGCATTTTTCTGGAAGGCCTGAACTAGGCAAAAAAAATAATAATAATAAACCAAAAATAACATGCAAGGATTTTAAAGCTTCATCCTTGAGGTTTTGAGCTTTTAATGTCTCTTGACCAGTGCATCTGTAGCAAGCCAAACATTCAAAGCTTGCTATAGTTGGGAAAACAGTTTAGAAAAAGTGATTCTTCATCTGCTTATTCAAGATAGAGAAACTCTCTGGAGCCAAACTTTTCTGAATGTTTTGTTATTTTTGGCCACCCAGACTATATCTCCCTAATCTTAAAGAACCCAAAGTATTTTCTTGTTGCCAAAGAAACACTTTATGTTTAGGACAGATCTGATTAGCTACAGGCACCTTCATCTTTCAGTTTGCAAACTTCCATTCTGTCCCGTGGCAGCTGGCCTCCAAGTGACCAAGTAGGGTGACCCTTGCCATTGAGATCTGAGTATATAAATCCCTTGATTCAAAGTAAAAAATGTAGAGCAGCACAGACATTTTGAATTGACTCCCAGTTTGCATATTCTAGTAATAATTTGGCCTTTATCTCTGATTTTGTTCTCTGAACTCTGAAGCTCCTGATTAATCTAGGGTGATGTGACTGTGCTCGTCTTGTGTCACCAGCCTTTGCGATGGGGAAAAAAACTAAAATAGCAAGACAGATAGCTCGGAAGGAGCAATTTGTATAAGGAGGAGAGCCACATTGATCATGTCATAGAATTGCCACTAGTAACAAGGACAGTTCAGCTCTAAGTAGAAATTATGCTCATTTTCAAGAAAGAACCTTGCTTGAATAGCTGAGCCGAGTAAAGCCATGCAAAATAGTTTCTAAGAACTGCAAGTTCGAGAAGACAGACAGACAGACAGAGAAAGAGAAAGAGAAAGAGAAAGAGAAAGAGAAAGAGAAAGAGAAAGAGAAAGAGAAAGAGAAAGAGAAAGAAAAAGAAAAAGAAAAAGAAAAAGAAAAAGAAAAAGAAAAAGAAAAAGA
>VZSV01000009.1:5828494-5846795 GCA_013398735.1 Nothocercus julius | reverse complement strand
AAAGAAAAAGAAAAAGAAAAAGAAAAAGAAAAAGAAAAAGAAAAAGAAAAAGAAAAAGAAAAAGAAAAAGAAAAAGAAAAAGAAAAAGAAAAAGATGATTTTTTGTGTTCCTTCACTAAAAGAGTATATGGAAAATACTCAACAAAGCATTAGCATGTGTAGGAGTACATTTCTGGGATGTTTAAGAGAGGAGACACTGTGAGGAACGCAGATCCAGGTTATAGTACTGAAGCAAGAGCAAGTGGTTTGCCACACAGCGCCATTCAAAAATATGATGGCTGCAGATGATCTTGTTTCCATCCTCCAAAAAACTCTTCTTTGCCTTCACAAGAGTAAAATCTGAGCAATAGTAGCCAGCTGGGGGTTCATTCGCTGTTTACTGTTTGCAGGAATCCTACAATGGCTATTGCAGATTCTTGCCCATGACCCTACAGTCTAAGTGTGCATGTAGCATTTTGTATTTGTGCAGTAGGAGGCTCCTGAACGATTCGCCTTTAAACCAGTCTTCTCTCTTTTTAATCAGTGTTTGTATTTGTTCATGTTTGGGGCACAGTTGCATGGAAAGTAAAAACTTCTGTACTGAGCCTTCTCACTGAACTTAATATCACCCGAGATCATTGCACACCCAAACTCCCAGAAGAGTTTGGCTTGAAATATAGCTGGAAGAAAACCAGTTAGATGAAGGGCTGATCTTACAAGCCCATCTAGCTGACGCAGGTATTTATGTAACACACAGTATGTCACCAGGCTGCTTCTAGTTTTAATAAGGTCAGAACTTCTCTGAACACTTATAATCTTTTCATGTTTTTCTTGTGTTTCAACATTATTAAAAAAATAATGCCACTGTGCCAATAATCTTCAAGCAATTCTGAATTTTTGAGTGCAATGACTGCTCGTTTAAGAAGTTAATATCTATTAAAATTTCCCTAATTGTAAGTAGATCAAAAAGTTTGTCAAAGTCCAAGACCGTATGTCTTCTATATAGTGTAGGGAATTTTGTGATTTTCAGATTCAGTGTTTTCTATAAGATTTCCAGGTTTTCATGAGCCACAGTTCTGTCATCAACATCTTTCAGTACTTTCAATTTCCTGCAAGGCTGTTGTAGGGTGACAAATGGAGCAGCAAGCAAGACAGATGTCAGCTGTTTCACGGAGAGGAAGCTCTGTGCTTAGCTTAGAAATTAGAAATATTGCAGTAAGACTGCAAAGATGTGACTGTGGACTGAGCCAAAAGGCATCACTGCAAGTATCGAGGGCTGAGTGCCCACTAGTACGTAGCTTCCCAGGGCAAGAGCAGAGACCCAGGGAACAGAGAATCACAGAATCATTACTGTTAGAAAAGACCTTCAAGATCAGCAAGTCCAACCATAAGCCCTTCAACATCATGCCTGTTAAACCATGTCCCTAAGTACCTCATCTACACATTTCTTGAACCCTGCCAGGGATGGTGACTCCACCAATTCCTTGGGCAGCCTGTTCCAATGCTTGACCACTCTTTCTGTGTAGAATTTTTTCCTAATATCCAACCTGAACCTTCCCTAAAGGTGCCACTTTGTAGGCTGAGAGCTGCCAGGCACATTGGTTGGTGCCCTGCCTGGGCTTTGCTTACTGTAGTTGTGGTGAAGCCACTGTAGCCAGGTGAAGACCACAAGAGCGGCTGTGCCCTCTGCTACGTAGAATTGTGTTTGGCATTACGGCCGTGCTCTTGTCCAGGCTAGATCATAAAAACATAATGCTGCAAAATTTCATAGTTCATCATGGTATGTCTTCTAATTGGAGAACAAAAAACTCCAGTGCTTAATTTTGCTGAACTTCTTTGCTGAAAAATACAATGCAATTGCTATGTTTTGCCACACAAAGTTGCGGTAACTGGTTATCTGTTGATTGCTTTGCTGCAAAGTGATGAAACATATGACTCTGATTTTTCAAGAGGCAGAAAAAAAGATTTTTTGAATGCTTATTACTTTTCTGTTTGAAAAAAAGTAATTCATGGTCTCCTGGTAATGCTAGAATATGCTTTTGTTTGACTGTCTTAAAGTAAATATTATTGTCTTTAGTTTCACCCTCATATAGACACAGTTAAATAATGTCACTTTTGTCCTTTCATTCATTTTGATTTAAATTCTAGAAATCTTGATGTCGCCATAGTGTATTTTGTCAACACAAAAATGTAATGAACTGTGAGTGCCCTGAAGCACAGACCTTCAAAATTTAGAATAACATGAGTTCATTCTGAAGGACATTTTATTGCCTTATTATTATACTACTATGGGAAATACTTGTAGAAGGAATGGTAATATTAAGAAATTATTGTTCATTTGAGTCATAGGTCAAATCAGAGACATTATTGCAAATGTATAGAAGTTATCTTTACAGCTCCTAGAAGGTTAGATGGAGTTCAAGGCCAAGCATTCATACAACCCAGAAAGGTCAAATTATACATATGATAATACTTGGTGACAACAAAGCCAAAGGTCAAGTCTGCAGCATTGTTGTTGCACATACAGAGAAAATTGCCATTCAGATATCATATGGCATCCCCGCTGGCTCGCGGGCCGGATCCTCATCTGGGCTCTTCTGCTCTAAAACTGATGACTCCAGTTACGCACCTGTGCATTATAAAGCATGATTTTATTCTTGAATTTTCAGTCATAGTTCAATGATATTTCCTGTAAAGAAAGTAAACACGCTCCCCTGGTTTTTTGGTCATTTTCAGTTCCATCTTTTAAGACTCTTAGACTTCTTTTCAGGAGATAAGCTGGCTCCAAGAATTTCCATTTTGTCAGTGCTAGCTGTTGCACCCAGAATGCCTACACTAGCAGCATCTGAGGCACACTCTTGCAATGCACAGATACTTATTAAGGGAATTAAATTTTTTAAATTATGAAAAAAAAAAAACATTCTTACAGGCTTTTTAATGCCTGTAAGTTTTAAACAAATAATGTTATAGACATCCTTCAAAGTTTTTCTTTCTGCTATCAGAATTGAAATTTTAAGTATCCTCTTTTTTAAAAAAGATTGTAATTCATATTTTATTGCCTCCATTAAGTGGAAGAATAAATTAATGCTTTATAGTAGTATTTGTTTTTTTAAGTAATTTAAGGTCTTGTGAAAATAGACCACTCAAGAAATCAGTTGGGGAGTTTAAGGAGGAAGACACTTTTAGGGCAAATTTTCTTTTTTGCTATAATAAAGTACAGTGTCAGCATAGATCAAGTTTAACCATCCTCCCCAAACGAATAGGAGAAAAATGTTAATGATCCATAATTACGCATAAGGGAAATGGTTGTTTGAGAGCATATTCAAAAAATGACTTTTTTTTTTTAACTTCAGTCTATTATACTGTTCTTAGCATTTTAAAGTAATCTAACAATAATTATACTGATACAGTTAGTAGAAGTCCAGAACTGCAGTGCCTGTGTTCTGTACACAATTACCTATGTATAGCCGTCTTTTTAACCGTGTTCTGTAAATGGCATCAGAGATCCGTAATGTTTAATAATAATAATAATACAAAGCAAAGAAATGTTGCTGTTAAACAGAAACAGATTCCATATTAATTATCCTGTCATTTATTCAGATGCACTTAGACTTGGAAATGACTCAATAAGACAGCTAAAGACAGAAAAATTCCTTTGCAGGAAAAAAGTGACATTTTACTTTATGCCTGATTAAATGTATGCTCTTACAGGGATAATGGCCTTTAAATTCGTTGGCACAAGGCTGTATAGTCAGGCCTGTGTATATAAAAAAAAAGTATCTGCTATAGAAGGAATATGATAATATACATTCAGATAAAAATAACCTACTATTCATAGATTCGTGTATTTATAAATACAAATATACACAATTTATTTCAAAACTAGTTTAAGTTGGGACCAACCTATGGGTTTTTTTAGTCATTGTATTAATAGCAAAGCATGGATAATCAGAAGTAAAAAAGACATTTTTTAATAAATAATTTTTTGAAAAACATTATGACCTTAAAATTGAATCCGATAGTGGAGCTTATGAATTAATCAAATGCTATGTCCCCACAAATGCTATGTGCTCCATGCACTGTGACTTTTGTCTTCACTGCAGCTTCAGCAAGAGCATTTGCACAGGATGCCAGTGGCCTCGTTTGTCTTATTTAATATTTAGACACAGTAGCTATTAAATCATGTTACCTTTTGCTCCATTATCTGTAAACATGTTTTCTCTCCAAGTAAATAGCATCAGCTGATCCCTATATCTTGGTGAGGCTGGATAAGTGTATAATGATCATGCAAAAATACTCTGCAATTCTCGTATGGGTTGCCAACAGAAATCTTACTGATCGAATTCCTATCGCATGGGGTATATCACTCCTGGACTATTCTGGCTTTTAAAGGCAATATCATAGCGAATCTTCTGTGAGGGAACAAATACAAATACTATAGTAAGTAGCGCTCGTGGAGATTTCACCCTTTGAACATGAAAAGGAAGAATTATGAATGAAAAAAAAAAAAAAAAAGATTATCACAAAGACAAGGTCAAATATCCAGCACTTCAACACAGAAAAATGAACTATTTTTTCAATCCCTAGCTGACAAATTTGCGAGCTCTTGAGTTTGCATCTTCTTTTTTTTTTTATCCCAGCTGTTGTTATCCGTAGATGGTGTGAGAATCTCAGCTTTTATTTATTTTCAGAAACTGCCCTTTGAGCCCTCTTCGTGACAGCACGGTCCTTACGTCAAGGAATCACTGGTGACTGACTTCTCTGTGCTTTAGACTGGTGAAGCCATGGCAGCCTCCCCATAGCTACTGTGCTCTAAATTGTCTCCCCAACTTTGATTTAGCCTAGCCAGGTCCAGACTACTAAGTCGATCTAATAATGAGCTAAGTGACCAACTGGTTTGAAATCATGATTAAGTGGTATTAATGATGCACTCCTCACCAGTCATTACTGAAAAAATGCCCCAGTCCGGGCTTGGTGAGCCTCATTCTGGTGAGGATGCCATTTTTTGGAGAGCACAAAATTCACACCTTCCTATCCCATGTTGTGCTGAATGCTTCTACCTACATTGGGCTAACCTACTGTGAATTATTCCCATTCGTTCTTTATTAACAATTGTCCTTTCTGCACAGATGATAGCTGTGTTTCAGAGATAGGTTCCCCACAGCATTGCTCACCTGCACGCTGAGCACACACGGTAGGTCTGTATGCCTGCAGGAGCAGTGACTGGTCTTAGGGGAAAGGCTTTGCAGAGCGGGATGGCACCATTGCTGTAAGGCTGGGGGTCACGGCGGGCAAAGCAGGGCTCAGCAGCCCCGGCTCTCCAAGGGGCTAAAGACACTAAACAGCTCCTGTGCAGGAGGTAGTCCCTGATATTTAAGCATCTAGCCCAGAAAGTGAGCTGGGCCCCCGGAGCAGCTCCTCACCACCCGGCCCTCGCTGCTTCCCCTGGCCTCCTTCTGCTCCACCTCCTCATCGCATCAGTTGGCCCCAGTCTAGCCCCATCCTTGCCTTTCCTCTGCGTTCCAAGACCACACAGGAAAGGAGGTGATAGGGAGAAGATGAGAGCAAAGTAGCTGCAATGACTCTGGTCCCTTTCCAGAGAGAGCTGCCATCCGTCTCGCGGGGTGCCCGGGATGCTGCCACTCTCATCCCAGCGACTGCCATGCCACTGGGGTGGGAGCAAAGCAGAGCTGAGGACAGCCTGGACAGACTCCGGCTCTGCCCTTGTGAGGGAGCCGTGCCCGGTGCCGGCTCGACAGGGATTTCCCTGCCCTCAGCAGCGCTGCTTAAATGAGCTTGCGCCGCCCTCGCTCCCGTGCGACCCCTCCGTCACCACGGCACAGCTGTTTGTGCAGCTGTGCGGCCAGCCAGATGGGAGAAGTGATTCTGGCGGGAAAGAAAAACACGTCGCTTCTTGCTGGCTGTTTATATATTTTTTTTCCAGCCAGATCAATTCCCTGCTCTGGGTCGGCTGGGCAGGCGCACAGAGAGCTGTGCTCAGGCAGCAGCGCGACAGCAGGATGAGGGAGCCGGCAGACCTTGATCTTGTCCGAGCACTCGAGATACACTCGAGGCCTGACCAATGTGACAGTTTGATGCACGTTTATATTGATGGGAGAACAACCCGCCTCCTGTCCTTCCCATGCAGGATTCACTGCTGCCCTCCCTGCCCTGGTTTCTGCTCTGGCCAAAGTTTCTGCTCTGTGCTTTTGCAGGCAACAGCACGAGCAACACTGGCTGCTTTGCCTATAGCTAAAGTCACCAACATCAGGAGCTGCATTATCATGAAAATAACCCTCCTCCCAAGCAGCCTGTCTGCCTACCTCATGCACAGTGCCCGATCTTGGTTACAACTTCACCGTGCTGCTTCCTCTGAGGCAGGTGAAGAGAAAACAACACTCAGTACCCAGTAGGTCTGAGACCCTGACCTGAGATAGGGAGTGATTTGGGTTTCTCTCACTCTTCATCACCGAACATTGAAATAACTTACAGCAACCTTGCTACTTAGCAGATAGTAAGCAATAGTTGCCAGGAATTTTATTCTCTTTAGTATGGATCAGGTCAAGTTTCCCAAATCAAAGTATCCCCAAACTGCCAATTAGGAAAAATAAAAGCTTGTTTTGATTGACAAACAGCAAACTATATTGAAGCCACAGAGAGAAAAAGGGTGCCATTTTATTCTGACTGGTGTCATATATTGTATACAGGGTTTTAATATAGTCCTGGTCCATTAATTCTGATTTGTTTATTAATAAATAGCCAGAAAATGTATCTGACAGCTCTATCCATCTTTCCTTAACTGTGTATTTTAAAGGAGGTTTATCCTATATCTGGCAGATTCTAATCCCTGTGAGCTAGACTTTGGAAGGTAGGATGCATTTCTTTTTCAAAGGCTCAGGGTAATAGCACGTCCTTTCTGTTCCAAAGTCATAGTGAAGACAAGTTCCTCTTGATGAAAGCGCCACAGTTAATCCGCCTCAGGATTGGTGTCTCCAAGTAGCACCCTGGGGAACTAGAATAAAAAGAAGTGTTTTTTGCCTGGTGAGCTGTAGAGCTACAGTGTATGAAAATCCTTGTTGTACAGTACACTATATTGTTTCCCCAATGTATTTTTTCTGTGCTCTGAATGAAGGACTTATATGCAGGGAAATTGGCTTTGAGGCAGCGGATGAAATCGTAATGGTGTCAGTGATCTGCCTTGCAGCAGAACAAGCCATCAGCTGATAGATCATGTTTAACCACACAAGGCTGGATCCCGCAGCCCTTTCTCAGGCTTAGCAGACTCATAAATGTTAGGGCTGTTTTGTTAACATCCGTGAGACTGCTCTGGGAAGTAGGGCTAATTCCAATCCAAACATATTAGGGCTGTGTTGCTGATTAATTGCAATCAGTTGTAAAAGAAAGTAAGCCTTTATTTTTCTCTCTCCTTCTTTTTAATTATTTTGGGAAAAAAAAAAAAAAAAAAAAAAAACTTCACACCAGTCTCGGCTATTTCAGTTCATTGCACTTTTTAAAACGTTCAGGGCAGATAAAGACAAGGTTGGCTTCTCCAACATAAGTTGTTTCATAGTGATTTTTTCTCTCTTATTGCTGTTGTGCTTTTCAGTGCTATCGTTTTGAGGGTGGTTCCTGAACTTTTTTCACAGTTCTGAAAATCAGATCTGTTTTGTTGGGTTACGGTGCTGTCAAAGGTCCTGCTGAACATACGGGCTGTTGTGCCAGCAGTTTGCCCTGACACAGGGAAAAGCAGAGTTCCTGTTTCATTGATTTTATCACTTCTTTACTCAGTGCTGTGATTCCTCTAAACTCTGAATGAAAGCTGACATTTTGTTGTGATTTTTCCCCTCTCCTTGTATTGATTTGTTATCTTAGAGCCACTCAGATGCAAGGAGTGAGAGCTACATTTTTAAAAGACATAATTGCAGTGAGGTATTTGCGTGATCAGAGAGTAAGCAATAGCCTTTTCATCTTTGTAAAAGCGTTTTCTTTGAATATTCTCTTTTGCTTTCTGAAGGGTCACCATTATATCTAAAACCAGACTGATATATCTAAGGCTCAACCCTGCATGATGAAAGGTTCTCAAGACGCAGTTCCTGGCACTAATTGGCGAGTACTTCCTCAGTGCTTACTGTAAATCAGTTTAATTTTTCCCTGCAATTGATGTGATAGGATTTCCAGTCAGCTGATGCTGAAGTATAATTTAACTTCATGTGAGGCTCAGACTGGTGATGCAAACTGAAACCTTTCAAAGTACATATGGCACATGAAACCCCCAATTAATGATCAATCAACCTTAACTAACCATCCTCAAATAATTTCTGTTGAAAATTTGAAAATATTTGTCAGGAAATCCATATAGCATGAAAAAGCCCATGCGTTTGCAGGCTGCACGCTCATGGGAAGACTGCTGCTTGCCTCACTGCCCGATGCTTCACATGAAGCATCAGACCCTGGCCGATCTCTTCTATCTTTTCATCTCCCCTTAGAAACCTATTTCCTCAATTCCGCTTTTCCATCAGGCTGTTAGACTGGCATTCGTTCTGATGGCAGGGAAAGGAAAATGGCTTAATTTGTTCTTAAAAATAGGTAATTTCCTCAAGTTCTGAGAGCCGGTAAACCTGGCTCCATCTCAGGAACATTAGTGTTCTTTGTTTTGCAAACCTCATCAAATTTGCTGTTCAGAAGAACAATCTGTGCAGTGACTGGTGAAATCAGCCACTCTTATTTTTCGCTATTATAATACAGCTGCTAAAGCAATTCCTTTCTTTTCTATTCAAAGCTTGCTCTATTCTCTAGAGCAGAAATTTGTCTGGGGAAAAAAAAATGCCACAACTCCATTTATAAATGCCAGTGGGCTGTTGTAATATTTAATCCATTTATTTTGATTATATATGTTCTCCTGAATACACATGTTTGTTCTTGCTCTCACCTAACACCTGCTTTCTGTACATGTATTGTTGCAGTAATGGTGTCGTCTTCATCTTCGCATCACTGTTATTGCAGACTAATTCTCAATTGGTATAAATTAGTTGCAGGTGGGCATTTAATGCTTTAGGATGGAGCCTCTACTGCTTCTAATCTGAGCACCTCAGAGTGCTGTAAGAAATCCGGGCTTTTTTGAAGAATTGTTTTACTTTTTCTGGGGTACTCCAGACACGGTGTATTTTGATCGCCCCCCTTTGTTACACACACAAGCTGAGCTAGTCAAACTGTTCACAGAAATGTTAGGTAAATAATTTAGTTAATTAAATCTTTTACATCTAGAGAGTGGAGATAGTTTGCTTTTTGTTACTTGCCCAACACTAAAAACTCCCTGAAACAAGAAAATATTTCTATCAACCTTTTACTGAGACAGAAACAAGAGCCTGGGCAAATGAAGTGATTTGTTCTTTATAACATCACAAGTCCACAGCAGAGCTAGGATTGGTGAACAGATCATTTGGGGTCAAGACTCAAGACTGCTTGTTTCCTTTTTTTCTGCAAATGGGAGCTGAGAGGAGCACAAAAAACGTGGCCTGAACTGACTTCTGTAATCTGGCATGTATTGTGAAAGCTCTGTCATCTTCCATTTTTATCAACTATTTTTGGTTAAAATGTAACCGTTTGACTGATAATTAGCTTGTCTGCGCCTTTACGGCGTCTCGGTTCTGAAACGATATGTAAAGCGTCAGCGAGGTAAAAGCAAAATTTAAGAATGCTTGATGTCTTGAGCTTAAAATGGTGTCAGAATAAGTTCTGTATCTTGTTAAAGAGAAAGTTGCTATTTCTTTTAGAGCAACAGTATGGGATTTTTTTTTTTTTTTTCATTACAGCTCTGCATGCACTAGTCTCCTACAGGGCAAATTGCTTTATTTAACATGCCACAGAAAGCTACTACTGTTGCATCAGAGAGATGGAATGCTTCTCTTAAGCTGTAATGCCAATAATTGCCTTTGGACTTCCACACAAAGAAAGTTTTGGTCTTCAAACTGTCTGGAAGGATTTGTCTGTAATTGCTGTAATGTACAATCACTCCTAGAATGAAAAGGAAAATGACATATATTTAGAAAGTTCAATAAGAAGAGTGCAAACAAGCAATGCTATTATCCGAGATGGTGAATGAGCCTCATGTTCTGAGGCTGAGCTTCAGAAATTGTTTTATTGCACATGGTGAGCAGACACATTGTTAATATAAAAGTATAATGAAAGCAGTTGGACTAACCACAAGAACACCCTGTGAAGCATCCATGTTTGGTTAAACATATTTGTCTGAATTCATACCAGGCAACTGGGCTGACAGATTACTTATGTCTGGATTCTTCTCTTTCAGAAGGATTCACATTGGAGTAGGTATATCCCACTGGTGCATGGAATATCACATTGCCTCGTCCTTCAAAGGCAACTCAAAAGGCAAACTAGTGTGTATTTAACAATATTTAGAATTCCGGTAGACTCTTGGACTTCAGATACACTTTTAGGGAAGTACCTTGGCAAAATCTCTCTACACTCTTTAGCCTCTGTGTGAGTTTGACCCACTTGCCACTGTAGATAATCAGAGCATAAGAAACGGATGCGAGCAAATAAAGGTGTTACAGGTATGTGAACAAGGCAAGGGTGGCCTAAAGTGGTCGCCCTTGCTTGGCATGACTTACTGTAATGTTCTCGGTGCCGTGGGAAGTTGCCTTGTTGGAGAGCTGTAGCGCTGGCAGCTCTCAGAAGACCCAACCGAAGGCGGCGCGAGGCTGGTGGCTCAGGACTCCTACACTGACATTGTGCTGCAGCGAGGAGAAAGGGAAACCCCGGCAGGAGGAAGGAACAATTCAGCCCTTTTAACAGAAATCATGGCAAAGCAGGAAAGGAATTTTTTTTAAGTTCTCTTCCCAAGTAATCGTGTGATCTCCAATGGGGACAGTTCGAGTAGCACATTAAGGACTTTGTTACAGGATGATGGAACTGCAGTCCCAACAGGTTGTGTTGCTGTATTATCTCAATGATCCAAGAGCCACACAGAAAGAGATTATGATGCAGGTGGAAGGGGTGGGGGGAGTTGTTTGGGGGTCTAGCAAGCTTAGGATATTGTGAAAATAATTTGTCTTGACCACAAAAATTCAGGGACTAGAACTGCTTAAGTAACTGTACATCTTTGCTAATATTACACTATGAAGCATTCCGTATTTTGCAAAATTGCACTCCTATTTGAAAATCTTACATGTATGTAAGATTTTATATATAAGAAACATATGTGATCATATATGCTTATTCTAATATATGTATTTACATATGTATATTTACATTATACATACTTTAGTATATACATTATATACAGCATATATTATATAAGTATACTTCTATAGATGTATATATACACATGTATACTTATATACTCAAATATTTACATAGATAAAAGCTAATGAAAGTGTAACAGTGGTAGTGTCTAGGCACTGATAGATTCTAAATGTGGAGCAAAGGAGTCTAAAACAAAACAAAACAAAACAAGGAGTGGTTCTCAGCTGGTTCTTTTGTGTCAGAATCATATACTTGACACTATGCTTGAGTCAGTCACGCAGAGACGTGGCCTCAAATGGCCTTATGTGCTTGTATGCACCACAAGAAGAAGAGACCCTTAAACCACTTGGGTGTTTGAGAAAAAGAAAAAAAATCTGAAGAGCGTAAACCTAGGG
The DNA here is from genome assembly GCA_013398735.1 of Nothocercus julius. Lineage (NCBI taxonomy): Eukaryota > Metazoa > Chordata > Aves > Tinamiformes > Tinamidae > Nothocercus > Nothocercus julius. Next base: position 5,835,156 of record VZSV01000009.1, on the reverse strand, counting down.
GAATACGTCAACTTTTTATTTTGATTTATCATTCTGCTTCTTTTATTCCTTTGTTGCTTTTGGTTTTTTAAATGTTTTAATGGATGGATTAAAAAAAAAAAATCCCAATGTAATCAATACTTGATTTTATAAGGTATTGCCCTTAATTTAACACATCTGTGTTATCTGATCCAAGACTGCCTATAGGATAGAGGGCTAGATTTTTAGATCATATAAACTCTGGCAGGAGACTTCAAGGGGGTCACACTAACTGCATCAAGTCAATGAGTTGGTCGTGTTTGTTACTGGACTTTTAAATGTTACCATATTTTTCCTGGTCTATTACTGAAGCCCGTACCAAGTACCACTCATAAAATGATTCCCTTTTGGCTGGGCTGATTTTTGCTTCAGGCTGGCATTTACTAACTTCAGGGAAGCTTGGCTGTCACAAAGAACAGGAGCAAAACCATTTTTTTTGTAGTATTCAAGCATCTTCATGTTGATCTCCTGGCTTCTGGAGTCACTGCTTTCCAGGTATAACCTTCCTTTCTGCAGCACAAGGCCAGCTTGAGCGGCCTGCATGAAAACCTGCTTGACGTGGAGCTGGGAACACACAGGTCTGCCCTGCCCTGTCCCAAAACAGAGCTCACAGTAGGAATGATGGGCCTGGATCATCTCTGCCAGTCACGGTAGATGTCCCAGACGTGGGTGACCCCCAGGTTTATTGCTGAGCAGATACTTTAGTGGAAGGGGCTAATAATAGTGAACCCGGGGCTCGTGTCCCTGCTTTAAGGAAGATACTGTGAAGCTGGAGTGAGTGTGAACAAGATCCACACTGATGGGTCTAGAGGACTGAGGACAAGGACAGACAGCTGGAGAAACAGCCCCGAGTGGCTGCACTTACCAGAAAGCCAAAAAAAAAAAAAAAAGAGGTGGGATTTCATCTCCTCCCAGGAGGAAAGATCAAGTACTAAAGCAGCACTTAATTTAGCAATCATTTAGGAATAATCAGCCTGAAGTCGAGGACAGGGAGTTATGCTCGTACGAAAACAAGCTTTTTACTGTGTGGGTAATAAACTATTACAACAACCTCTGGCTTTAAATGACCTTTTCATCTTTTACTATTCCCAACTTGAGAACAGCTCCTTTTCTAGAAGATATCTTTTACCCCAAAACACCCTTTTTTGAACTCCATGCTGTTGTGACTGAATGGAGTGGTCTGCAGTGCACATGAGAAGTTCTGATAAACAATCTGATGTTCCCAGCGATCTTGAGACGTTGCAGATGAGCACAGAAACTTTGCAGGGTGACAGTAGATGTAGAGGCTGCAACTCCCGAAGCAAAACCCTGTGCTTCAAGCCACGCAGCCAGAGCGCGGAGATCGAGCCTGATGGGCGCGTGGTTTCACCGCCTTCTCCAAGATAGCATCGTCTGTGCGCGGGTCTCTCCCATGCAAATCAAGAGCAGCCCTTGGGCTCCTGGCGCCTGGCCAGCACGGACCTCTGTTAAGCGGAGCCTGGCTCCTTGCCGGAATAACACTTGTCTCCATAGGGGCAGAGCGGAGAGCGCCCTCGCTTATTCAGGTCCCCCTGCTCTGGGCAGCAGCTCGGAGCACTCGGGCTTAAGCACAGAAAGATTTTGAGTTTCTCTTGTTTTTCCCTTCAGTGATTTCCTCAGCTCTCAGGAAGATACCTGAGGAATGTCTCTCCAGACTAATCTTTACCTAATGTGCTGCCCTTGCAGTGTTGAGCCCCGGGAATGCAATCCAGCTGCTTCCTTGCATCCTGGTATCTGGAGAAGTTTGGGGCTGATGCTGCTGTTAGTGTCTCTGTTTTTCCAGGCTGCTTCAGTAGTTTTACAAGTTTGTCTCTATCTCTGCAAAAGCGATTCATTTTTCTCAACCCTGCAAACTGATAGCACTGCTATCTGAGACTGAGCACTTCAGATGCCCATATAGCATTTCCTTTCAGACGTAATTTAATTTAAAAAATCATGTAAAAGCAACATGAAAGACCTAGTCAGTACTTTACTTGAGTCTTCCAAAATGTGCGACAAACACAAATAAAAGTAGACCAAAGGAAATAGTCTCATGCAAGAGGAAATCTTATGCATCAAACAAAAATACTATCCATATTTCTAATTTATAAAACCATAGTTTTTATTTCCACTTTATAATTGAGGGTAGAAAAGAGAAAAAAAAAAAAAAAGGAGTAAAAAGAAGGAAATAAGTGGAAATATGATCTTTCAAACCAGTGGCTGTTTGCTGTATTTAGTCTGTTTTTCTCAGTGTCTTACACATTCTTCATATACTTTAGGAGAAAATTAATTTTGTCATGTAACTAAAGATAAGATTAGTGCAGGTTCTTAACAAGGGAAAGTATAACAACACTGCAGATCCCAGGGGCCTGTTTTATATACTCCGTTCTGAGTGTTGCTGCGGGTTTCAGTGAGTCCTGCTCCCATGAAATTATCAGAAGGCTCAAAAAGTCCTTTATAGGCACCTGGGGACTAATCTGAAACCTGATGAAGGCAAGGGAACTACGGCCCTGAGCTTCAAGGAGTTTAGATCACTGCATTTGGGACAAATTTTTGGGGTAGCCCACAGTTTTGGTAGGTCGCTTTTTCCACTGCTTTCTGTGTCTGTTCTGCCTTCTGTCTCTCACCTCAAGCTGGCAAATGGCATCACTCTTCCTCTTGCAATCTGGCCATTTGTTTCAGTGGGAAAAAAATAAAAACGAGTGCTGTGCTCATGCTTTGAGGGGCACTGTCCCACCCTTCTTCACCAGGTAATCCCGGCAAGTGCCTTGGGAAGGAGAGTTCACAGCCAGGCTTGTCACGGTGCGCGTTCGGACTGGTCCAGGCAAGGAGGGCGGGGAGAGGTGGTGTTTTGTGCTGGGAGCAGGAGCAGAGCGCAGGGCTGCGGGCAGCTCCTTGCGATGGGATGTTGGCTCTCAGAATGTCCCGGCTTGGTCATGAAGGGCGCCCCAAACCGCCCTCTCATTTCCTTGGGAATTGTTGGCCCTAAGCGGAGGATTGAGCCCAGGTTGAGGAGGAAGCCCAGGCTGCAGCTCTCCAGAAGAGAGGGAGCTTCCAGACTCCCACTCATCCATCCCAGGGATGAAGCCACCTCTGGCCCTGGGAGCCGCTCGGGGTCCTGCAGGGCAGAGCGGCGCGGAGCTCCCCCGGGTACGGCTACAAAAAGTAGCGTGGTGCCTGTTTAAACAAGTGTGTCTGAGCAGGAAAAGCAAACAGACAGCAAGCGACTTCAGTCTCCCTGCTCGTACGATGCTCGAGATGATAAGCAGGGATATATTTTCACATAATTGGGCTGTGTCAAGGCTCTGGCCGTTTGATCAGATAGGAACTTTCCATGTAGTCTCACATCAGAAGGCTAGTAAACTACAAATTAAGGCAGGCTTCAGATTTTGTCTACGGAGTAGCCAAATAAATTGAATTTTATCCCAGAGGTCATAAGTGAGGGGGAGGGGAAGGGAGGGGAGGAGGATACAAAACAGGGAGAAGAATAGTGTGACCAAGATAGCTGAGCCCAAAACACAGGCAAGAGTACGGGAATTAAATCATTTGAGAAAGGGCTCAGTCGCTCCTGAAACTTTAAGCACTGGGAAGATGTAGATCGGCATCCCTGGCACCGGCTGGGAGCTTTGTGAGCCCACACTTTCATCACCCAGAAGAGGCCTGCGGGGAGGCAGGGCTGGAGAAGGGCAGGGGGATTTAATGCACGATTGCTCAGTTAAAGGCATTTTGTTTGCTTTTGTTCTGTTTGAGGGTTGTTTTTCATTTTATTTGGTGTTTGCCTACTTATAAGCCTGAGTTGTTTGGACAGGGGGAAACACCCTGGGGTACCTCACCCGGGCTGGTGGAGTGAGGGCCCAGAGAGCTCTCCTCCCCTCTCCACCTGGCTATCCCGGCGCCCCTCCATGCGCACATTCCGTTTGCCTGCACACCCCGTGTTTGCCTGGCCTTCCTCCTGCTCCAGGGCAGCCAGCTCTGCCTCATCTCCCTTGCGGAGCCTGCCCGACCTGCCCCTGTGAAGGGAGCCCCCCACCTGCCAGGGCTTTTCCTGGTCCATCCCTCCCGCAAACCCATGCTGGGCTCCCCAGCCCTGTCCTCCATGTGGATTCCCAGGCTCCAGAAAAAAAGGCCAGCAGGACTCCAGGGGCCTGGCTGGCTCCCAGCCAGCCCTGCTGAAAATGGATCCCAAGAGCCAGATTTACCCCTCAGAACAGCGTTTCCAAGAAGCTCTTCACTCTCTTTTCCCCACCTTCCGTCTCCTCACATGTCAGCCCTGTGCACGTGCCCATGGCACTTCTTTCCTTGGCCCTGGTTTTATGTACCAGGATTTAGCACTTGGGTCAGCAAGTGAGGAGGAACCAAATTCCCTGGGAGGTTGCTGTTGCCTGTAGTTTTCCCCATAGCTAGTTGGTATTGGGAATCTGCTTGTGCCTGCAGTGAGGATGTGCAGATGTGAGGTGTGTGTGTGTCCTACATCTGCCATGTGGGTTACAAGGCAAAGTCTGATGCTGCTTGAAAGACTGGACAAGGTCCTGCTTTGACCAACGAGCTGTTGAAAAGCAAGGCAAACTTGCCCCAGTTTGGATCTCACTCATTACATAAATAATGTCAATATATATATATATGCACGGAATAACTTGAAAGCAGCTCAAGGCAGACCGATGTCTAGAAATGTTATCTCTTCTCTCCCAAATCCTAATCAACCCAGCAGTGGGCAAGCCAGGAACATTTTAGATTATGTCTATGCTCGTGGTTGATGGAAAGTCTGAGAGGAACCTAAGCTTTCTGAAAGGCAAATCCAGTTTCCCTATAAAATATCTGGGATTTTTTTCCCTCCTCCCCTGGCAGTGAGATTGTTTGGTTACATTGATTTATTAGAATGACGCAACTCACAGTATCATATCTAGCCATCGGCCGCCACTCAGCAAAAGGATGTGGTGAGATCACATCGCCAAAATAATACGGCCCTGGAGTTCCTAAACAGAAGTTTAAATATCATCAGGGCAGTTTCAAATATTTGTGGATGGCCTTGATACTCGCAAGAGTGTGATGTTGTTTTGTTTTTCCATTGACAGAGACTGGAAGATACCTGACGCCAGTCTGAGTACAGCTTCCTTTGCATGGGGACAGGCAAAAGGATATATATGTTCATGTAAGAACATACATGTTCTGGACTAGCAAATTTTTGCACAAGTCCATCACTTCCTAACTTTCTAACCACCTCAGTCAAGGAAGAAAGAAATCATTGCCTTGATCCTGTTTCCTCTAGTTCAGAGGAACTATGGGCCTCAGGTTTTACAACCTAGGGGGAGAGGGTGTAGGACGCCTCCAGGCTCATCCGAAAGCAGCACCACGAGGTTCAGCCTCAGTGCCTGCCCGTCGAGCAGTGCCAACCTGGATCCAGCTGTGCTCCAGGGCAGCAGCTGGAGGAGAAACATGGTGCCACACATGGGCACTGGGTCTCCCTCAACTTTTCCTTCAGTGTACTTTTCCCCCAGGAGCTGATTATTATCTAGCTGAAATGTATATCCTTCCAAAAGGAAATTCTCTGCTATGAGAAAATCTCTGTGAGGAACAGAGATAGATCAGGACTTTTACAGTTTGCAGGGTTCTTTCAAGAGGGGATGACATACATTTCCTCTGCTATGTATGGTTTGCTAGTGTCCTTTGCATCACATATTTTCCAGTGACTTAGAGCGATACAAGGAATGGCTGTTACACAACAAGTAAAGAAGTGGGGGGATTAGTCCCATGGTCTTGCAAGTTTGGAGCATTTCATTTTCTTCAAAAGGGGGAAAAAAAAACCTCTGTCCTTGTGAGCAAATGATTAGAAGAACACTGGGAATACAATAATTACCCCAAATGGAAACCCAGACCACAGTCAAACAATACTGCTTTTGTAAACCAACTCCGCCTGTTAAAAATCTAGGAAATCTCATAACTAGAACTGGTGAAATCCTTTTCTTATGCAACGATATGTAAAAGGCTCCTGAGAAATGAGGAGTAAACATGGGAATGCAGCAGAATAGCATGGCAATGAACTTGCTCTGAGGATCGGAGATCGCCTTGGTGGTACCAGCGTGGATTCCTTCAACCACAAAGTATTTTCTCATGTTGCAGAATTTGGGACAAATTACATTTCATGACATTTCGCCAATAAACAAGCACGTGAAGACAAATAAACCAGACTTGCTCTAATCTACCTTGATCGTTGCAGAATTCAAGGGGGACCAAGGGAATTGGGAGCGAGACAGAGCGTGGCTTTGAATGAATGTCCTTTATGCTGGAACAGAGAGACGATCATTTATATCCTTCATATTTTATAGTTTTGCCTCTAGGAAAGAAAAGACCAGCGGAGCCCCGACTATCATTTTCTCATAATGATCGCATTCAATCTAGTGATTCACAGTGAATCATATAATAAGGTTTCCATTTGAGCATGGGGAAAAGAAGGAGGGGGAGTTAAACTTTGTTAGTTCGCATTCATGCCCCCGGCCTCCTGTTTCCCTTGAACTGTCCAGTTCAAACGACTCACCCATGGGGCGAGATTTCTTTTTTCTTTCTTTCTTTCTTTCTTTCTTTCTTTCTTTCTTTCTTTCTTTCTTTCTTTCTTTCTTTCTTTCTTTCTTTCTTTCTTTCTTTCTTTCTTT
>VZSV01000009.1:5803633-5819348 GCA_013398735.1 Nothocercus julius | reverse complement strand
TTTTATTTTATTTTATTTTATTTTATTTTATTTTATTTTATTTTATTTTATTTTATTTTATTTTATTTTATTTTATTTTTTTACATTTTGTCAACTCGGGATGGATATTGGAAGCGCAGGATTCCTATTGAACATGTCTTTGCTTTAAGTTTTCCCCCTGACCCTTGGGCTAAAGTCCTTGGTTGCTCAATTAAACCCAGATGAGAACAATTAATAACTAAGTAATGACAATAAGTTGGGAATCACACGGATGAACGCTCCATGTGAATAGGAAAAGCTCACACAAAAGAGCAAAAAGGATTTGTCGGCTCTTTTTAAGGGGGAATTGGCTTTTCTTTTTTCTTGCCTCTGGCTTACCAGCAAATAAAACTCACTTTTGTGTCTTTGTCGCCTTAAGGATCTCAGTGGGCAGTTGGAAGTGAGAATGGCTGTTTTCCTTTCAACTTGAGGGTGCTGGCGCCACGCAGCCCCAAGGATAGAGAGTAGCCAAAGCAAAGTTTCCTAATAACTCCCGTCTCCCCCGCCGCCCCCCCGGGCCCGCCGATCTCCCCCCCTCCCGCGTGTCTCCACACACGCCGAGAAGCCCCGGCAGACAGAGGAGAGAAAACAGAGGGGCCCCCAGCACATCCGTGTCGCAGCCACCCCGGGCACACTCAGACACACTGGGGCTGCTCCCCGGCCATGGGAAAGCCCCGCGCTGCCGTCGCTTCCACGGCGGGGAATTAAATTGCACGGTGGCCAGCGCAGAGCGGAGCAGCGAGCAGACCCGTCGTGGAGGCGCACGAGGAAGGAAGCCATTTTTCTCTCCTCTGTTCGCACAAAAGAGCCCGACTGTAGCATGTGGCTGGCGACTGTGTTATGCGAACGTGAAACCTGCCTCTGAATGCAGTTTTGCCTGTAGCCAACTCTTTGCAGGCTTTAAAAACCCTGAGCACTCGGCTCGGAAACGCCGCTGCATTGGGACAGGCAGATTCCAGGCCTGGGCAGAAGGGGAAGTAGTTGGTGTTTTTGCAGTTTAAAAGTAAGGAAAGCATCTCTGTCAGGTTGAGTTGCAGAGAAGGCTACTGGAACAACCTGCTGCACAAAAAAAAAACTTTGGTTAAACCACGCATTTATTGTCTGCTCTGAATTTATGGTATTTTCAGAGACTCTTCCGCAATTTGCAGTTTAATTCGGAGCACAGATCAGTGCCCTGCTCCCTCCAGAAGTATTTTTCACAGTGCTTGAGTGAATTAGGAACCCAAATCCTGTTTTCTAAAGCGAGGGGGGACAAGGTCCAGCAAAGGAGAGCTAAGGATGTGTGAGAGCAGCCTCCTCTGTTCCAGCTTTGCACCGCATATGACAGCCCCGAGAGCTGCAGCAAAGCTGTGAGCGGCCTAACCTGCCCGGGGCTCCGCACAGAGCGGAGCGGGAGCCTCCCAGGCTGCCCAGCCAGGCGCAGGGATCACAGCACTGACACCTGGCCCCAAGTGAGTCTCCTTAGTCACATCCAATCCTTCTCCAGAAGACCTGGATTTGGGAGGGTTGCTGCCAGGTGCCTGCATGAACCAACTGGGAAACTTAGCACTAGCTCCCTGATATTGCCTGCTTTTGGGCAAAACATCTGAACTCAGGCATTTGTGCACAAAGATCCCAATCTCCGATTTATTGGGGACTCGGAGATAAATTACTCTCTGGCCTCTCCTAATTACACTGCTTGATTTTGTATTAAACACAGAACTGGGCGAGGAGAGCAAGGAAAAGCATTTGCCTAAATAGCCTAGCGGCAGGACACTCCTCAGGGCGCCGGGCGGTTCGGGGGGGCCCAGCAGAGCAGTGACTGGGGTCACCTCTCGCTGGGGGTGTAACACTCTGCACCCTGTGAGCTGCTGGGTGTAGCGAGGGGGGTTTCTCCCTCCCAGGATCCCCACAGGGGCAGGATGATGCGGCCTAGGCACTTAATTGCAGGAGTCTGTAGCAGAAAGAAACACCTTTTCACTACCTGTCACAGGGCATGATCCAAATATATACATACATATATTTACATGTGTATATAAAAAGTGCAGTGAGGAGTTTGGAGGCCGCTAACGTTCCCTCTCGTTCGCTTTTAACCCTCCTCACGCCTCTGGGAAGCACAGCGGTGCCTGAGCCGTTTGCTCGGCAGCAGGGAGCCCGTGGGCGGGACGCCACGGTGATGGGCACCACAGCGCAGTGCCTGCAGGACCAGCCCAGGGCCTCGCGGGAACCTGCTCCCTTTGCCCCCCGGGCTCTGCAGCAGCAGGCGGCACCAGCAGCAAAGGCCCTGACTCATTTAACTGCAAAGAGTAAATTACAACAGGCTGTGTGGAGATTTGGTAGTGGTTTGTGTACAGCAATAAACCAGTCGGCCCTAACTCCCAACTTCTTCACCACGTAGCCCCTTTCCTCCTCCAGGCTGGATCCTGTTGCTGCCCTGCGGTGATTAGCGGGAGAACAGGACAGGGAGCTACCTGGATGCGCTCTCCCTCGTGCGAGCAGGAATGTGCGATAAATCCAGCATGAAAATCTGCCCGTTTCGTCTCAGAAATGGACGCAGCCAAGGACGTCGCTGCGGCACAAAGTGAAACTCTGACGGTGAAGTCAGAGCCAGGAAGCCGTCTGGCGGGGGTGCTCCCGGGTGCTGTGCAGGGTCCACCCCGATAAACATCTGATTCTTGGGCAGTGCAAACAACTCTGCAACCAAAATTGCTGGGGAAGGACATTTGATAGAAATAGGGACAAAAACTGGGAGAGGTTGTGTGGCTGCAAATGAACTTGCATTAAAGTGGGGGCAGAGAATGGAGAGATGGGCTCAGGGTGACCAGCACCAGGGAAGGATGAAGATGCAGACACAGACACCTAGAAAGGTGCAGCACAAACTGAGCCATGTTTTCCTTGTTGGTGTTTTGTGGCCAACACAGACAAACAGCTCTGACTGCAGATGCTGCAGCCCAGCATGGGGATAGAGAGAGGAGCACAAATACAGAACAGTAAAGCTGATGATTTTAAAAAATTAAGGCTAATTGCTTTACTGTTAAAGTATTTCCATACTTGGGAATTGCCAAAGGAATTATTCCCATTTATATGAGCAAACCATGGAAAGAGATTTTCTGTGGTGCTGCAACCTACTCGTAATACTGCTTCAAGCTTGTACAGGCTGGTCCCTGCAAGCTGCGAGCGCTTCCCAGACCATGTGAGCCTTGGACTTGCTGGGAAAGCCATGATACAACCACAAGGAGAAATAGTGACCTGTCATGGATGCTTTTGATCTGACCAAAGAGTTTTATTTCTGCAACATTCTCCATCCTCTGTTCGGATAGGAGGTTGCATAAACAATAAGCACCAAATTCTATTTATAAAACAAAGAGCAGGGTTATGAAACGTGATACGTGTGCTGAGAGATTGGAATAGACATGGAGAGAAACAGGAGTCCGTGGTATTCAAAGCACTTTAACACTTTAAGCTTCAGTTGTCTGTAATTCCCTCTGGAGGCACCTGCCTGGAGGACTGGAGAGACTGCAGACTTCATACCGAGATGTTTCGAAGCACCTCTTAGCTGGGCACCCAAAATTGGGTATCCTGCAAGACCTTCATCAGCCTGGAGCTTTTAGAGCCAGAAGGTAGCATGACATCCCTGCAGTCGTATCAGATAACTACTGCAAAGATATAAATAGTAATTCAGACGCAAACTTTCTGTAGTGATTAACACAGCTAAGTAACTTTTGCCACATCCTTTTTATAGACACAGCCGAAGTATTAACCAGGTGTCCAATATCTGTAGTTGGAGAGTTTAGACATGAGCTTTTAACTCAGAGTTTTAATTTAGACATTATTCAGAGAAGCATCGGCAACCTAGGATGACTGTATACTCATCTGCAGCATCTCTAGTTGAAAGACTCTTGAAGAAATCATTTCTAAAAATCTTTGACAGCATTTTTGTTAACTATGATGCCTGAATTAGGATGAACTGAACCTCTTTGTTAGCTCTGAGCTCAAGTGCTGATCTGTAGAGAACTCTCCCTTTAGCTCAAGAGGCCAAGAGGTCCCTCCTAAATAACTGCATTTTTGAAGAGCACTCGCAAAATCAATCCTAGTCAAAAACAATGGAGAGAAAATAGAAAGTTGGATAGAACTTATAATAAAATCAGAAAGCTGAGATGGGCATGTAACCCTAAACTATTCTTATTTTCTAAAACACCATTCTGAATTTCTTCAATGTGAATTGTTTTTCCTTCCTCAAAGATGACTTTAATACCAGCCAAGTTTGGAGTTTCTGATGACATTTATTTCTGAACTATGTACGTATGAGAATTTCACTTAGGATGGTTGGAGACAGTAATCTTTTTCAACCTTGTATAATGTTTAACCTGACTCAATTTTCGAAATGAAGAGACACAGAAACATTGAAGAATGCCTAGAACAAGAATGGGCATTTCTATTCCATAAGGAATTTGTTTGGAAAAATTATATAAGGCCATTGGAATTAGAATCTAAGTTTGTCTTAAGTATGCTGGGAGGGAAAGTTGTCTTATATGAGACAATTAACCATTGGCTTCGGATCTGGTCCAAAGCCCAATAAAGTCAGTGGTGTCTTTCCACGGGCTAACAGGCTTTGGATCTGACTCATAAGCTATGCAACTTCTCCAAAGATAATAGCTCAGCATTGCTAGTATGGAAGTTAAATATAGCCCAATGTTTGTAACTCTGTGTGTTCGTTATGAATGATTCATTTAAAGCCATAGTTAAGATTGGGTTGTGGTTTTCTGTTTAACTGCTCTGCGTACGTTTGTATTTGTGTGCATATACATGTAAAGGCAGATGCCTGTGAACGTGTGAGCACAAATACAACTCATATTGTGGAGAAGACTGAATCAAATACATGCACGTGATGGTGAATATCAGCATTTACTACAGTAGATATCACCACTGCCATATATACACTCTGACAGATCTGAGCGTCTACTTTCAAAACCAGCAGCATCTGTTTACATTGAACTGCAATAAAAACTGAAGGAGACATCAGTTAGTATTAGAATTTTATCTTTTCAATGTCCAGAAACGGTTTCTGTGCCTTTGATGTAGGCTGTCAAGCACTACTGGAAAATTGCATCTCTCTAATTACTGCATTCAGCGAGGAGGAAAGGGCACGACTGCCTGGCAGCGCTCGTCAGCGGGGACCCTGCAGGGACCCGCCTTTTGGGGACTGATAAGTAAAGTTAGCTCAGAGTCAGAAAACAGGCAATCCTTGCACAAAGAGGGAACAGAAGGCCCACTATTTCGGATGAAATACGCCAAGTCAGGCAGCCGCTCTCTGCTCTGGTTAACCCTTGCCTCCGCGGGCTGGTCACTGCAGGCCCAGCTCCTGCCGCCTCCTCCAGACTGCAGTCTCAGTTTGCCGCCAGTGTCCACAGCACCACCATTCACATGGGCATGGGCAGGGTCGGGCCTGCCGTGACTACCTGGTCAACCCCAGGAATGGCTTCACGTTCTGAGGAGTCTGGGTCCTGGCCGAACTGCGCGGCCTCTGCAAAGCCCCGATGTGCATCTCTTCTGGGACAGAGGGCTATCTGGGACCTCTTGACACAAAGTGTTTTACAGCATTTTGAAAGCTGGGTCAGTGGCCTCGTGAAATTTAGCGTTGTGACCGTGCTAATGGTGACAACATGGAGGTTACAGGGAGGGATGGTTAGAAATCCATGAATAGCACTTTTTTTTTTTTTTTTTAAGGTGTGTACAGCAAATGAGAGCTAAGGGTGTACTGGGCTTACTCGCGTTGTTTTCCTCCTGTATAAACTAGAATTAAGCATTTGGGCACCGCGCATATTACACATAGGAATGAAAGGCCCAGTCATGCAGCAGGGTGCGTCCTAACCAGGCAGCAAGCAGAAAGCTCTGCTAACAGGACTGCACTTTCTGTAGCATCCCCAGCACCCTGGGGCAGCCTCCGGCGCTGAGGTACCTCCCGGAGCTGAGCGGGTGTTTGAGAGCCACATACAGTGGAGGGAGGTACTCGGGGAGGTGATTTGGAGCACAGAGCCAGTTACGTGAATGACAAATGCTCAAAGAAAGGGGAAAAAAAACACAAACCAACTAGTGTTCACTGAAACTGAAGGATAGTCCTGTGGATGAACAAAGGGATCCCAACTTCTATGTAGAGAGTGTCAAGCACAGGTGGATGGAGGCAAAGAAATAGAAACACATCCATAAAGATATTAATGCTTGCAGTGAAGAGCAGCAAAACTTGTGCAACAGACACTGGGTGCATTGTTTTGTGCCTGGCAGCAGCGTTTATTTAGTCAGGACAAAATAAATACAAGAATATTAACATTAGCAAGCTACTTCACTGGCAGTTCATAAAGAGAACCTCCAGAGTGCTTAATGCTGCCACAGCCCAGCCCAGGGGGACTGAAGTATTCACATATGCATATATGCATTTTAATATGGAGGACAGGCCAAAAATGGAATTATCCAGGCTTTTCCATCTGCATGGCGTCAGCATGGTGGCAGAGTTGCAGATTCTGCTTACCCTGGAGCGCAGGTTAAATACAAACCGAGAGCTGTGAAATGCTCTCTGCCTAACAGGAGCTATTGAAAACCATTTGGGGCTTCTGGGTTGGGCTGCACAGTTTCCTGGATACATAACAAAAGCCCCTGAAAATGAGAAAGGAAGCACCTACCTAACAGACTCGCAAAGCACCGTTCAAAGCCGCAAGCAAAGGTGCGGGGGCAGCACTCGTGTTGCCCTCGCTCCCTGGGAAGCTCTGGATCCAGGCACTTAGGATCTCTCCAACTCTGATACGGAGATCAGGGAGAGAACCAGCAAGGGAGGAACCATGGCTTTGCTTTAACCTTATATCCACTGGTTATCTAATGTAAAACAGGTAAGTAATTTCTGAGCACGGTCCTGAGCATCGTCCCGGGTACGTGCTCCTTAGAGGTGCCTGCTTCCCAGCTGAGATCACGCTGTGTTTTAAACATCTGCCTCAGGAGCAACTTGAGAGGCCAAAACGAATGCTCTTTAGACAGCACAGTACCAGCATTCGGGGTCCAAAATGGTAGCTGGATGTGGCCACAATTTTTAAAATGTAGTTCTTGTGTATAGTTATTGTACCTAAGAAACAACTCAAAGAGGTAGTTGGGCATAAAGACACCTGTCGGAAGCTCATTATAGTTCTGAGCTCAGCTGTCTATTTTATTCTACCTCTACATTTATTATCCATCTATTATAGGTAGGCTGTGTGCATCTTTGAACGCATATTTGTATTCATGCACTAATTATTGACTATATAGTTGTTAGAACATCCAATAACATGTAATTGCTTTTTACTATGCATTCATTTGCCTTTTCTTCTAGATGGGAATTTGTATATGTGTTATATTTGGCTCCAGTCCTGCAAACAGTTGTGCCCATGAATAACTTTACCCACATTAGGCGTTCCACGGATCACAGCTCGTCTCTCACCCATTGAATTCTGTGAACTTATTTATGCAGTTGAAGTAGTCATAAGCATATGTATTTGCAGGATCAGGACCTCCACTTGTAAGTTTGATGTTTATAATTAATTTACGAAAGCAATACATTTTAATTAAAAAAAAATAGAGGAAGTAAATCCTTGGAAAATGGTAATAAATTTTTAGAGCTTCACTTATTACTGCAATAAAATTTACCTTGACTTATTAATTAATAACTGTTTTTTAATTTGACACTCTAAAAATGAAATAACACTGACACATGATTCTAAACCATTTTATAAAACTATATAGCTAATATTTAATAATTTAGTATAGTAAAGTAACCACAGAACTCATATTTGATTATATAGGGCTTCTTTCTTTTAACAGCGTAACAAAGCAAGGGCATTTTGGAGAATGCTACGTCAGCAGAAGTTGACGTTTTATGCTAGCCTGTTAGCTAACATATAAATGCCTTGGGCTTTGATCCTAAAATCTTTGCCAAGTGGACACATGGTTGTATCTGCCCACAACCCCACTAAGTATCCTGGAACACAGGCAGTTTGGGATCTGGGCCTTAGATATGAAGATAGACTGGGGTTAAAACTGCTAATGTAAACCAGCGTTTTATACTGCGATCCATCAGAAACTGCTACATGCCTTTTTAGATAGGACCCCAGGCGTAGGGATGTGTGATGGACACATTAGTTGTTTTCTGCAGGGGAGCTGGTTATCACTAAAAGAGAGGCCCCAGGTTGTTTTGCTCTAACTTTTACAGTGTCTTCACCCAACTGGGGAAACGGCCCACGTGTAGCTCTAAGAAGGAGCAAAACTGGTAGGATGTCAGCTGTGGAGATGCAGGCCAAGCAGCTGAGCTCCTGGAGAGAGATGATGACTTTGCTGTGAACTGTAGCCCGTTTCCCAAAGGCTGGTTCCTGGGGATGTGCCTGTCTTGTCAGACACTCACCAGAATGAAGGATGAACGTGTGCCCAGAGCACACGTTGGCTCGGGAGCCTCCGTGGCCACCCTTGGCTCTGGTCTTGTCCTGCTCCTGTCTATGCGCTCTCTGGCCCTGCCCTAGGCCTCAGTGCTTGGTCGCTTGACGTGCTCAGCTTGCTTGGGGCTCTTCAGCTCCAGGTTCAGTTTTACACCTTCCCTCGCGGAGCCAGACCAGAGCAGCTATAGCAGTTTCCAGCGATGCCTGCTCCCATCTCAGCTCCATTTCCGCTCCTGTTGTGATATAGCTTGGTGCTTTAAAGTGCAGCTTTGTCCCCAAAAGAGAAGTTTCCAGGACTAGTTTCTCTTAGCTCAGTTCCCCAGCTCAGTACCCTTTGTGTGCAGCTCACTTGAGGCACTGGCATCCCACGTGCTTAAACGCCTGACATGGATTTCACTGGGGGCTTCTGTGAATGAGGTGGGCCTAGAAACCCAGCAGGAAAATCAGATGGAAACAAATGTTCACAGCTCTCTAGAAATTGGTGTCAGCTCCCTGATACAGAGGGTTTTACAGCTCTATAAATCAGGCTGAAAATGTAACCAGAAGCCCTGTTAGCTTTCTGTTTCTTTTAGCACATCCGTTTCTTGTAAAATTCCGATTAGAGGGACTGGTCTCTGTAGAAATCTTTCACTCTGAACCCAGTAGTGCTATAAATCAAAGAACTACAAATCACCACAATTTGCAGATTCTAGGTTTCATCATTTTATTGCTTTTGGAGAAGTTATGTAAATGCTTTTGGACAATAGTGACCTCTACATCTCCCACCATATTCTGTGATGATACAATAAATAAAAACATTTTCTGCAAAATAGGCATCTTCTTCAAACAACTAATACTGTATTATTTCTTTAAATGCCTATGTCAAGAATGTGTTCTCATATGAAGAATCTCACCAAAATCATTGAGATTTTTCCCACGACTTGAGGCTACAGGAGCATTTTGTTGTTGTTTGGATAGCAGCAGAAACGGAGCAAGACTTTCCAAGAGTTTCAGTGGGGAGGCAGAAAGGTGATTTAGTGATGATCAGGTGAATAACATCATTTATGACTCTGCTGCCCCAGCAAAATGATGGTTATATACTCTAGCAGGCAAAGATTTCATCACCTCCAAGTATGAATGACAAAACTGTTTTCAACAAATTTTGCCCTCCCAGTGACAGTAAATGCAGTTTAGGCCAGCACACTCTAGATAACCCTGAGCTGAGTCACACAAGCCTGCTCAGCAATGCATCAGATCCAGCAGTGGTCACAGCTTTGATTCAGTAAGCAATGTGAAAGGGAAATCGTTAGAGGAATGTTTTTAGATGAGGCTTTGTCATGAATCAGGTTCTGTGCAATACTTTCACAGGCTCCAGGACTGTAACTATCTGTCAGTTTTAACTGCCTACTTCCAGAAACGCCAAGTGCAATGTCATCAATATGCCTGTATTTTCTTAATGTAACAAATTTCTGTTCACCATCCTATTCACATCATTACTCAGAAAATACTCCGAGCTCCTCTTAACTCCCATGGATCGGGCAAAAGAATACCATACAAGGAAAAAGGGATTTGGATACAAACTGAATGTATTATATTCTTTTTTTTTTAGCTTCAGGATCACAGTGAGAGCATGCTGGTAATCAGGGGTGAATTTAATACCCGCGGATTTTGTACTTCTGTAATTTATTACTCGTACAGAGTTGGTATCGGAGAGCTCTGGTCATGGCCCAGATGCCCAGTGTGCTAGCTACTGCGCCAACACAGAGCAAAAACACGGTTCTTGCAGTGTGAGCTCATATATCTTTGCCTTACCTTTATCAGGACATCTGGAAGTTTTCACTGCTCATCATAGGCAGATAATATATGTTGTAAGGAGAAAATTTCCAAAGGCTCAAGTAAGTGTTAGCCACCTGACTCTCCCTGACCCTCAATGGGATTTTTAATGCTTATCTGCTCACAGTGCCTTTGAAAAGGATCCCCTAGACAGCTAGGTGATAAGATCGCATTTTTAAAAAATTCCTTTAAATACTGGAAAGTATTTCAGAAATGGAACCTGTTTCACTCATTCTTTCTGATGTTGCTAACTTTTTAATTCAGCTTATCGATAAAACAGTTTTAAACTCTCTCTCTTTTTTTTTTATTCTGTAGCCTGTTAACTAAATAGAAAATTGAGTTCCTTTTAAAAGCTGGTTTAAGATTCCTCTTTGTGCATGAGTTAGTGTTACAGTAGGACACCATCTGCTGTCCAATTGGAGTCCAACTGCAATTGGCTCAAAAGCAAAATGTAATATCCTAGCTATAAAAATAATGCAACTTGTATTATCTTGGTAATGCTTTTACAAACCAAATTCCCTGTCAGATTTGTGGGTCTGTGTTTTATTTTCTTTATGACATCTGATTGAATTTGCTCTTTTTTTATCTTTATGTAATGGAAATACATTAAAAAAGGATTTCTTCATGCAGCTAAGTTTTCCCTTTTTTGGTAAAATGCCATACAGGTACCTAGAGTGTTGAGAAATGAATGCTATAAATGGAAATAAATAGTATTACTTCAAACTTTGCAATCACAAATAAATTGTGCAAACCTTACTGATTAGTCCTAATCAAAAGCCAACACAAGAGAGACAGCTGGGCTGCAGGTCTTCTCAGTCTGCCCTTGTTCTGTAAGTATTTTCGCAGACTATCAGCTCAGTCTTGCTAAAGGGACTGGAAATGGTATGATTAGTTCTGTGTGTCTTCACAGCTCTTGCAAAAGCATTTGAGGCCTTTATGGTCAAACTGCCAATTAGTGTTAATTATAAAGAAGATTTCAACACAGTGGCAACTTTGCAATTATAAACTGCACCAAGACCATCCATTTAATTTTCCTAGGGCGCTGAATTGATCACCAAGTGGTAACAACTGTGGGTTGCTGTCAGTTTGGAGCACTTCCAGATGGCGGCCTTGCTTTGAGAACCTCCATAGTCTGTTACAGTTCTCTTCTTTGCAATAAATTGGTCTCAGGTTTTGAAGGTAGATTGACTTATGCCTATTGATAAGCTATGCAAAATGATCAACTTTTTGTATAATCAGTATATTCTGAATTTCTGCTCTCCATTTTTTTGAGAAATAAGGAAATGTTATTTAAAATGCTAGGAACTTAGTTTTCTGCTTGTGCTGCTCATAATGTAAAAACTTCTAGATGAAGTATTACCATACTGTACTATAAATGCAATCTAGTGGAGATAGGGATGTACCTACTAAGCTGCAGTTTGAGTGAGTACAGTGAAACTAGGCCAGAAATTGAAACAAGTTATTCAGGAAAAGGTTGTTATGTTTGTGTGTAGACTACAGGCCTCAATAATGTCCGTAGGGGATCACAGTCTTTAAATTCCTCTCTTACAGCAACATAATGAGAGCTTTGGGTTAAATGACGAGTTTAGGAATGAAATTGCCTTTAACTCCTCATCTAAGCCAATTAGTGAGCCATTTTCATACTACTTTCTGGAGAAATATCTCTTCGCTGCCTGTATAGGAAACCTCAATTTGCTGTTTCAGTTAGCAGACATGAATCTAGGCCTCACTTTGTGTTATATATAACCGTATCTGAACTCCTAGGAAGGTATCTGTAGTTAATCTTTTTGTCTACTTTTGAAAATCATCTAGGCCCATCTCCCAAACAAATTTGGCCCGTCTCCCAGTCACTTCTCTTTTCCATCTTCAAGACTGGCTGTAATAGGAGTAGCACAGACAAAACTAGAAACTAAGCAATAGTTTATGAGAACTAATCTTACCATTTCCAGTTCCTGTAGCAAGACTAACCTGATAGTCTGGGAAAATACTTACAGAACAAATTGTACACACTTCTGTCTTTCCTAAGTAAGTCATTTATTCATGTATTTGGAACATTTGCAAGGCAAGGGAAATCACAGAGAAGCTTGAAATTTCTTGGGAAAGAAGTATACTAAAGCATGAACAAAAATGTTAGAAGTAAGGAGGAAGAAGATGAAATACGCTGTAGATGTTTTGACACATTTTTCTTTACATAAAAAGCTATAAATAAAACTGATATAGTTAATGTCACTGAGCCGTTTCCATATTGCTTGAGAATGCGTTCACATAGATACATAATGATCTTAAGGTCATTGCAAAATGCATAAGTATGTTTTTTTCTAAGATAAACGGGCATTTTGGTATATAAAGAAATACTTGCCTTGATTCAGCTTCACTGTTGTGGAAGAAGGTAATAAATATATCTATTGGAAAATATGTATTACTCTTTAGGTTAAGAAGTTACAGATTATACAGCAATATTTCACTGACTATGAGCAGATTGGAGAACTTTTATAAAGTAGATTAAGGTCAATTCTAAAATATTGCACATTGCACATAGTTCAAGTATGGTAACTGTTTTCCTCTCATTTTTGCCATTTTTCTGATTCAATTTGCCATTTGTCACTTCAACCGTTGCGACTAGCACCCAAGTTTTGGTAGAATAGAATTCTCCCAGATGTGTTATTCTGACGGCAAATCTTGTTATTTCCTTGTTATATTTATAGTCCTGCATGTTATGGGCAAAAACATATAAGCTTTTTTGTGTAAGTCATTTGCCATCTGGTTCCAATTTTGAGTCTTGAATAGAGAAGGCTGGTGGAAGATGCCCTACATGCTTCAGATATGTTAGAGGTCCTTCAGGAAGGAATGGAAAAAAGTGCTCTTCTGCTGTGCATAAGGTCAGAATTGGTGATCTTAAGTTGTTCAAGAAAAATTTGGGTGGGGTAGTAGGAAAAAAAAAATGTAATGGTGAAGACTGAAGATAGACAGAAATAAATGGCCTAAGGAGACTGTGCAATGTCCATAGTTGCAAATACTTTAAGCAGGCAAGCATCTATCATGACAAGATTATAATCTGATCCTGCCTTTGGATGGGAGAAGTGAGGGTAAACTAAATGATTTTTTAAGATCCTTTTCATTTTTGGTGGTTGTGTGTTATTTCTTTTTTCCATTACAGTAACTGTGGCTACCACAGTGGTTGCTACAACCTTTCTCCTGGCTCGGAGGTGTAAGTGCAGCTCCCAGGCAGAGTGACTGACGTCTTGCTTGCTTATCCTGCCTGGACCCAGCTCCAGCCCGTGGCCGGCTCAGTGCTGTGGCCCTGCATGAAGTCAGGTGGCCCAAGCGGGCCAGGCTGCTATGGCTGCGGTCCTCTGGAGGAGGGAATGACACCGTGTGTGATACAAGGAGGACTCCTTGTATCGGAGCAGGACCGATCTCATATCCTTCTCTGTCAGTCTTCCCTGCTCCAGCTGCCATCCCCTTCTGGCTGTAGCTGCTCCAGAGGGAGCATCAACCCCAGGGCTTGTCAGCACGGGGAAGTGTCGCCAGTTACTCCTCTGCAATGGTTCCAGTGTGGTTATATCACTATTATGCCATTTGGGGAGACTCTTGTTCTGTGATAAGAATAGTTTTTTTTGGCTTCCCTTAAATGCATGTGGTTTCCAAGGGGACATAAGGGCCAGTACCCATCTGAACATAGCCAAGGGCTTGTGTAAGTTGAGCTACTGCTACATGGTTTGACTTGCGTCACGTCTAACAACATTCAACAGTTGATTTGCTGTTTCACTCGTGTGTCTGTGGGGAGCAGTCTGCTCCTGGCATGCACCTCATCCTGTTCTCCATGTCTGCTTCCCTCATCCAGATAGCGTCCTTCCTGCAGCAGTATTCACCAACCTGCAGCTTTGAGTATTTAATTGGAACTCAAGCAGTGCATCAGCTTCATATAAATCCTTTAGGCAGACCTGAATTTTATCCAATTCTAGTGACCAATCTGAGTGAGGTTCATGGGTTTTGGAACAAAGTCGTCTTTTAAGAGTGTTCATTAAGCATATCTAACCCTGAGACAAACTCAGCACTTCCTAGGTTCAAGGGACTCACGTCCTAGTGACAGCTGTAGTCGCTTGGGATCCCTTAGGATCAGAAATAAAAATAATATCTGCATGGTGGCCTTTTTTCAGCACAGATGGTATAAGTCCGAAGGGCAAAGAGGTAGGACCGTCGGTAGCATAGCCGTGTCAGCAGGAGCCACTGGCACTGCAGAACACAGGCTCCATGCGGGGAGGGCTTCTTGGGGCGCGTAGTGACTCCTGTGCTTAAAGTGGTTCTAGACAAAGCCATAAGCACAGTTTAAAAATAAATCGTTGCTTGCCACAGCTTTCCTTCAGTCAAACATGTTTACAGCTCAGCTGCTAATTCACCTTTAATCCGCTCCATGGACCTAAACAAAACATACCAACCTGAAACCGAATGACCACTTCCCAAAAAACCAACCCTTACAGATGTGACTAAAAGATAGGTTGAATTCATTTAAAGATGAAAGAATTTTGTAAGTCCTTTCAATTTGGAAGTGTAGCATGTTTTCATACATTAATCCCAGACCATCAATGTAACCCATAAATGAACTTTGTATGTTTTGGACTAGATCTCTGCTGTTGTGTGTTTTCCAAGAGACGCAACACGAGTCGGCCTGTCCACCTCTGTGGAAGGAGCTCAGTCTTTGCAGTGTCATAGAGCACATCACTTTATATCATTAATCTGACCCATGTCTCATTTACTTTCCTTGATGGTAAATCCTGCAGGTGAGAGATATGAATAATGTGCAAAGCAGGAGTGGCCATGGAGTTTGAGTTCAGTGTGGTGATCGTTCCTCCATCTTCAGTGGGCACATATGACCACACAGTGCCTGAGCACATAACTAGGACCCCCCACCTGGATTTGTTACGGTCAACAAGCAAACGCAAAACTCAGAACCAACCTATTCATTTTCTGCAGCATCCAGTATAGGTTATGTGAAATATTAAAATATGTAATTTTAAATGCATGGCCTTTATTGCTTTATAATTAAGAAACCAGATCTTTTCCCACTGACTTTCCATGCAACTTTTCCCTGTTCTCATATCCCTTGTGGCTCTTAAGTATGCAAAGGCACCAGTATTAAAGTTTATAAGATATTTATATAAATCAGATGGTTGGTGAGTATTAAATCTGATTTTTCTCAATAACCCGAGGGGGAATATTAAAATATTAAAATTGTTTGAATTTTTAAAGCACAAATGGGCTTTTGAATAGTTTAGGCCAAAGCCTCAACTCGTGTACACAAATATATATTGGCTAAAGATACAGCCCTTGAAGTTTTAATCTTGTTATTCACATCTACCGAGACAAATGGCAGGCTTAGTAAAAAGCCTGTTCCCCAAAATCACAAACAGATTAATACAGAAAAATGAGTGTTATGTTCTTTTTTTTTTTTTTTT
>VZSV01000009.1:5723156-5803318 GCA_013398735.1 Nothocercus julius | reverse complement strand
TTTTTTTTTTTTTTTGTAAATGCATGAACTACATTTGCCTTGAGGAAGATGTGTTATTGCTTCTAAGTTTTGCAAGAATATGTGTAAAATAGCTGGAGGAGAGGGAGCTGTTTCGACAAAAGGAATGTTTGCTGTTTGCTTTAGGCTCTGATTAGGTCAATTCTTGGGACAGAGCTATGCCTACAAACCTGCAATTACTGTTAGACTGTTATTTTTTTGAAAAGGGGTTTTCTTTGCATACTATTTGACTATTTTATTCCAGGACTGGTGAAATATACACATTATATATACATATATATATATACATATAGACATAAAGTAAAGCAAATAATGTACTTAGACTTTATACTACTAATTTTTCCCCCACTAAGAGATCAATCTGCTGGTCCAGATACTGTTACACAGAAAGAGAGATTTTGCTGTGAGAATGGAATAATGGGATCAGAAGAAACAGGCAGCATTATATCTAGAAAAGTGACAGTTTTACTGTAGTAAGATGTTTTAATATTTGTGATTCAGATTTCTATCCACACTTAACATCCCAAAATGAAAAGCAAATATTTTGGAGGAAAGAGAAAACTAAGTCCTTTGGTCCTTTGCCTTTTGTGTTGCTACTTATATGAGTTCCTATTATAGTTTTTAAGAATTACTTTTTTTTGGAATGTAGCTATCATGGCAAAATAAACAAAAACATTTAAAATTTAATCATTGTAAGATTATTCCCAAAAATTTTAATATCTTGGCCTTTCAGCTTTCTGCTAGAACAGCTGCAGGGCTTTAGGGGGTAATGGTTAGTTCTTAATCAAATGGTTGAAAAACTCCTGAGAAGTGATTTGTTGTCTTATACAACAGATTTTTAAAAGTAACCCTAGAGCATGTGAAATTAGGCTTACATGCCATTAGGATAAAAGCCACTTCAGCTACTGGTAATCATCATGTGTGTTTTTGCACTCCACATATTTATATGAAGTACAGATCTGGACATGTTTCAATTACCTTTTCAACATATTTCTGAATATACTTAATGCTTCGAAAAATGTTACATACATACATTACAAAAACAAAAAAAAAAAGAAAAAGAAAGAAAAAAAGAACAAACAGTACAGGTGAAAAGGTCATGTCCATCATTATCATTATTGCTGGCCCTCATCAAAAACATCTTGTTAGAGTAGATTGATGACTTTTGTAAATTAAATATGAATGAACCCATCAGATCGTTCAGCTCACCACGACAAACTGGGCATTCCTCTGTTATATTTTATCTATAAAGAAATAGAAACTCACTAATTCATGACAGACACCCTTTTTCAACCTCACATGCTGTTCTCTTCTGTTCAACAGCACTGATTAAGTCTCCACCTGATTTGATTACCTGTCAGATGTTCTCAAGATGTGTTCTTGTTCCTAGCTATCAGTGTTTGTCTGCCTAGATTACCTATAGATCAAGTTGCTGGACTTCATGTTGATGAACAAGGCAAAAAGTTAATACTGGGTTTGGATGCAAGTTCCTGATGATACATTGAAAACCTTGCTGAATTTGTCTTAGCTTCGGTGTCATTTGTAAATCTCTAATAATCCTCTCTGAAGTTCAGCAGGAATAATTCAGGTGAAGCATCACAGAACCCTTCTGAGGCCTCTTTGCAATGACTATACAGAGATTGTATAAAAGTTAGTAAAACATCCTTCTCTATCCCCAAGAGGAAGACACTTATAATTTAATCCTACTGGAACCTAAGCCTAAATAGGTGCCTTTCCTGCCTTATCGTACTTGAACCTGTTTTGCCAAATCAAGACCAGACAAATAAATTTTACCTGTTTGTCCTGGAATATTTCATTATGTAAACTTATTTTACACTTCAGACCCAGGCAGGCAAATTTTGTTCTTGTTCATAGCACTGTAAATCTAGACCATCTCTCAAAGCAGAAAAGTTCTCTGGAAGAACCTCACACACTGCTCGTAGAGACCTGTACCAGCTGCTATTCAAAATAGCAATGTGGTTCAGAAAGAGGACACTGAACTGGGGTCACAGGCCATGAGCATCATAGTTACATCTTACATGAACATTCTGTAATGCACAGGCATATTTAAATGAGAAAACTCCATGTAAGATCAGATATTTCATTTTGTAATGAAACAAACACTTTTTTTTTTTTTTCGGTTCAAAGCGTCTCAAACAGTGTGCTGCAGCCAGTAGAGCCTTCTGGCTCAAGCCAGTAGAGGGTACTTCTTTAGCATGTAACTGAGGATTATGTGCTGCATGACCAAGGAGTGGCTTGAAGGGGCTTCAGGAGGCAAAGCGTGCTGGAATAGCAGGGTGGCCCTGGCGGATCGAAAGGACCTGCTGTATTTGGTCAGTAATGCCTACCAAGAGTAGTCCTGTCTATCCCACAGACTGACCCTGAGAGTGCTAGCTAGCAAAAACATTCCATGAGTAAGGTAATAATTAAGCATCATGGACAACCTCTGGTTTAATGCTTGAGTTTGTCTCCTGGCCCTGTTTCGTTACACAGCTTAGGTATAGTGCTTTTAACCAATACTTTGGTGGTGTGTTTGTCTGATAAAGAAAGTGGCTATGTTCTGATGTTCTTCATCTTCATATGTAGACAAAGGTACAAGATGTTTCTGGACAAGAGATAATGTATGGGACTCTAGAACTGTAAGGGAGGAAAAGAAGTTATGGAAACTAAGTGAATCAGTTAAGCTCATGCTAGTATTATGCTTCTAAATACCTGGGGGACAAAAAAAAAGTTGTTATGAAAACATGGCACAGGTTGTTCTCTTCAAGGATTTAGCATTCTTATTACTCAGAAGAGGAAATGCAATCAACGACACTTTTACATTTTTAAAGAAACCCAACTGTGGGCATTTTCTGTCGTTTTCCTGTCTGTGCAGGAGACCAGACTAGTAGTCATAATGGTTTCTTCACCTTCTTTTTGACAGAAATCTTCTAATGTCAATTGAAGTTGTTGTATCTGTGCAGTCATCAATGCCAATGGGTTAAGAAGCCTGTTGTACATCCTGTAGTGACTTCCTCAAAACCCTTTTTCCAGTACCAACAAACATTAACTCATCTTAATTTATTGCATATTAGCAAACATTAACTTATGACCAGCTTTCCAAGTCATTATGCATTCAGGTAGACAAGACAGACAATATGATATCGTTATGAGCACTACTACTGACAGAGGCCATATGGGAATTGATAAATATTGTAGCAATTAAAGCTTTATATATATTTTATCATTTTTTACTGATATTACCACTGCCTACAGAAACTACTTTTAGGATAAGACAGACTCTAAATCATTTTAGGCTTTTTTTGGACTTGAGTGTGTTAATTTTCCTTTATGTCAACATGGCTCTTGGCTTCTCTTGGTTATTATGTATTCAAGCTTGTCATCATCAGAAGAATAAACAAGTGACCCAATTCAGCTTGGTCTTCACCTTTCACCCACGTAAAATTTCAAAAGGAGACTCATTGTTTTTGCATGTGTTGTAACCCTGTAATTATGAAGAAATTCAGTAGCAAATTACTTCCATGGCTTTTCCCCTCCATTCTCAGCAGTTGAAAGCATTCCTTCAAGAGACATTAACTAGTCTCAATTTCCCTGTTGTTCTGAGAATAATGTACTAATGAAAATATACAATAAATATTTTCCTGGGAGAGAAAAACTGGTAAAGTCAGTGGAGGTAAATCATTGTCCATTATCAGTTACAATTTGACATGCATTCCTTTTATTGCTCAACACTTCATTAATGTTGGAAAGGTAAACACTGGGAGACATCTCACAACTTTGAAGAAGGTCTTTTGGCCCAGAAAGTGATTAACCATCTACTAAGCCATCTTAGGTTCCTGGAACTGAATGGCCATAGACAGCTATCACTTTAAAAGTATGGGAAAGTAGTGGAACTGGACATGTCTTCGCAATATGGCTGTTTCTGCCATATGTGTAGAAAAAGGCTCTTGTATGGGTTCTCAAATCACAGCAGCTAAATGGTATAGTGGGCTAGTGTGATATTGGTCATGTAGCTAAGCCTCGAGTGGCTGACTATTTAATATATAATCAGTATGATGTTTTGTAAGGTTACTTTTCTTTGCAATGCATTTGCTTATACTTGCCAGCTCTGAAGATGAAAGACAATCTGAGAAAATACTATACAATGGGATCTTTGATCTGAAAATATATAAAACAATGTCTTTTTTTTCCAACACTTTTTTTTTGATGAATTTGTCTGAATGCCATAGATCATGTATTTAAGAAACAGGCTTCATTCAATTGCCTTGAGTGCCTGCTCTGTTAATAATCTATTTTTATTGACAGGGTGGACTGAGTTAATGAAATGCTGGAGAGCTGGGATGACAGCTGATGTTCCTCTTATAATAAATCCGTGATTTCAAGCCATTTTACAGTGAGAAATTCATGGTCAGAATAATCAAGCCTCTGACATTGTCGCTGAGTTGGTTAGACCTAGAAATACTGGACTAGGCTCTCTGTACAAATTTGAAATAACTCATCTGAAGACAAAGATATAATACTAGAAGAAACAGCTTGCATAAACAAGGTCTGTTGCACCTTATTCAATAGGTTGTACATCATATTTTGTTAAAAGTGAATATTACTCTATTGTTCTTATTATGAAAGATCTTGCATAACTGCATTTTTTGGAAAAGGTGGGCTTCCCCTTAGATAACACAGTTGAGGTTTAAGAAGAACCATTGCCAAGAAGAATTGTTTTAGAGAGTTTTTAAGTAATCACTTTGTAATGAAATATCATAATGAGACCACAGAATACAGGTAACTGGGATTCATGCTGAGTTTATGCATCTTAGCCTGTAAAAATACCTTAAATCAATCTCCATTTAAAAAACAACAGCAAAAGTATTTGAGTTGATCTTAATAATGGATAAGTTTAATGTTCTCCTGCCTTTTATTTATTTCCAGTTGGTTGTAT
The DNA here is from genome assembly GCA_013398735.1 of Nothocercus julius. Lineage (NCBI taxonomy): Eukaryota > Metazoa > Chordata > Aves > Tinamiformes > Tinamidae > Nothocercus > Nothocercus julius. The sequence continues at coordinate 5,798,364 of VZSV01000009.1, read as the reverse complement.
TGTCCTCACATGGCCATGGGGGAAAAAAAAGCAAACTTCAGGAATAGCTGACCCAATGGTGTATTGGTGGCAGGTGTATTCCAGGCTCTCAAAGGCTTCAGTGGAGTCTGATCACACCCCCATCCTCATAGAGGCTCTCATGTTGCTTCAGAAAGTTGTAACAAAAAATAAAGGATGCAAGGAATCTTTTCTTCCTGGAAAATTTTTTGCTTCCTGCCTGTGAATGCAAAAGAAGAAACGGGCAAACAGTTCAGCTGGATGTTCTTGTTACCAATTCCAGCATGCAGCTAAATATCTTCTTGGTGAAATTAGACTCCAAAACTTTCTTGATCTGTAAATTTTTCTTTGTGCTTCCTGACTTTGACTTTGATCTTCAGCACACCTCCTGATTCAAAGAGCATATCTCTAATAATTATGGCAAGGGCCATTACAGGACCTCTGTGCATGTTATTTTTTTGCCCCATTCAGAACTATGGTCATCTTTGCTATCCTGAAATCTCATATAATTATGTCAGATTGCTGGACAATCTGGAGCTCCAGAACTGGAGCTCCAGAAACTTCTCCCAGGCTGCTGCAGAGACCACAGCCCATCTGGGATATACCAGCACAGCTGCCTTAGTAGTGAGAGACACTGCAGCAAAATCACCCCCAGGTACATACCAGTTTAGCTACAGGACTCGCATATGGGCTGAACTGAAACTCATGAATCAATTACATACATATACATATATATATATATATGTTTTATATATGTATGTTATGGATTCATTTAATTGGATATTATATATATATTTCAGGATTGGCAAATTTGCTCAATCTGAAGGCTGCACTTCAAAGACCATGTATTTGGATAGGCTGTAGTGCAAGCATGGATTTAATAGAGAGGGCAAAGGGGCTTTAAAACCCATTAGCAGGTATAGATGCAAGGTGTGCTCACGTGCACTTAACACTTTCAACTTGCCCTCTCACATGAAGACTACTTACACACTTGCAGTAGGATCTTTAATTATTGACAGATTAGGTTCAGGCTGCGCGGGCTGTAGGCTGTGACTTCTCTGATGCCTGTACAAAAATGAGTACATAATTCAGAGACTTGGTTGGTTGGTTTTCCTTCTTGGTCAGGTGTCCTCACTCTTCCCTGTTCATTTGGCTTGGCTGAGTTCAGATGCATCAACTTCGAATCAGTCATATGTATCATTTTAGTATTATGCAGTTGCCTAATTTACTTAGGAGAGACTCTAGAATCCAAAAATATATATTTTGGCAAAGTTTAAACCTTAATCTCAAATGCTACATGCCAATTGAAAGTGTATTTTGTGTGCAGATTTATCTGAGAGTGGCTTGGCACTAACAGATTTTCCACTGGCGCTAAAAGAGCCACTGCATGCCAAGAAAGTAAATATCAAACAGAAATGTGCCAGTATTTCCTGCCAGTCTCACATTTTTGAAACTTTTTCCATCCTCTTTGCCATTGATTTCTGATATGCTCCCAGGCTTCCTAGGGAAAGTCTTTTGAGTCTCACCCCAGGATGCTGAATGTCTTGTAATTTGAATAGTAAAAATGTTAAATGAAAAAGGACCCCTTCCCCCTCCAACACCCCCAAGGAAAATCCCAGAATCTTTTCCTGTGAAAAGCTGGAATACTTCAAGTGGTTTTAAACCATCCAGAACACACAACAGATGGAAAGTGACACTGGCTCAGGACGGTAGACATTCCTTCCAAGTTTTGCACAAACAAGTTGGTAAAGCCTTTCCATCTCTTTTCTGAGACTCTCGTGCCATACAGTTCTCCTGATCATACATCATTATTGATTCCTATGTCTCGTTTTCCCACACTTGGCTTTTTAATTTTTTTTTTTCACTCCTTCCTACTATTGGACCTTTCTCGCAGCTCCCCTCTGCCAAATTCCACCCTTGAAACTCTTTTCTTTGAAGGCCCTTTTCTTTCACAACTCATTCCTAAACCACTGGCCACTCAGTTCCATGACTGAATTGTGCCTGTCTGTGCTTGGGCACATTCTCTGCGTCTCAGACCAGGAGTTCTCCATTCGGCTGCAGTCCTACAAGCAAACCACACACATCAACTTTATTTCCTGGAGGACACACCTCAGTCAGGGCTGCACCTCATTTAGTAACATGCCATATACTTCAACATCAGTAACAGAAATATCCAGATTATGTTTTAATCTTTGGAGGGAAACAGAAAATAACATCATTCATAGTTTACTGTATTTTATAAAAGAGAGAATATCTTATTTGTATTTTTATTTTGCATTCTAGGCAAAATGCTGTTGTCCACTGTTGCTCTTGATACTATGCACAAAAAGGCTGCATTTCTTAGCGACCTACTTGGCTTAGCTAATTTTGGTGTTCAAGTACTTGTCAGTTACTTCTAGTATCTTCTGGATTTTGGATATGGTACACTATGGAAAAATGCAGAGAAAATCGAAACGACTTTGTCTTACTAATATGTATTTAAAATTAAGCCTGTTGTTCGAAAATGATCTTAAAATCATGTTTTTGCTAAAGAATGTTTTTGCCTCATAAAATGGTTCTGCTGATTACACAAGCAAAGCTTAAAGTTTATGAGTTTATGGAAGTGGTTTTGTGATAGAAGCAGGAGTAGCAACTGCTTCAGTTGTCCCTGAAGTCTCTTCCCAATCTAATGTTGCCATGAATATAATCATAAATGATTCATTTCTCAAGTGGTGGAAGATATCTCATTTATAGATGACTTTCATGTATTTAGAAATTTAATTTTCGTTGGTGATGACTCACATGCTTCAGGCTACTCTAAGAGCACACACGCATCTCTAAATTCAAACTGTCCCCATTTCAAATTCCAATGACTCTTGCATTTGATTATAGGTTGAGTCTTTGCTTTTTTTTTTTTTTTTTTTTTTTTTTTTTTCATATCTAATCATGTGAACTGTAGTCCAGATTCATATGTTTACAAAACATTAAACCTCTGGGCTTCGTGTATCCTGTTGGCTTGACACTCCTGAAGCCTAGAGCCAGGTAACAGTAAGTGCACAGTCCGAAGATCTCAATGCAACACGACAAGACTAACGGGCTCCGTGTGTGCTTGTGTGTGTGTGTGCACAAAAATGTGCATGCATGTTCAAATTTACCAAGTGGAAGAGAGAGACAGAAAGGATGTTGTCGAGTAGGAATTGAAGAGAAAACATTTTTTAAGCAAGGAAAAAGAGCCTCAACAAATGAAATTATATGCATAAGCCTATGTTGATACTAGGAAAATAGCATATGCATAAACAATAAAAATCAGATTTAGGATTCCTTCTGTGTATATACTTTGTAAATTAAAGACAACATTCTGCTCCTGGATCTGAACTGCACATTTTTTGCTGGGGCTCACTGAAGAGCTCCGGCCGCGCAAAGGGGGAGTCTCAGTATGGGGTTTGTGTGTGTGAAACGCGCCCTGCTCCACACAGCAGCCAAGTTTTGCCTTAAATGCAAGGTCTCCCCTGCCTTGCAGAGTTCCTCTCAGGTCGTGGCGCTGCGTGGTCCTGAGACAGCAGAGCTGTCAAGCCTGGTCGGGCACGGCCGTTGCGATGGGCATGGCCCACACCAGGCCTTGCAGCTTGTGGGGGACACAGGCAGCGGCTGCGGTACCACATTTTGGGGCTGCCAAAGTGCATCACTGGGACTCCACGGTCCCTGGCCTCTTAGAGCCATTGCATGCTGCTGGAGCCCGGCAGGGATCTGTGCTAGGCAAAGTCTGTGGAAATAAGGCAATAAATAAAATAAAATGAAATGAAATAAAATAAAATAAAACCCATTCCACTATTTTACAAGCTGCTGGAGTGAGAAATGTGGGAAGTCTTTCCACTACAAGAGTCATATCCTTTTAACCCATGCCTCTGGAAGAGAGCAAACTGAAGGACTTCTGTTTAAATTTTGATTGATGACTTTTATTTAAAATCTCACCCCAATATTATCCAAGTGCATTTGAGTGCCAATGAATTCAGTTTTATTCCTTGATTGTCTCTGCTGGGGTCCACCGTGGTTAGAAATCAGGCATCGTAAAGCTGTTCTGGTTCAAATCCTTACCGTAAAAAGTCAAAACTGCTATAAGCTTAACTTTGCCCAGAACTGGGGTAAGTAGCCTCAGTGAAAGGCCAAGTCCCAACTATATATTTTTCTTCAGGTCAGTTTTATGGGATAACAGCATAGAAAGAAAAATAAATATATATAACTAATATATAGGAAATGTATATAACTAATTGAAAGAGCTATGCAAAATCCCTGGCACAGAGACAATGCACCTAAGTGTAGCTTACATGTGTGAGGAAGCACGGGCACTGTGCTATCAGAGAATCCTCTTTTCCTCTGGGGATGTGCTGCGTCTCCATGATGGCTTCAATAATGTAAGTGAGCCCAAAATTGTAGCTGGTTTTAGCTATGCCAGATTAGAACTTGTAGCCATCTGTCAACTCCGATGGTTAATGTCAATGACTGTACCCGTGATAAATTCCTTGTGCAAGTCTCTTACAGAAAGATAGGCCAGAGGGGGTGGTAGAGAAGAAAGTGCAGCTTAATATCTCTTTAGGCAATGTGTGCTCTTTTTTCCAGTGCATACAGATCAAGCTTCACCTCAACAGAAGAATAGGGGAAAGGAAAAAAAAATGTATTTTTAAAAACAAATGATATTTGATATAAAAATTACAGGAAAACAATTAAATTGATTTAAGTTCTGCTGGAGGAGTTCACTCGCTGCTACCCGGCACACACTGCCTGGGAGTGTAATTGGGCAGACTGCAGCTTACGTGAGGTCTTTGCTTCCAACCTCTCTTCTGTAATTCATTAGCATCAGGTTGCTGCCATAACACATAACTCATTAGAGATCTTCATAATTTTAACAGAGAAAAGCCCTCTTGCTTGTGAGCAGTAAAAGCTCTGGGAGTCTTTATTTAATGGACTGAGATGGAGAAAAGGAAGCAATGAGGAGAGGGAGGGAGAAGATACACCCTGTCTCATATTGTTAATGGATGTGGCTGCTGTGCACGCTGATATTTTGGTGCTAGCAACACTGAATTCCGGCTTTGCTGCTCAAAGAGCCAGGAGTAGCCATTTGCCACAGTGATATCCTGGAATCAGAATGGTCTTAGTGACAGGAACCACTACTGGAAACAAATCCCTCTTGGTTTCCAGGGCGTATATAGACTCAGCCCCTTCTGCCTGCCTGGATGAATCCCACATCCCTTGGCAGATGCTGAGGGACAGGGGCTGTCCTGAGCCCCAGACTGTGTTAGGACAGAGCTGTGAAAAGAGTCCTGGGAAGTCTTTTCATCCTGAGCCAAGGATATGGTGCATGGCTGAAGCTAAGGAACGTGTCTCCTACACAGCCCCTTTGAATGCGGGGCCCCCGGCAGCAGTGCTGGGGCCAACCTTCTCGCTCTATCACCGTGTGTCAACGGCAGCTTGTTAGCAGGCCTTGGATCTGCCCGGATCTCTGAGTCTGGGAGGGGAATAGGACAGTGTACACAATGGAAAACCCTGGTGATAAACTGAGCCCTACCCTAGGGGATTCTTAGAGGGAAGTCAGTGGCTAAATCCCATACTCAGTGTGCATAACTTCACTGACCTGCTTATTGACTCCATGTACTAGAGAGACTGACCTGGTTAAATGCAGATTTTCTGTTACTGCAGGCCTTATTTTTTCTCCTCTGGGGTCTTGTAAATCTAGAAGTGCTGTTTTCTGTTAAGGAATATTGGAGTCAGACACCTTAGCAGCACAGAGGACATGCTGGGAAAATTGTAGCTTGAGCTAGAAGGAAAGACCTTTTGTCAGAACCTGGAAGAAAATAAGAGGGATGCTGGCAGATTGGAGCTGCTACCTAGCAAAAAAAGTCATAAACTGTTAGGGTCTGGGGCCATGGGCAGACATTCTCTGCTAACACTTTCTAGCTATATCTTTGCTATGAAATTCAAAGGGTTCATTTTAATGGCTCCTTAACAGTTTCTTGCGGAGTATGAGCTAAGGCACTTTATTTGGCTTTATTTGCTCTCCTGCTCTTTAGGTTGCGGTGGTAGGGCTATGAGCTGGGATGTTTGACTCCTTATTAATTGGCATGAGGACCCTTGCAGCTCCCTCCCCCAGCTCCTGCATGTCCAGACCTGGGGGGGAAGGAGCCCCAGCTCAGCCACTGCTCCCGCTGCAGGTTTTATATGAGCACGCTGGTAGGAAGGAGCCTGTGTGCTGCTTGCTTTTCCTGCCATAGCCTCTTGGAGGACTATGGAAATTCCTGGACACCTGAAAAATTGCTCAGCATAAAGCTCTGCAGCAAGACGTCAGCAGCAGTTATTAGTGCCATTGCGCAAGCACAAATCCACTCACTGACCTGCTTCAGCACAAAGTTTAGCAACCCTGTAAGGTTTTTCCTACCCCACAGATACCTGTATGTTTTACCCCTTTGGCTCAGTTATGGTGCTGGTAAGAAACAGCTGTGACGATGGCAATATCTTGGTCTGCCTGGTTTTGCTCCAGGTTTTTCATGAGTATGTAGGGAAAGATTCAGGTCTCTATTAATTTGCTTGTATATCCCATTTTATGGGAACAGCTGCGAAAGTGAGAGTCTTCACAAATTTGAAACTTCAGAAGCCTGAGAGATCAGAGGGACAATTCATATGGAATCAAGCTGCTATGGAGTCAGAAAGCCATATTCAAATTATTTAAAGTGTTTTCCCTAAACTGTAGATAACAGCAAGCAGGAGTCCCTACTCAAGGATATGCCTATGCTTAGCAAGGTACTGACAGGAAATACTTCAAAATTTCCCTAGAATTTCCATAGCAAAAATATAGTTTTATGTTATAAATCAATTCTATATGAAATTGCTCTGCCTGGAAGTTTCATACAGAATATTATCAATGTGCCTCTAATCTCGTCGGGTTTGTGTATAGTTGTTTTATGGTAGTGCTGAAAGTTGTAGTTTAGGATTAGGATTTCACTGAGCGTGGTTATCTATCAACAAGACAGAACATCCCCTCCGGCTTGATACACCTTGTTAGCCGAAACGGTGCTTGGTGCATTTCTAACAACATGCAGTAGTGTTGCCTAGACCCACTGTAAGTCACTCAAAGAGGTCAGAATATGTTAAAGTTTGTGGACACAGAGTCACAATTCAGTGTGATCAAGCAAAAATGGATTAAAAAATCTGTCATCATCATGGAAGCTGCTGCAACAAGACTGGTCAGTCATGTGCCTGTGCCTTAATGTACGTTGTCTACATTTTTCTTTGACTGTGTTATTTAACAACCTCTAACACTATATGCATACATCCAGATCTGTCCAAGACAAATGCATCCCATTATGCCTGAAGAGGTGAAGCAAGGCCAATATAAATGCATAATATGCAATGAATTATGTTTGCTCAGTAACTTGCCAATATCTGGATTTGGCTGCTATGTTTGTGGTATGTTTGTGAGCTCATACTATAACTTAGAGGACTGATTTAGATTTATACATATACTGTTAGAGAGTGTTAAATAACACAAAGAAACCTAAAAAAAAAATCATTATAATTCCGCACAAAACATAAAAACATAAAAGCCTTTAGCAGTCAATACACAACAGGTCCAATACATGGAGCTACATGGGCCTTATGAGGGAAAAAAGAAAAAAAAAAAAAAGAGAGAGATACAATGAACTTGTCCAGTAAAGAAACAAGTGGGACATTCTGTATCACCCTGCACACAAAAAAAAATCAAAAAATTCAAATAACTTCAAAATATGTGCAATGTTTTATTGTGGAAAAGACAAAACCTATTTGGATGTTTCAGGAACTCTGGTCTTTTCTTCAGTAAAAAGTTGTTAGTCTTGCCCTGAAGAAAGCTTGGAACTGTGTGGGTCTCTGTGTAATGTAATAAATCTGGTACAGAATGTTTTGGAATGCCAGAGTGCTTCTATTTTAGTATTTAATGCAAAGACTTCTTCCTAACAAGAAAAGACCTTTGGTTTCCTAGTGAATGTGTCAGATGATCTGAGAAGTTGTGGATGTGTTTGCAATCGCTTGCATTTATAAGTGGAACAATTTTGCTAATGAAACTGGATAAAGGGGAGGCAAAATAGACCTACTTGATCCCTCATAGTTATTCCCACTAAGAAAAAAACAATTTCATCTTCCCAACCCTGAGAGAAAGCTGCAGACAGAGAGGATTAAAAGTGTCTGAAAAAGCTTAAGCACTGATGCTGAAAGCTTTAAAATGCCTGAGTTTAAAAATCACACAAGAAATGTGTGAGCAGACAGGCAAGCAGCCATTGAACCCTAGGGTACCCTCACTACTCATAGCCCATTTTATCCTGTTCCTCACCTCACACTGTCGCTCAGAACTTCTCCCTTAGCATCTCAGCATTGCCTTTCTGGTTTCTCCTTCCAAAAGTCTCACCTCCTAGCTTTTTTTTTTTTTTTTTTTTTTTTTTTTGGTATGAGAACTAAAAGAAATAACAGAAAAGCCTTGCCCTGTTTCCTGACTGTTTCCTCTGCCTTTGAGATGCTTCTGGATTTTTTCCTCAGCTGCGTGTCCCTTTCCTAGGCTCCCCACAGCAGAATCCCTTTCATGGGAGCAGAAAGGAGGTAGATGTTAATCTGTCCAAGAAAATTAGCAGCTCAGCCCCATCTGTCATCAGCTGAACTGCAGCTGTAGAGGAATAAACTTCTTGTACATCAGGAGGACATAGTTTCTAAAGGCAGGGTCTGTCATTACAGCTTCTGCCTTCTTGCCCAGCTGAGAAGTGTACGAGGGAGCGCTGCCAGGTCAGTGCTTTGAGCAGCCTTGACCCTGTTCCTTGACCCTTAGGGAATCCCTCTCTTTCTCCTAGGTGAGTCTGAAAGTTGCACACAGGATTAAAGAGCAATGAATTATTGATCTTATTTTTACTTTTCAGATTGTAAAAAGTAGTTTTAAAGTGGTATTTCATAAAGAAAGGAAAAACATTTATCACCTTGGCATTATATAGGTACAATCTCCAACAAAACTCTGGAAAAAAAAGCAATGATTCTAAAGATAGAAGCGGGAGGAGGAAGGAAAGGGCATTCGGATGCTGGGTTTGGTGCGGAGTTCTCCAAGGAGCTTCCTGTCAGACTGCAAGGAAATTAGTGAAGACCAAATGAGACCTACTCATCCAACGGAGTTATATGATACCTAGGGAAGGTAATTAAAATTACATCCACGTAATTGTTATTGTGAATACCACCTAAGGAGCACAACTATGTGTGTTGATGTCTTTATTCCAGAAGGAAGGTCTCTGACCAAGGAATGTTCGTGGTATCACTATCCCATGATAGTTCTACTGGTAAAATTCCCTTCATAGACATGCGCTTCATCTTTCTTCTCTTCTGCAAAATAAGGATATTTTTTCAAGTTTGTTTTAATGAGCTGACAGAAAGCATCCACTCCCATGCAGAGCCTCAGCAAAGACACCTAAGTTGTTTCATGACATATTTCTTGAATGTGAGGTACAGTGTCACAGTAAGAACAACAGGTTATATTCCCACAGGTCCCACCACTTTATTTAGGGCAAGTGCATTGCAAATATCGGTGCTAGCAAAGCTTTGCAAGGTAGTCACCACATCTGAGTGACGAAGTTTAAGAAAGAGACAGTTCCAGGAATTTCTGCAGAGAAAATGGTGGTCCATGACCCCCCTAGGCATTTCCTTCCAAAAGAGAATGCCAGAACAGCACAGGGTGAGCACGCCTGGAGCAGCTCATCCCTGGGGCTGCCTGCGCCTCCGGCTCCCGGCCGTTAGGCAGCCTCCAGCTCTGGGTCCCTGTTCCCCTGCTGCCTGTCCCCATGAAACATAGCAGAAAGTGTGTATCCTGCACTCCAGGTAACTTCTCTTTGTGGGAGAAGTGGGAAAGCAAGAGGCAGGTCCTGGCAGAGAAGGGGACAGAAAACAACAACAACAACAACAACAACAACAACAACAACAACAACAAGAAAACAATGCCTGACTGGAGCAAGATGGTTGGTTCTGTGCCAAAACTGGTGAGTTTTATGGCATAAGAGGAGACAACAGATTTCATGGCAGCAGAAAGAGAAAGATCATATTGCTTAGATGCAGGGGGTGTACGCGACTGCAGACTCGAGCAGACACCACTCCAGGTATGTTTTCAAGTTTTTCTTCAGTCATGAATAGCAGTCATAGAGTTTTTTAAGGAATGAAAGTGGAAACTCAAGAGCACATTTCTGTGACAAGGAGTCATTGGCATGTCACATCCCCAGGGCCTCTGAGCACACAGGGCCATAAAATTAATCTGTAAGGTGGCTCTGATGTAATATGTGCCCTATAAAACCTAGCTGGATCTTCCAAAAGGTTCTGGAAAGGTCCCTGTAATGCTGCAGGAATTCCTGGCACCTTCCTAGGTGCTACAAGCAGCTCTTCATAAAGTCTCCCTTCAGCTTTGTGGTCATCTACAAGATGGGATCCTTTTCTACAGTGATGATGTCTGAATCCGTCTTTGGCATTCTGCAATAATGTCATTAAAAAGGGCAGCACCAGATAGAAATAAATAAATGCATCCTAACATAGAGAAAACAGTTCTTAGCAGCTGCTTTCAAGCTGATTTGTAATTTTCTTCTGGGGGCTGGCTCCATCCTGGACTCCCTCCTCTGCCGCTCCAGCTGAGGCCGTTCCCCCTGCAGAATGCTGTGTCCTAAAATTGTACAATAAAAAGATGCATTAGTGCAGGCAAATGCCCTGCAAACAGACTGGTAATGACAGAGAATTTTAACCACGTTAACAATGAGAGTTATTTGCAGAATTCAACAGCTATTAAACTATTCAAGCTGTTACACTATGTGCTGACCTGAATACATTTCTTCTGAGCAATTAAAATTCTGCTGCAGAAACACTAACTTTCAAGTTCCCCACTTTACCATAATTTTTATTTGACTTGCTGTGTACGTAATTTAGAAATGAAACTAGAAATGAAGTCTTTATATAGCAGCCTTTGTAAGTACATTCAAAATGAATACTATCTAGCATTTGTGTTGAGCTTTTTCATTTGAGAAATATTATCAGGTCCACAGCCAAAAGAATCTTTCAGAGAAGTCATTGTAATTGGATTCATAACACACATTTGGTTAGACTATTCTGCTGCTTCTTGTTATTTGTTTCCCACTCATATTAACATTTTTGGTTTGTAGCAATATTGGCAGAAATAAAAAATCTTGGAAAATCCCATTGGAATGGGTGTGTCTAAGAAGATCTCTAGCAGGCGCATTTCCGTGGACGTGGTGAAATCTATTTGAATTCTCTGCCACTGCATATGGATGTTTTAGACATCTGATCAAGGAGTGGTAATTTTGCCATATGACTTAAGTGGTGTTTCTAATTTTCATGGTATTTGATATTTTAGCTCAATTGCTAAAGTCTGAAGGCATGTGTTAGAGCTGCATCACAGCTTCAGAGTGGTTAATTCCCAGTCCTGGTGTTCCTGGTGTATCTAAAAATGTGGCCCCGAAGGTACAGAAGTCCAAAGGCCAGTTAAAAACTCCCAGCATATTTATTTTAAAATCACAGCTTATGCTGACCTCCCAATTTTTGTTTGACCTAAGAATATTTGACTGCTTGAGGTTGACAATATGGCCTAAGCAGCTAGTTTCTCACCACAGGGATTGAGGAGGGGGTAGCTGGAGACACAAACTGAGCTAGTAATAGTTTGGAAACAAACCCGGACTTGAGCTACAGTTGCAGAGCCAGGACTGCACGTAGCATGTGGGGAGCTCTGGGAAGCATTTCTTCCTCCCTGGTGAGGAATGTCTCCCAGGGAAAGCCTGGGAGAAATGAGACTCTGGGAGCACTTGAAGATTAGGGTGGAGAGTGCAGGACAGTAGCACTGACTGCTTCTTGTCCTGTGTGACTGGAACTCGGTCAGTGTCCGGAGCAGTTCTCTGTGATAATAATGACAGCAATGACAGCAGCTACTGGAGAATGAACAACATTTCTGTCTTTGGCTCAGAAAAAAAATGTATTCTAAATATGTTCATGTTTATTTTATTATTTTGATTAATGAATGGCAAATGGTAGTAGATATGCCAACCATAGCAGTTAGCAACATCATTAATAGTTTATAAAGCAATGGTAATTTTCCATTCAAAATAGCATCAATATGTCATGTTATGTTTCTCACACTGTTATGTTCAGTCCCTCTTTACCCCTAATCTCTCAGTGCCTACTAGAACCAGTGGATTGCCCAAAGTAAAGCTCTGATCTTACAAACATGCCCAGACTTTCCTATCATGAGCCAGTCTCTCCCATGCAAGAAGACTGCACTGTGGTCAAGAACTTGCATAGAATTTTACAGAAGTATTTGCTGATTATCTTGTTAGATTTACCATGAGAAAGGACCATGTCTCACTATGTGTTTACAAAGTGACCAGGGCAATTGGATTGAGTTTCTGATTCTGCACAATGTTGAATTAATCATAGTAAATGAATGATAAAATGTTTATCTATTCACTTTATAGATAGATATTTTGCAGTATAACTATTATTATTAATAACAATTTTAATATAGATCTTATGTAACTGTAATATATTACTTTAGCCTGATGTTTGCTTGAACAAACAGTATTAAATATCAGTACATATCAAATAATAGGTAGAGAAATTGCTTATTAAAATTAGAGATCTAGACTGTTACCAAGGGTTTCATATATGTCTGATTCACTGTGATTAAGCAATTTCCCAGCACACTGTAATTAAGCATAATTTTCAGAAGGAAATATGTCCAGATTGGCTTCTCTGGAGAAGTTATACTAAAAACTTACTCAAAATTATCATATTTGGATTTTTAGAAGAAAACGCTCACTATTGTTGGATTTAAATAGATGTTTATAGTAAGGAGTGCTTATTCCATGCTATGATTAAATTTTAATTTAAAAGACCATGAGTGGAAAGACTTCTGGAAAAGTTGGTGTTTGCAAAATTATTTAGGAATTTGACTGAGAAATGATCCTTTTTATTTCAAAATTAGTAAGCTTAGTGAAACTCGATCTTCTATATCTGAATCTACAAAATAACACATATTCAGCTTATTTCTTGCTTATGGTAATGGTACTTTGCACACTATATGGAGATCTACTGTGTGTGCTACATTACATTAATGCCCCTTTACCAAACTATTGGTGAGAGGCCTTTGCCTGAATAAGAGTCAAAGGCTATGAGACCAATTTTCATTATTTATTGCAACTCCTTCCAGAGAAACATGGTCACCATGTCTTCAGCTTGACATCTGTTGGAGCTTAAAGTAACCTCTAGTGTTAAAATAGAGGAAATGATGTTTTGGTACTGCATTTTGTGCAGTCTGGCTTATGCTGCCTCCTACTTCAGCTTTGCAATGCCAGCAGTATGTTTGGAGTGTGTATTTCTATCATTTGATTTTCTCTCCTATGGGCTTCTCTAGCTTGGGAAAACAGAAACCTATACCAGAAATGGCCTTATATTTTCCTCTTCCATCATCACAGGTGAAGGAGATGTGCCAAGAGCCAGGAGTCTCCCCTTGGGTCTAGCATGAGTTGTGAGTGAGGTAGCTTATGCTGAATACAATTTTTCTTACATGACTAGGACTGAATATTCTTGCATCTCTTCTTCTAGGTTCAAATTAGGATGTCCTGTTTTTCATCACAGTTTCCCTTTCATGGTAGACGTACAAGATTCTTTTTTTCTAGCATTTACCATTTTCACCGCTGACCACTTACCTCTGACATACCCTCTATGAGCTCCAGTTCTTTATTCTTTCTATTGATACAGGCGACTCCCAAAGCGACAGACCATTACTGGCTCACAGTCTGAGAAAGATGTGTATTTGCTTGTCATATTTAGGCTACCTAACAGAGGAAATGCAGGGTGGTCTTTGATGTCTTACCTTCTTCACAGCTCTGAGGAAAAAGAAGATGCACTTTTCTACATAAAGTACCTAAAATAAATCACATAACTTGAAAAAGGAGCTATCCCTGTACATATGTTTCCCCCTCTTGTAAGTGCATATCACGTATACTGCAGCTTTGCTTTGGCATAGGTGGTTTGGCAGAGCAATTCAATACTCCGCCAGCAGAAGCTGTTTCCTGTCAGCTCACTTACAGCACATCTCCAAGATATAAATAAGCTGGAAAAAATCTTTTCAGCATATGAGCTTCTATATTTCAGCCTGGGAAGTCCACATACGTGTCCTGGGTGCTACACGCACCTATGCTGTCCTATGGGGAACTGCTGCACATCTGTGCCACGGCTGATCTGCCCATGCACACTAGCCTGTCATCCAAATATCAGGCAACTATATTAAAGCTACTGCTTTGACCAGGCTCATTAATGCCCAGGAATTGTGAGCCCATGGTCAAATTCCTCCTTCTAAATCCAGGAAGAAAGAAAGTCCATGCAGATGAAGAGGACATGCCAGGGTACATGTCCTGTTTCTTCATACACATGAGAGGTTTTGTAGATACAGCAAAGGCAGCTAAGATCAATATGTGGAATTGATAGAACTAATGCCAACACAACTCTGCTGCATAGATCTCCCTTGAGTTCTGTAATTAATTAGCAATTAATCAACAAATACAGAGGTACCCCTAGGTATACTCATACTTGCTAAAAATCACTTTCTTTCAATGTTACTGTCCTGAGGCGTGTGATTTGGGGACAGAGCAGCAAGAATGATCCACGACACATTTCCCCCATGTTTATTTCATTTGAATGTTTCTGACTCAGAGCGAGCACTGGTGATGCAGCTACTGTCTGTTCACTCAGCTCTGGAAATAACCATTCCCATTTGCTGGAGTTAGAGCGGCACTTGGCCCTCCTTCCTGTGGATTAGGGCTCTGCTGTGCCTCCTGCCACACATAGAGCAAATGCAGAGATGTCCTCAGCCTGAGGAGCTTCTGCTATGGCTAATAGCAGTTAGGTGTGTGTTACCTCTCTCAACATTGGAAAGCAATTCACCCCTTTGCTAGTTCCTTCACAGGTTTACTGGGACCCCCAAGGGGCCTCATACTCTAAATATTTGGAAAATACTCTAAGCATGCAGAGTGGCTAAATCATGGCTTTCTTTGCAGCCAGCCCATCTCGGCTGCAAAAATATAAAGCCTTTCGAAAGCGTTCAGCACGCTGCAGACCGAGCACTGCACTCAGATACCGGCACCTAATTCCTCTCTGCTGGGAGCTGTGTGCGTGAGCAGCCCTTCCTGGCACTTCCTGAAGAATTTCAAAGGAGACTATAACAAACAGTCCAAGTATTCATACCCAGAGCTTTGTTTCCAGTTTCACCGCAATAACAATTAGCAGCCTGTTGGCATTTGGCCATTGAAAATTATATAGCCAACTGGCAAAAAGTATCATTTTATTCCTGGCTTTCTGCTTGCAAGCTGGGTGGCATAGGAGTATTTTGTGAGTGTATGTAACACTAACCTCTGCAGAATAATGCACTGTCCAACTAATCAAAAATCCTTTCTTTACTCAGGCAAAGGCTAATTGCCAACCAGCTTCACTGACCTTCATCATCACTGATCTTTGTCAAGCAGTAACATTTGCCAGTGTTGAAGCTTTGTCTTCCTCTTTTTCCTGTTTCTGTCATGTTCGCTTTCTCTTTTTTGGCATTTTTTTTTGTTGTTCCATGTAGAGGCACAAAATTTGCCCTGGTTTGAGCAGAAGGTTGCAGACAGCTGCAAACCTGCAGTGCCGTGGCATATTTGGACTGCTAAGCAGGATCTCTCAATGAAATTCGGTGGGATGCTCCGGAAGATACACACACAACTTTCCAGATCCCAGAGCAGTCCTGCACTGCCTGCCCAGAGCGGAGAAGTGACCTCAGGACGATGCTCCTCGCACAGGATCGCCGGGTCCCCAGAGCAGACACTCAACCTGCAGCAACCTCCTTTGGCAGTTGTACCTGTTTGCCCACATTTCTCCGCTCCTCAAGGCAAAGCTGCCCTGCTGAAAAGCTGTCAGCTTTCAACTCATCCTCCTCAGTTTCTGCTAGAAAGCTGAAAACATATAACCAGCAAATGGTGATGTGCGACATTATAATTGCAAATATTTCAGCTTTGTTTTCATCTCAAGGAAAAGAGTTTTGGAGTGAAAGGGAGGCTTGCCAATGCATGAAGTTTTATGGGCTTATATCCCAAAATTATAGTATCTTAGTCAGTCAGTTAGGAGCAATGCTTTGAATGCAACTTAAAAACAATGGAATTCCCAAATAGAAAATATTGACTTCTTTAGTAAATAATGAATGCTAGAAAAGATAATTCTAAAATTGCTGTAATTTGCATCCCTGTCATATGCAAAAATGATGGAAATGAAAATACTATGATGTTCATACCTTACTAGAAATGTTTCATTTATGCGTTAGTCTAAAACTACAATCAAAGGCAAAGGTCAACTAGATGATTTGTTAAGTCAAAGTGTTGAAGTTGAAATGAAGAAAGTCAGGTTGCCTGTGACCTCATGAATTATTTCCAATTTTTTTCTCTTCACTTAATTGTAAAGATAATAGTTCAGAAACACTCTTAAGGATCCCTGAGGTAGACTGAATTTTCAGTTCCCCTGCTTTTGTCATGATATTGTTCTTTTCCCTTTGAGTTTCCTATCTCACATTCAAGCATTGTGTGAGAATTTCTGTTGTACATTTTCTCCTTATACTGCCTACAGGTAAAAATTTATTATTTCAGAATATCTTTTAAATTATAAGACTTTTCTGAGATACAATTTGTGCTGTTTAGAGAGGAGCACTATCTTAAGCACAAGGGATGTTAGATATTAAATCTTGTGGGCATTATGCAGGTACCAGAATAAAAAAGCTGATTTTTCGCACTGATTTTTCAGTGTGACAAGAATATCTAATTTTTATTAACTAATAGTAAGCTTATAAATGAAGTCTGAGGCAATGTATTCATTTCAAATGAATACAAGCTCTTGATGTAGCAAGACACATTAAGACTATTAATACTGAGACATTTGCATCAAGATAGCTAACTGGAGAAAAGCAACCTTGAAAAAAAACCTCAAGGTCTAGGGTTTGCAGTGATGACATATACCGCAAGGTCAAGATGGGAACTTAGATCCCGTGAGGCACTAGACACGGCCACTTGCAATCAGTTCAGGGTAAAAGATCTGTACTTTTCTCACCAGCCCATGAGATGAAACTTTACAAACTGCCATATCAAACCTTTCCAAGCAACATGTTAAGTTCAGAGGAACAGAAATTATCTTTATTTTAAATGCCTGGTAGCTGCAGTAACATCTGAATAACTTAGCTTGCATTTTGGGATCAATTTTCTGCAAGAGGGTGAAGTTGCAGACAGTATAAATTAAAACTGGTAAAAATATTTATTGGCATGCAAAGTTTTTAGGAGCACAATTTTATATGTCTCTGCATAGCTTCAGCATAAATGGGGTAATATTAATACCACAAGAAGGTCTGTTTACATGCTGCTCCAAGAACTTTCTTGCAAAGGAAAAAAACTTTCCTTTGCCATTATTCTTTATGATCACACATCCTGGTTACCTTAAAAACTTAAAGTCTCTTTTTATGTTTATATGATTCTAGTTCTGTGATTAGGGAAGGAACAGATAACTACTTAGAGCATCTGACAAAGCTGTTTATTATTATAAGCACTTAATTCACCATTTATTTTTTTTTTGTCTATAGAGAATGTCTTACCTGAGTTTGCTACACGTGGAGGAACATTTTTCCAGTTTTCCATTGGCAGAATTAGCTTCACCACCATGGCTGTGGCCTGGAAGAGTGTAGTGTTCACCCGGCCTCCTGGGTGCAGCTGGGCAGTTGCCCTTCTTATCAAATCTAACATTTTGGCTTCTGAAGCTAAGGTGATTTCCAGTTCCATCCCTTGGAGAGACCCAAGTTCAAAATAAGACGAAAGCAAGGCAAAGTCATTTGCCAAACCTTTAGAGAGAGCTCTCCTTTTTACTCCGGACTAGTATACAAAAAAAGTATAACAAAGCACTACTGCTGGGTCAGGAAATACATTTCTTTTCCCTCTGCATCACCATTTGTTTGGAAGCTGGAAGGATGGAAGAAGACGTTTTCTTCCTAAAATGTGTTTTATTAGAGCTTCCCATGACGGTACCCAGTTTCACCACACAGGGCTTTGTACTGAAATGCAAAATAAAAGTGATTTGATATTGCTGAGTGCTGAGACTGCCCTTCTTTCACTGAGGTATCTAAGCAAAATTATTGCAGAGCTAAGAATTGCACACAGGCCTTTTATACTGAGCGCTCTCAATTATTCTCCTGTCACTAATACTTGAAAAATAACTCTTCCTTCAGCATATACAACTATGCAAACTGAAAATAAAACTGCCAAGATAGAGAAATGAGTGGAAAGATGTTAGTACAAATTGAAGACAAAAGGTTGGAAGAGACATAAGAGGGAGAACAGAGAGGAAAACCAAGGACAGGAAGAAAAAAATTGTGTGAATGTGGAAAGGACCTTTGGGAAATCTGGAGTGAAGAGGATACAGTATCAGTGCAAAACTTTGGATGAGACAAGTCCCCTGAGAAACTCTCGGGAGGAAATGTCTTTGAGGTCAATGCTGCTTTGTGTTCGTACAGTTTTTACAATGGGATTATACAGCTTCATCTGTATATTAGTATTTAGTATTCGTATTGCCCTCGTGCAAAGAGAAACAGAGGAGGAAAGTAAGAGAAACTAG
This sequence comes from Nothocercus julius, assembly GCA_013398735.1. Taxonomy (NCBI): domain Eukaryota; kingdom Metazoa; phylum Chordata; class Aves; order Tinamiformes; family Tinamidae; genus Nothocercus; species Nothocercus julius. The sequence continues at coordinate 5,779,674 of VZSV01000009.1, read as the reverse complement.
GAGTGTATCATGAGAGTTGTTCAGTCAGGAGGTCCCAACTAGCCCTACATCTACTGCTCCTTCTCAATGTCTGATGGTGAGACAGGGAAGAAAAGACAATGGTTTCAACACTTCCTTGTCTTCCAGAGCCTGTGTTTATCAGATAAGACTAAGGATGAAAACTTTATTTAAAGAACCAAAAAAAAAAAAAAAAAGAAAGATAAATAAAAAATAGCAGGATGGAAGCTTCTCAGCTGTGCTGCTTATTGGAGGAAACAGGATTTAAAAATGGTTGAGGTGCTTGGGAGTAAATTTGGGTTGTGAAGATTTGATGCTTTGCATGTGATCCTCCTACACTGCATCAAGGACAAGAAAAGTTCAGTCATTCAAAGGACAGGGCCAGCACTTGCCCATTCCCTCGGTGATGGAAAAGGATATTGGCTTCAGTCTCCCACGTGCAGTTGCCCAGGAGGTTGAGTGGTAGGAAACTGTAGACTCTGAATTACAGAATAAAGAAGAGGCTTAAACTTAGGGACCCTCTTGGTGAAAACAGAGCTCAGGTGGTTTAGTTTTAGAAATGATACTGTGTGTCTCTTTCTTGGTTATGATGTCTATTTAATTTGCCTCAGTTGTAAGGGGAATAATTATGAGATTGCATAGAAAAGGGAGCCATAGGCAAGATTATTGTTTTTACCAATGAAGTTAGCTTGATGTTCCCCATTCCCCAATAAATCTTAGGGTTTTCTGTCAGTCCGAAAAAGAGACTATCTATGATATGTGTAATTTAGTCTTGTCTTGAGGTATTCTGCATGGGCTTTTCTTACCATTTAGCAAGAAAAAAACAGTCATTCTTTGCTTGGTCAAGATAAACCAATGGCCTTGAAATTTGGAAACAATATATATTCGACCACACAAACTAATAAGGCACCAGTGTTTTAGCAGACATTATAAAACATAAAATTAGATGGAAAATTGCCTTAAGCCCCTGTAAATTAAAATTGCTCTTTTTATAGCAAAAATGAGCCTTATATAGCAACAAACAATTTTGTGATCTTCATTTAACTAGCCAATTTCATATGGCAAACAGTATTTATTCATCCTGCTCCAGTGACCTAACCGGCAATTTACAATGTGATGCCTTGCATATTTTCACAGCATTGTAAAAAAATGAGGTTCTGTAGATTTATTTGATCCCTGTTGAAAAATTATTTTTTACCTCCTCCTAACCAGTGTAAACTGGAAATTGTTCTTAATGTAATTTTTTTGCTTACCATCCACTCATTAATCAGGAAACTAATTAGAGCCAGTTTGCTTACTCTAATTCAAAAAAGTGAAAGTAACATATGTTGACAGTTAATTTGGATTTTTTTTTTGTTAACAAGCATACAAGTTTTATAATGAAATAATATTTGATACTGATATAGAAAAACATGGACTAATAAATTGCAACAGGCTGGGAAAATGCAGTATGTTAATCACTTTGGGATTAATAACATAGATCATTTAGTACTCTAAGTTTTTCTGTTGATGATTTTCCATTTTAGCTATTTTTATACGGTATTATAGTGACTTGATTTGGAACTTCTCAAACACACGTCAATACAAGTTTTTTAGCATTTTGTGAGTTTGCACAGACCGAGTGCAATTTCTCAGACTGAGTTACAAGAAAAATATTATGGATCTAGGCTCCATTTCAGAAACTTCTGTTGTCTTGGCTTTTAAAAAATGTCAATATTCATAAAAGGGTGCCAGCTGACAGCCTGCAAGACCCTTGGTAAATGCTTGATCTAAAGCCCACCCAAATCATTTGCAGTTCTTGCTCTGACCTGTGTCATCATGGGAGCAGATCCCTGTCAGGCAGATAGAGAGGGAACACAAGCATCCCCACCGGAATTGCTGTCATCTGGAGATTTAATTTTACCTGGCAACATGGGAGTTTGGTGCTAGAAGAGGAAGTCTGCACCTTGTCCTCAGTCTGGTTTGTTCAGGTGGCCATTACAGCGCTGTCTTAGATCAGGCTTGAAATCAGGAGTCTCTCTGGGGAATATCAGGCAGATCATTTGTATTGTGCACCATCCCCATATTGATGCCAATACCACTGTCATTAGGTACTCTTGTTGCCCATTTTTGCCAGATGGAAGTTGTCATGGGCATATCTTGAAAACATGGAGGGAGACAACTGCTTATTCTCCTCGCATGCTACGACCGACCGGAGAGGAGCTTACCAGGCATCACGCTGGCACAGCGTTTCTTTCCTGCATGCCAGCTAAAAGCCATCAAACAGCACCATCTTCGAGTCACACCCAACTAATCTGAAGAGAAATCACTGCTCTTCAAACACCACAGTCCTTTAGCTGTCTCACCAGCCAGACATCTCCTTTGACGTAACTACGTCTAGGGCTCCTCTGCTCCGCACGCATGTGAACATCACTTAAAAATAGTATCTGCAGCCAGGTAGAAAACATAAAGCAACTTGGTGGAGAGACATTTAGTTCTTCAAATTACTTTCTAGCACAAATTCTGTTTCCCACACAAGCATTTTGAAGAACTATGTTATAAAGTCCAGCATATGTACATATGTATATATGTTTTTGAATTTTTATATATTTTTTTCATTTTCACTGATATTAAAAAAATCAGAACTTTAACAGAAAAAAAAATCAACCCTCCTTTTAAAACTAAAGTCTTAGGCAAACAAATAATATTGGCTATGGAGGCAAACATATGCGGTTTTATTGAAAGCTTCCTTCTGACTAGTAAATTTTATGTAGTATGTGGTAGAATATAAGAGTAATACAAGTTTCTGTTGAAAACATTTCTTTTTGAATAAAATGGAAATATGTTAAACAATGTGTTTTTAATGTTGTTTTATTAAAAAAATCAAACTTGTGCTTAAATACATTTTAAAGTTACCTAAACTTTTGCCTTTTATCCTTTATCTTTGCCTCAAAACTTGCAAATGCCATCTGAAAAAGGCCTGGAGTTGGCAGAGAAATACAGGAGGAAAAGGTAGAGACACCTTCTAAAGAGACCAAGAAGAAAATCTCTAAAACAGACAATTTCATCTGAAAAAAAAAAAACAAAACCTTATATTTAAACAGCTTAAATTCTTACAAGCCACCACTAGAGGTCAGCTGTGTTTTTAATGTAACGAAATTGCTTCTACATCCCATTTATTTTATTTTATCCTGATTTATTAGTTTTTCAGTTCCTTTTGATGAAAATTAAGAAAGAAATAATAAAAAAAAAGGGCTTTTCTTTTGGAAAAAAAAAAAATCCAAGAGCTTGACATAAAATGGAAATTATAGGAAGTAGAAAAATGTAGTACTCGAACAAAGAGCTTTTTCAGAGAGGGCTTTCAGGATAATGTTTGAAAATCTTCATGGCTTTATGGAAAACAGACATAACTAGGTGATAAGCAGCTCTATTAGTGTCAAGTGCAGGACACTATTTCAAACTGTAATGCGCAATAATAGTTTACTTTGTGTCAAGGATCTAGGTTTCTATTTTGACAGCAGTCTGAATCTGTGACTGATTTTCAAATATCAAATTTTCCATTCTAACTTAAATTTTGTTTTCTTTTATATTTGATGTTTTAAATGCCCGGCATGCCTGAATTATTTGCAGCTTTCAGTTCAAGAGTTAAATTCTCCTGCATTCATTCCATTCTCCATTTCAAGGTCCCAGTGACTCCTAGCTGCTTCCCCTGGGAAATCTTCCCGGGCAGGCAGAGATGCTTGTGGTCCCCAGAGGGGGAAGCTGGACCAATACGGGAATGCTTTCCGGGTGGTTTGCTCCACTGTCTATTTCTACAGATTTATCCTTGCAGTTGCTCATTCCAAGGTGGTGTTTGAGCGTGGGTACGGCAGGGGAGCGAGTCAGCGTGGGTGTAACGGGAGCCCCTCGGGAGAAGCACCGCGCAGACCCCACGCAGTTGGGCATCGCCCACTGCGGTGACACATCTTGCAGACCAGCCTCCAAGGGACTGCTGGGCTAAATGGGGTTTGTGTCGTTTATTCGGTGCCCAGGACCTGACAGGCGCTGTCCTGCTGTGCCGACCGCGAATTCCCTGGGATGGCTCCCTCAGCCCCTGCTCTCCACGCTGCACGTTGCATCGGTGTTTGTCGTGTACCGCATAATTCAGCGACTCAGAGGGACAAGCGCTGAGCAGGATAAAGATCTGTAATGGTGCAGTAAATGGGGAAATGGCACTGTAGGATCTTCCCATTCTGAGTCGTGTTATGAGGAAGGGTCTTGTCCTGTTGACTTGTACTACTGGGTGCTGGACTGAGGCACATATCCCAACCCACCTGCCCGGGATCGGAGAAGCGGGACTCAGCACATACTCTTTTCCAAATGAAATCACTCCAATAACCCACTTGAATCGTTGTCCCTTGTTTCTTATCCTAACAGAAACTGGTTTACTAAGCCTCAAGTGCTGACTCGGTGTCGGGGAAAAGGGATGTTCCTGATTATGGAAGGAAATATTCACCTGTATGAACAAACCTGAGTCAGCATTTTGAGCAAAACCTTCTATTTAAGAAGTGCAATTAAAAGCACCATTGGTTTTACATCTCAGGAACATGAAGGCAGAACAAAAATCAAAAGGCCTGGGAAAGAACAGGAAAGAAAAGTCATCATTTGAGTAAGCATCTTCTCTGCTCTCTTGTGGACAACGTTGCATCCAAACACAGAACACAAGACTGAATCCAAGATTCTCAAATCCCGCTTTTTTTTTTGTGACACAAAAGCCTTCCTTTCGCTATTCTGATCAAGGAGAGTATGGGATATGTTTCCACATCCTGAATCCCTCTTTGAAGGTGCCCAATGTTTGAGTCTGGTTAGATTTTAGAGAGCACAACACTGGGGTTGGTTGGGCCTTGGTTATCCAGTGCCTTAATTAAACAGATCATGGCATAATCATTCAAAAACCATTACAGTGAGGGCAGAAGAGGTGAAAGCTGGAGGAAGAAGAAAGATCTGGTTGGTGAAAAATGATAAATTTGGTAGGACCTATAGCATAATCCATGGTAACAATTGCCTTTCAATCAGCCACTCCTGACATTTTCTGCTATTCCTTCACACACTGTAGGAGCTGAACTTTCCTGTGCCAGAGCTACTTTCCTCTCTGCTCTGACCTGTTTTTTTTCTTTTCCATTTGACATGGCTGTGATACAAAGTGAAGGGTATGTTGATTTACTTGTCTCCAGAGCATTATCTCTGACACTCATTATCAAAACAGATGTGCATCTTAGATCTGAAATGTCTTTCTTCTGCTTGGTTATGTCCCATTGCAGAGCCACAATTAGGCAGTAGCTAGTCTTCAGATGCACATTTTCAGCAAGCTGATTAAGATATACTACTTGTCCAGAGTCTCTTCCCTTCCAAGTTTTGAAACAATGCAAAGAAAAGCAGATGGGTTGATTTCCCAGTGAAACTTCCAAGAGGAGCTTGGGTTTCTCTGTGTGCGTCTCTCCTGCTCTTTCCTCATTCTCTCTCCCTCTTTTTTTTTTTTTTTAATTTAGAATAGTGATAGAAGCAGTGCAAAATACCTGGCACTGACAGAGTGAATTGAGTTTTGTGGAGACATTGGAGAAACTACAAATATTGAGAGAGCAACTGTTAAGGGAACAGCATTTTCACCTGCTAGCGGCACTAGGCTGTACAAATTTGGTTGTTTCATAGAACTGTTTCTAAACAAAAATGATATCCTCATAGTCCACTCCCAGAGTGAAAGAAGACTGAAAGAGTGAAAGAAGAGTGAAAGTGCCAAAAAAAAATCTCATGTAATATTTTTAATCCTCCCCAAAATATCAGAAGTCTGCACTAAACTACGTCATAGGATATTGTCTCACAGATGATTAGTGACTGTTACAGTAATACAGATCAAGAGTCTGAAGTCAGTTTTGAGAAATGACAGTGATCCAATTTTCTGACATATAATTCAATTTAAGATGTCCTCATTTTTTAAATCCTGACTACTAACTCAGTTCAATTAACGTCTGGTGCTTTTCAGAAATAGGTATGTGGGACAAGCTGTCCACAGGCAATTTTATTATTCTTTTTGATGGAACAAAGATGAAATCCTCAAATTGCATGACTTTATTATAGGGCATTTCTTTCTGACTCAGTTTCTGGGCAAATTAGTGAATTAGGCTGTTCAGACACTTCCTGCACAGAAATGTGGGGTCACCCAGTCACAGACCTGCACCTTCTCCTCTGCCATAGGTGGCCCACGGTGGCTGCAGTTTAACAGGAGGCCCTGCTCCTTCAAAGAGCAATACCCGAAGGAAAAGAAGTCTGTAACTACCTTCTCCCACTTATCCTTTACCACCCTTCATAATGAACTTAATTTTTCTCTGCAAATGAGCCTCTCATTTCCTCTTCCTAATCATATGGGACAAGAGACATACAAGTCTAACAGGAAATACTTCCCTCATATACAGGAAAATGTACAGCATACTAAGCACACTCCTAAAAAGAGGGGTGTGTTACCCACTACATTTACTTGTGCTGACTATTTAAGGGGAATTAATATTTATAGGGTCACAGACTGTGTTGCCATGAGCAGAGATCTTTAGAATTCAGAATCACTTGCATTTGGGAGGGTATTTTGCAACCCTTCATTCCCACTACCAAACATCTGTGATTTTACCACTAGATAGCAGTGTGTAGCAATGAATGGTATTTCCAAAGCTGGCTTGTAATAGCTCTATAACAAATAACATTCACCCAAACTCAGGCAGCAGAGGAGAGACTGCAGAAGAAGAAAGCAGAGAAAACACTCCCTAATTTCTTTAAATCTCACTGGCTCTTTTCCTGCCACATTTTCTGCTTTGTAAATGTTCACCTGCATCTACTGAGGAACCGAGTGCTCTTAAAATGAAACCATGAGATGAGTCCTTTTCTCCCTGTTATGGGAATGCACGGGCAGGTGTGGAAAGGCTTCCCAAAGTGCTTCAGCACTCACCCCAAAATACAGAGAAGAATTAACTCTAGATATCATTAATTGCAACTGTTTGCTGCTGTCTGTATGGAGGGAAAGGGGGATGCTGGAGAAGCAGGGAGACTGCAGAGGCTCCCATGCTTGTCCTGGCCATGTGTGTCGGGACTCCAAGGGAGCCCTCTGCCCTTGTTCCTGCTCACAGGGCAGCCTTGTGCAAGCCTCACAAGCCTCATCCGCTCCCATCCCATCAGGGGAAAACCAGGCTGATTCTTCAAGGCATCTGAGCCACAGATAGGCTTTCCCCATTCCTTACAAGTGAGACTTGATGTTATTGCCTTACTCTATCATTTCCTTACATCTAATGTGTCTCTGCTTCTTTGTTTCCTCTATAACAATCCACTAAAACCTAGTTCCTATGATGCATTTCCTTTTTAGAGAAATAGTGAATTGCATCAGATGTGCATCCATCTTAATTTACAGGTGATTAATTTGTCTCACCTTGGCTGAGGACTAGATTAGATTGATTTGTGGAATTTATGTATATAGTGAGCATTGATTAGGGATTAGAGTTCCAAGCTAAGCCAGTCCAGAAAGAGCTGCCAGCCAGGTAATGACTTGTAAACAGCCAGAATTGGTGACTTGAAATGCCAGCTCATATTGAAGGAGAAAAGAGGGAAGTGCTGTGGTTTCTATAAGCTGAAAATTGGTTATATATCTCTCTACAGAAGAAAATAATCTTCTATGCTTGTAGTAAATAAAGTTAGTTGTTTGCACTGACAGGAAAAAGGGAAGAACTGTGCATATGCCATGTCTTTAAATGTTCCTCTTGCTGGCGTTAACCAAATACAAAATACCTGGCATTTTGTCAATTTATGTCAGCTCTAAAAAAAAACAGTGTCGTTAAAGGGGTAAAGCTGTGTTCTTCTTCAGAAATTTTGTCTTTCTACAGAGCTGCCTGCCCTTTAGATCATAGGTGTAGAGAACTGTTGATGCGAGGAAGGAGCAAAAAATCCCCTAAAGAATTGAGAAGAAGCTTAATTACTGTGCTGCTTTGGAGGTGTTGTAAGACTTGGCAATGATCATACTCAGATTTCCTATGATTTCCTTTTTACCTATCCAGGGATACTACTACACTGTTCCCATGTCCTTCCAGACACACTGTTGACTGCAAAGTATTGCTTTTCCTATTCCTCCCCTGCCATTTCTATTGCTGGCAGCCCAGGAAGCAGCAAGGCTGAATGTGACACAGCTCTTGTGTTAGCGTTTCACATCTCCTGCTTGTCTGTCAGTGTGTCTTGAGATCCTTATCACTAGTAAGATGCCAGAGTGAATAACCCTTCTCGTTTACAGCGTGCACGAGTGGTGGTAATTTTCCCTTGCCTCACTGAGGTCGTTATGTCCATCATACTGAGACTGAAGGCATTTGCTTGTCATCTTCTAACAAATGCATTATCACATTCTTTTTGATAGCCTTTTAAATTAAAACTGCATTAAACATATCCTTCCTTTATCTCTTCTGACCCCAGTGAAAGAGATGAAAATTTTTAATGCTTCTTTTTGAAGAATGGGATCCTTGTGCTGCTCTGAGCTGGACTTAAAATATACTACCCACTGCCCCAACCCAGGCATGATTTTGGTAATTCATCATGTAAAAGCCTTTTTTCTTTTTCCTTGTTGTTTGGAGGAGGAGGAGAAGGAGAGACCAAGGCTGGTTCCCAAACGGTGCAGCAGGAGTGTGAGGGGTAGCTGCTGATGAGGACTTCAGGTGCCGGTAGATGGTGCCCAAGAGGAGCCAGCATCCATCCTCCTGGTCTGAGGGCCAGAGAAACATGCACAGGGAAAGGCTCCTCTGCACAGCTCTGTGCCCCTGTGGTTTGCGGGGAGGCGGACGGTCACGAGCACCCATGGCTCAGGTACACCAAGGTCCTGAAACTTTCCTGCTGCGAGCGCCGAGGAGAGCTGCTCACCAACGCGCCATGTGGCCTGGGTGTCCCAGGCTCTGCTGACGGCCTCCTGGGGGGCACAAGTGGAAGGAGGCAGAGTTAGGGGCCTCCTGTTCAAAGGAGTAGGAGCGAGAGGAAGCAGATATGCCTGGCTTGCTCCTCATGTGCCACGGATAGGATCTCCCACAGTGAGGAAGTCCTCATAGCCCTGCTTTTCTTGCATTGCTCTGAGCTTGCTCTGACCCAGGGAGGCCAGGGCAGTTAGCAGTTCTGAGGTGTTATCCAGGTTGTCTGCAAGCTCAAGCAGGTACCTTGAGTTAAAGGCTTATTCTTTGTTTTTCTCTCACAGCTGTGAGCTAAAAGAAAAAGAAGAAAAAAAAAAAAAAAGAAACTAGGCTTTGGCAAGTAGTTTCTAAGACCTGGCACCTTATGCCCTTGTCTGTATTGCTTATGCTTTGGTTTATATGTGCAATGAGGTATTACTCTGCTTTTAGGCTCATTGTAGACATTTGATATATTTCTAGCTGCCCAAGGATGAGAGTTGGGTCATGTCCCAATATTTAAGTTGGATGCAGATAAAAAAATAAAGAGGAGCACTTAAAATTCCGGCAGTCCACTACAATTTGCACCCTTTTGACATCGTGGCCTTGTAGGACCTCACTGGAGCTGCTGTCTTGCACAAGAAAAGGATAAAGGCTGATGATGGGCAAAGCAAATTTGGGTGGATTGATACTGTGGCCCTGGCATACTTACAAAAAAAAAAAAAAAAAGTGAATTTAATTACTAAGCAGGCAAGAAAATTGATTCATTACAAAAAAGGATTTTTTCCTCACAGGGAAGCCAGTCCTGTACGAATGCCTGCTGTTTTCTGACAAATTGTAGGACACGGGTACACCTCTGCAGTGGGACCAGTTTGAATCAAACTGGTTGCAACTTTCTTGTTCTGTCAGCTTGTCTCTGTAAAAGGCAGGAGGGCAATTGCAAATCTGGCAGAGAGGCATTGGGAAGAAATATCACTTATAGGCATTTCTCAGAGTTATATTGCCTGCTTACACCAAGCAGAGAGGACACTTCTAGGTGTGCAGGCTGCACAAACTGCACTGACCCAATTACACTGAAAATTGGGGATAAAGTGGGAAGGGAAGTGCAGGCAGAAAAACTCATGCAGTCACTTCCTCTGGTCTCCCTCCTTCCTGGGGAAGGGTTAATGATAGACCATGTGCTTGCCTTAACATGGCCAAGCTTTTTCTCCAGGGAAAATACTGTCTTATTTCCTTTTATCTCCCTTCATGAGATACTTCTTAGCCTTATACAATTTATGGCTCTCAGCTACTGGCAATTTGGGATAAATCTGAAGTTCTGTTCCAAAGGTCCTTTAATATCAAAGATATAAATATTCTTCCTTTTGGAGAAAGTAGGACATCTTTGTGAGTGGAGTTTGCCTCTTCTCAGCAACATCCATCTTCTTAGATTGCAACTGCCATGATGCATCAAGGAAGAGGAATTTCCTTAACAACAGAAGTAAAACCAGTTTACAGCTTTATGAAAATCGCTCAGCACTCACAGCCCTGCTGTGGGAAGGAGACGTAAAGCTAGACTCACCTGTAAACTCCTGTGCTTGAAAGCAGCAACGAAATCTTGCAGATTTTAATTCACGTTGTTTTTTGCTTTCTCTTTCCTTCCCATTCCTGAAGAAGTCCTATGAATAACAAGGGCTTGGCTATGGTGCTGCTCTGAAAGCATGACTGAACTATTGGGTTTTGGTGGTCCTTGCTACGTCACAGGACGGGTGGATCATCTGGCCCCCAAGCAGGGCCACGGGGTGCAGGCAGGCGAGTGCAGGTAGCCAGCATGGGTGAGAGGTGGGAAGCATCTCTGCTGCATCGGCTAAGACTTCGCTTCCCCCGTCCCTGTTCAGACAGCTAGACCAGCCAAACCGTGTTTTGAGTATTCGGGGAGGTTTATAGATGGAAGAGTCTCCATAGTCAGACTTTTTCTTCCTTAGGCAAAGGGAGGGACTTGGTCACTAGCTGCCTTCATGAGCCCTGACTGTCTGGTACATAAGATAAGGGCTGACTTTGCAAAGCCCAACACAGAAGCAGTTTGTATTATCAAATGTAATGCCATTAACCTCAAAGAAAATGAGGGCTGGCAGGCACTGACTCTAAAGCAACAAAAGCCACTTTATGTTTCATTTTCTGATACTGCAACACGGAAAGCAACAAGCATTGAAGTGTTGAGGGGACCCACTTCAAAGTGTTTGGGCATAAGCTGATTCCTTCTGGGTCTCAAATCTCTGGAGGTCCTTCTATTTACAGTAGTGTAGATCCCAGATGCCATGGCACAAGGAATGAGTTATGACCAAGCACAGGAGGCCAGATCACATGAATTAAAAGTCAAATCCAGTATTTCAAAGATTTTGGTTGGAGCTTGTTAGGGCTGCTAATAAACAGTAATTTTAGCAGTGATTTTGTTCCCTAGGAACTGCATTTTGGTGTTCAATTTGGGCCTCGAATATTTATTAATTAATTAATTTATTTATTTATTAAGAGCAAAAAAAGAGATATCTCAGATATCCTCAAGCAAATTTGTGGATTAGTTTTGATGAGCTGAATTCTATGATAGACATTTTACCAAAGCCAGTATATTGGCTAGAATATTATTTTAAGTAGCTCTGTGGAGGTTTGCTCTTGGCTTGGTTTGATGAATGAAGCTATTGAGGAGAAAGGAAGTGGAAAGCTCAAGCACCCACGACAGCAATTTGTTTGCCTGTTTACTAGGTTTCAGCTTGAATATTCATGTGGGTTCATCACAGTTCAGCTGATATGGAAGGGAAGAAAACCTCGGGAATAAGAACAATCATGGACTTTATTTTTCATTGAGTTGGGGGATTTAGGTAGGTTTTATGCAGATGTAATTTTGTCTACATCTCCTGCTTACTTTCAGAGACTGTGTAGTTCTCAAGGCATCTAAATTCATGCTTAGCCTAGTCTGCTGACTTTAGCCATTTGCTGGAGAATCTCTTTCATGAAGAAAATGATTCCCTGCTCCACCTAGCAATCTGTGATGATCTAGCTTAGGAAGAGGTGCCTCCAAGCTCCAACAAATCCTGCTTGCTTGATTGTACGCACATTTACAGAAAACAGTCACTAGATGAAAAAAAAAAATATTGAAGATAGAACCTGATCCAAGAATTCCTCCTAAGCAAGCGCATTCTCTGTGGCTCAGATACCAGCAGTGTTGAGCAGACTACTCACATTACAGGGACTGTTTTCTAGCCTACAGGCACATTGCGAAGCAGAATTGAGGTTCCAAATACCCACTGGGAAGAATATATCAGGACTGCAGTTGTGATAAAAAATTGCTTGTTTTTCAGAAGCTTGTTTCCAATTATCATTGCAAATGTTTTCAAGTTGTGCAGTTTGGGCTTAGACAAAAGCTTCTGAAAAGCTGAAATGCAGACTGGTGGTTGTTTGTACCAGCAGCAACACCCCTCTTGAACTGTGCTTTTTTTCTGCTGAGATATGAGGGAGACTAGTGATTACTCTAGCCATAACTGGAGTTATTTACCCTTCTGGCTAATGGAGCTGCAGTGTAACCCAGATAGGGTCAATCTACAGATCCTATTTTATTGAGGAGTCCTGTAACCCTCAGAGGTGTTTGAAGCAGGATGGACACGTGATGGTGGCTTTTTTGCCAGACTGCCTTGCTGAGTGGGTGAAGCTGAGGCAGATAGAGCTGGTTCCTGTGTCATGGGAGTGCTTGAGGAGCACACAGTGTGCTGCGTGGAGGGACCACACTAAGGGTACCCTCTGCCAGCTTTGAGAAACAGCGTGACACTCTGCTGCCTGCGTGCATGTGTGTTCACCCTGACATGGGTCATGTAGGTCTGTTATCTCAACTCCATATCCAACTTCTGATCTATTCTGTCTCTAACGGTGGCTTATTAGTCCCTCCAGGGTGCAGCTGCTTGGCTCTGGGGGCTGGGCAGGCAGCCGGCGCAGAATCGAGGCTGTGATTCCCCAGCAGCTGCTGCCAGCCTTGGCCAGAGCAGCTCTGTTCACCAGGTGTGTGGTTTGGCCCCCTGCCCTGACACTAGCATGCAGGCAGCTGGGGGCTGAGGGAGTGGACGGAAGCGAGCAGTCTGAAAACGAACAACTTTTCCCAGAGGATGGGTGTGCTCAGGTGGAGAGAGAAATGTGGCAGCCTAAGAAGATCTGCTGAAACTGCCTTGGAAACAGCATCTGTCTCTGTGTGAAGTACCCGGGTGAGACAGCACTTCCTTGCTCTGGTGTGCATGGAGAAGGAGCTGTGCACCCTTCTGTGCCTGTCACCCTTGGGCTGAACCCTGTGGTGCGGATGGTGTCTGTAGGGAGCGTGTGTAAGTAAGCCAGACAACTTGTCTGAGAGACTGCTCGCAGTGGGTATGCTCAGACTGCCGAAGCATCTGATGGAGAGGGAGGGAATGACTTGGTGAGTCAATGTGCACACTTAGGTTACGGCTTCAGCTTCTTGTTGAACACTGACCAGATGATTGTAAGTGTCAGTCTATAAAGCCCTTCCCACAACAATTTCTACTGCATGTGGGAATATTTGTCTGTGAAGATGAGGAGGTTATAATTTTGTGGTGTCCAGCTCCTGAAATGACGAGAAACGCTGGAGCTGGAATATTAAATCTTGTCCGTGGCAGCGTTTCACCATAATGCTGCTGCCGCTGAACCACATGTGAAATAGTGAGCTCTGCCTGCTAGGAACAAGTAAACAGCCGCTAGTCATATACCCCTCATATACACTACCATTTTAATTGTGTCTTTGTTATTGTTCTGTTCCCCAGAGCCTGACAAGTAGTAAAATTAGTTCACATTGTAAAATGTGGCACAGCATCATGTCCAAATAATACAATATTCTTGCCTCAGGTCTCTAGGTGGATTTTCATCCCCTAGATGGGATGGGGCTATTCCATAAACACCTCTGGAAGGTTTCACTTAGCTGAAAGTTGGCGGACCACATTCAGTCAGTACTTTCACTGTGTAAATCAGCAGCAGGCTGAGGAGGGTTCTCTTGGATCTATACTGATTTTTGGCAGCACTCTTTGCCATACCTTACAAAATGAAGCAGTGCAGACTTGCAGCAATGCCTCCCACATCCCACCCAGCAAATCCTCATTCTTGAGTTACCCAATAAACAGATATGCGAGATTTGCAAAACCTAAGACCCGGTTGACTAGCTGCTTATGGGTCCATCAAAGATAAATCAGCAAGAGGCTTCTGTCCGAAATAATGCATCTGTTGTTGCTGTTAGCATTTAGTCTCTCTTTGTCACCCCTCAAAAAAAGGAGGAAGAAAGAAATATTCAGTTACTAAAACTTTAACAAGCATATCTAGTAAGAAAATAGCGAGATTCCAGCATCACAGCATGAACAGCTCTATTGCAAACTGTAATTTACTTGCTGGTGAAACACTCAGCAGAGATCTTGAAAGAAGGGAAGGAGATAAAAAAAAGCAAAATAACTACTTGTGTCTATCTGACTGTGTTAAACAAGATGCAATGAAACATGGGGGTTGAAGCAGAAATTAAAGGGAGACAGTTTTATTTTAAATTAAGAATATTAAGTTTTTAACTGACCTTGGATAATGTGAGTCTGAAGTCCTAATTCCAATTTTCCTTTTTTTTTTTTTTTAATTTTTTTTAGGCCATTGCCCTTTGAATGCATTTAAAATTACCTGTCATATTTTTGGTATTTTCCTTGACAATACAAATATGTCTAGCACTGATTTTCCTTGAATTCTTTTCCCCCCAAAATGCTTAAATCCTTCTAATTTCAAAGAAGTTTCTTTATTGATTTAAAAAATTATGCTTTAAAGATTTTCTTTTACAGATTAGCAAGAACTCAGCATTTTTAAAAAAATCAATGACATAGAATGTGTTCATCAAAAGGAATAAACAAACAATTCTGTGAGTGAGAATTAAATAGAAATTGCTTTTATGGAGATTAAAAAAATCTTTGGACATCATATAAATTTTATACTGCAGAAAGGATTTGATTTTTTTTGCAAGAGTGAGGTTAAAACTCAAATATGCTAGTTTGTAAATATCTATTCAGGTCTGATAGGATTCAGCACTTGTTTCCACATATCTGTCTGGGCCTGAATCTCTTTTGAGAAAATGCAATTTGAGCCTGGTGATAACAGGAGGATATAAATCTATTCTAATTAAAAATAGAATCACAGTCCCTTAAAGCAAGACAATAAACTCTTCTCTTTCACTGAGGATAAGCTGACCAGATTTCTGGATGACAAATCTAGGGTATTGTGGAGCAGGTGCTGTGATCTCTTATCAAGGGCTGGAGGAAATATGTTGCACAGATAAGAGGAAAAGGTTTATTATGGCTTTACATATAAGTAAACACTAATATCTGAAAAGGGAATGGCTATATGGTAAATAACAACATGTCTCTCTGGTGCTAAAATCTAAGGGGCATGCTAAGCACTTTCAGTTTTCTGAACAATGTTAGAAACCTTGCCCATTTAGAAGTTTACCAAAGTTAATATACTTAATAAATATGCCATTTAAAAATCACCATGAAAGCCACCCATGGTGCTAGGTAATTTGACATACTAGGAGTGTTTTGATAACTTCTCAAGTTAGAATCTCTGATCATAAAAATGTATTAACCTAGCGGGGATGTAGCTGTTGCCAAGTGTGACTGTGCATAGATCTGATTAATAAACACTACTTCTCTGTGAATTGCCCTTCTTGTAATTTGAAGTGTGCATGTCTGAACAGTGAGGATGTTTCTTTGGGGAATGCTCTTTTCACAAATGGGACTGCAGGAAATAGGAAAAAGCTGGCAATTCATACACTGAAATGGACATGTGTGCATGGGGAAATTTTTTAGCATCCTTTCTGC
The DNA here is from genome assembly GCA_013398735.1 of Nothocercus julius. Taxonomy (NCBI): domain Eukaryota; kingdom Metazoa; phylum Chordata; class Aves; order Tinamiformes; family Tinamidae; genus Nothocercus; species Nothocercus julius. The sequence continues at coordinate 5,763,896 of VZSV01000009.1, read as the reverse complement.
TTGCTCACTGTTCTCTTTCCCAATGTTGCTGCAGCAATATGAAGCAATCACCTGTGTTTATCTTCCTCCTACTCTTGCACCCAAACTCTGCAGGTTTGTATTGCATGTGTAACTTTTCCCTTATAGAATCATTAAGGTTCTTGTGCACTGTCTTCAGCAGCTGATGGAAATGGGAGTTAACTGTATTGGGCTTGTCTGAGTGTTTGGCCTGGGTCCAGTAGGCATTTGCACAAGGGCTAAAGTGAAGCTAGTGGGAATTTCCACTGAAATCCATTGCATGAATGTGTTTAAAGTCAACCATATGCATAAATGCTCTTTCTTGTGACTGATACCTGCTCATGAATAAATGTAGACCAAGCCTTGTCATCGTTACTGTGATAATCTGTGATAGCTTCCAAACCTCCTTGGACGCAGCCCTGAGCCACCTGCTCTAGGTGACCCTGCGTGTGCAGGGGGGTTGGACTAGATGATCTCTAGAGGTCCCTTCCAACCTTAAGCTTCCAACCTTAAGCTTCCAACCTATGATTCTATGATTCTAACACATTACTGTGTGATATCAGCATGTGAAAGTTGTCTTTTTGTAAGTCTTGGTGGATGGGCTAACTTCTGTGTGTAGGAGATGTCTCTTAAACACAGTTGTCCCATTTGTGGTCACTGGGAGTCTCACAGTGCTGTGGTGGAAAGGGGAAGCATAGGGCTGGTCTGGCAGAACTTGGTGGGCTCTTCTCATCTTACCAAAGGGAAGTGAAAAAAAATGGAAGCTGGAAAAGGAAAAGCAGGCACTTGAAATAAAGAAACCATAGGGAAAAGGATCAGAAGGTTTGGAGATCAGAAGGATCAGAAAGTAAGATGGAATAGTGAGAGGAAGGATAAAGAGCTGAAGAAAGAGACATGGAGGGATGGACAACTGATCTGAGCAGAAGGTCAGTCTGGCAAGAGAGAACAGGTCAGGACAGGAGATTCAAGGTAGGATTGAGAAGGAAATGTGGAGAGCTGAGTAGTGCTTTTGAGGAAGGTCCAGTTTGATGCTGCCTGGGATGTGCTAGATATAGAAGAGAACAGATTTTTGCTTTAAGTGAGCGATGTAGCCACAGAGAATAAAAAGGATAACCTGATTGGCATGAAAACAGGGAAACCAACTGAATGAGTTAGAAAAAGTGAAGGAAAAAAAAAAAAAAAAGGAAGTTTAAATAATGTATAGCTGATGTGCCCAGCAGGAGCAAGAATGCAGTTCCAGTTCCCTCGTATTACACGCTGTACAAGTAGATGGTCAGAGAGACTGCTTACCTGGCAGAGCAGACAGAGGGAAAATTGAGTGGGAAAGAGAAGGAAAATAACTTGCTTCAGGCCATATGACAGCCAGGTGACAGCTGATTATCCTGGAATCCTTATTAACATACATATCCTAGCTATCTGTAGGGGCAGCACAGGATTTTGGTTATTTCTATCAACAACATTCTCTGTTGGTCGCAGAAAAGGATAGCTAAGATGTCAAGGGAACAGATGGAGACTTTTCTTTTTTTTTCCTGATTACTCTGAAATAGTAGAAATTTGTAGATAGATCTAAAATAAGCTCTAAGAAAGCCTGAAAGGAAACCAGTGCTTGAGTCACATTTTCTGTGTGACTTCTATTTGTTGTTGTTTTGAAATTTCATTTATAAAAAATGAGAGGAAAAATGCATTGTGGGAGCTCAGAACTGTAGTCATCACATTGCAAATGATTAAAGCACAGAGGGTTTTGCAACTTTTCCTGTGAAATGTTTGTTTTTGTCTGGATCAATGCCAGGTGCTTGGGATAAGAACAGATATTTCAGTTTTCATGAAACTTCAGGTTTAATTTTCTTGTGACCTCTTGGTGCTCTGAAAACCTAGTGCTGTTGAGATCTGTATGGCAATAGGAAACAGAGCTGATATATTGCGTGTGTAGAAGGAGGTCGGTGTAGAACGGGAGTTTGGAGTGTGTGGGGGGGTGACATCTGTGGGACATAGACATGTTTGCCTATTCCAAGTAGGAATGCATCTTCAAAAGCTATTCAAGATCAGGCTGTTGGTCACATAAAGTACTCTACAGATCCTGCTGACATGTGTCAAGCCACAGTCAGGCCAGCGAGGAGGGTAGCAGTGCTTCCATACATTGAAAATTGAGTTCAGGGTGGATATTCCTCAAACGAAGTGGAAGGTGGTTGCTGATCTGCTTCCACCAGAGCCTAGGGGGTTTCTGAGCTCAAGCCTGGCTAGGTGGATGGACGATTGTCAGAACTCGTTTTCTTCTCTCCTTTATCTTTAGATGAGTTTTCCTCAGTTCCTCAAATTTTAGCTCCATCTTCTGCTGGGTTATATGAACACAAGGGGCTCATATGACCTGCCAAGCTGCTGATGCTCTGAGCTAGCCATAAATTACATATATTTTCATTTTTGCAATATCAAAGATAGTTCTACCAGTCCTGAGAAATTTCTTCCATTTGTTAAAACAATTTTTCTACTAATTAAGGTTTTCAGCAAGTGAAATCTATAATCACATGGATGATTTCTTTAATTCAGAAGAGAGACAGGACCCTTTCAAGGCACCTTTTTGGGGTGGGTGAGTGGGAAAAGCTTTAAGTGATAGAAATACAGTCATTCAGTAACTATCCTCTTTCCTAGAAGAGGATTCCCCATCTTGCCACAAATGTGCTGCCTACAAAGCAGAATTAATCTCTTTTCTTTGTAAAATCCTTATCACAAACCAAAACCAAGTAGTGAAGACAAGAGTAATACTTCAAAAGAGGACGTCAGTGATGCACAGCAATCTGTGAAAACCATTCTCACTTCAGTCGTTGAGACTTAAACTTTCCAAAGTTTATTTTTAACAATTAGATTTGAAACAACGTCAAAATATTCAGTTTTATGCGCCTCAGTTTACTGGATTTTCTTTTTCTTTTCAAAAGCTCTCTTTTATTGCTTCCATCTAATTCATGTTATTGCCAAACTCATCCAGAATGTGATAGTCCTAAACTGGAGCTTTAAACATTGCCCAAATTTGAAGGCAGTAGTCACAGTCCAGGTGATGCCCACAGAATGGGAGCTCTGAGAACAAGGAAAGCAAAGGGAAGTTTGGGTGGCCTGCTAGCTGGGATTTTGCACAAGTGGGGCTGGGCTCTTATCCTTGCCTTCTTTGATACTGAATAACATATTTTTCTATTTTGTTTTCTATACTATGATTGCTCAACGGCTTTATTTATTTTTTCCTTGTGATCTCCCTTTCTCTTGGTTGCCTCAGTGAGGTGAGAGAATTTTTTGCTTATGGTTGCAGTAACAGATTCAGAGTTAGGCTATGCGTGTTCTTTCCAACAGTGTGGATATTCATCAGCGTCAGTAGACTTGCAGAACTGTCTGGAGGGATGGGGAAGCAGAAGAGGGGAGGGAAAGCTGTTGAACTTGTGGTACCTGAGTGCTGAATTATCCTGTTCTACAGCTGATTACAGCTAAAATGTCTCATTTTCAGAAATTTAGCCTGTCTTGGAAAGCTCTAAGGTGGAAGTTAATCCATCCATTAGTTTTTTATTAGATAAGGTATTTTGCCTATAAGTTAATTTGATGGGCACAGTGGGCGCCCATCTCTGTAGGTGACTGTAGAAACTGTCTAACAGAGTAACAGCCATATGCATGCCCTATTTCTTGTCTCATTTACATAGACTTTTTAATGTTAGAACACAAATTGCTTTCCAAGTTTTTCTAAATGTTTGCTTCCATTTTATTTTAGCAGATAGCAATTTTATTCATACTTTCCTGACAGTTTCTATTATATAGTTCCATTTTTTTCCTATTCTTGTGCCCAGTTTTCTCAAGGTATTTAAATGTTTAACTTTGAGAGACTTTGATAATTAGGCAGGTTGGATAACTTTCCTGTTGGGAATAATCTCTTGAAATCAAAGGAACTAATCAAATAACATTGTTTGTGCCTAAATATCTGCACGATATGGTCCATTTAAGTGATTCTTCTAACATATAGCTCTACAGTGTATTCCAGTATTAATAAAGGTTAATTTATGAATAGCTTCCTGAAAGATTTCAGTTAGTGTTTGTGCACTTGGAGAGATGAGATTTTGATTTCCCTTGATATACAGAGATTCATATAATTCAGAAGAGCTTACATAAGTTTACTATTGCAATTTTCTTACTAGAACACCAATAACTGTTTGTTTTAATACAGATGTTAAATAAAATAGGCACATTGTACTTGGCTACAGTGCCTGGAAACACATTTCTCTACAAGACTTCTCTTCATGTTGAAAAATTCGGCTCTGAGCTCGAGCTCAGTGAAGAGTGTTTAAACCCATTCCCACTCAGCACACAACATTTAAATAAATGTCTATCTAATTTTTTTGAACTGAGCCTACAGTCATCAGACAAGGCAGTAACAGGTGACAGCAATCTGTTTGGTGGGCCAACAAGCCACTGTACTCCCTGTGGAGCTGTAAAATCTACCCATTAACAAACTGTTCCTCTACTCAAGGGAACAATGCCGGCTTTAGGGGCATCAGAAGGCTTTCCACATCTCTTCATATCATTCCACTCTGTCAAGAGGAAGTGGTGGTTTTACTTCTGGTATCTCAAATCTCTTCTTTGCAGAAACTCAATTAGTATTTTAATTAAAAAAGGAGACAAAGGGAAATGGCATGCCTCCCCTAGAGAAATATTCCTAACACAGATTGTGTGGCCACAGAACAGAATGGAAAAAGGAAGTTATCAAGAAAAGCAAGGCAGGAACTCTTGGAAAGACTGCCAGAGATGGCCTGTTCCATATTGTCAAAATTTAGTATGGGTAAGAGTCACGCAGCTCTGTCACCTTGCACAATACTTTGGGCTTTTTGTTTGTTTGTTTGTTTGTCCTTTCTTGGAGAAGAGACTTCCTCCAAATAAAGGTATTATTCCATTCTCCATCCCTGACTTTTATGAAAGACCCAACTGTTTCTGCTGCAGCAAGACTAGACTTAACAGAAAACTATTTACAAGTGTAAAAAATATCTAAGATGTCTTGTAAGTGGAAAATCCCAGCAGAGAAGTTTGGAAAGATTGTCCTTCCATACAACTGAAACAATTCTTCCAACCACGCCTATGCTTAATCCAGCTAGTAAAAACTGATAGTCTGGGGAAAAAGTTGCCAGAGAGAGAGTAAAAACTGTTCTGAGTCAACAAACTAGCTTGTCATAGAGAGTTTTCCTTGCTAAGAACCAAACGTGGCCATGTCCTTTCGCAGACACATGGTCCCACTGAGCAGCACCAAAGTATATTTAAGGACAGCAGGTTTACCTGCTTCCATCTCTTGCATAATTTGTTTTTGTGTTTTGCTTTGGTCAGCAGCTCCTTCTTCATCCATGCAGCCTCCTTGGCATGTGTAAAGACATGCTCTCGGAAAGCCTGCAAGGTAGGGAATGTAATTTCAGAGGGAACAGATTTACAATCTGCGGCTTCCAGACTATAATGAGATATTTAGAAATTACAGTTTGGGGGGTTGATTTATTAGATTCAATTGAAAGGATAAATAAGGACAGTTTTTTATGTGGTGCATTCTTTTCTGCATGTTTGGTATGATTTAATCTCTTAGAGTTCATGTGTTTTCCTGCATAGATAAATTAAAGTTGGCAATAAACTTTTTGATGTTACAGTCTTGTAGAGAGAAAGTGGATCCCCTTGCCTTTTTGTATTACAACAGTCTTCTAATTTATCCAAAACTATCTTCAGCATCATGTCATCAAAATGTGTCTGGCTATTGTTAATAATAAACCCTGAGTCAGCTGTAGAGAGGCAGATTTCAAAATCAATGAAACTAAGTGGAATGGAGAAGGAGAAAACAGTCCATGCAGCAGCTTTTGGAATTGCAGTCTGATGTAGTTACTAGAAATCGTAAATTTGTGGACAGCGGAAAAGCAGAAATGGTGAAATGCCAAGTGTTTGATTGCAAAGTCTGCTGGAACCAACTGGACACACAGTTATTTAAGGGGGAATCTAAGTTTGCAAAAAATAAATAAATAAATATGCAAGTTATTGTTGCTGACATTGTCTTTTTTTTTTTTTTTTATATAAATGTATTGCTATAGTTTCTTCAGACTTGACCAACTTCAGAAGGTGATAGCTAGGTTTCTGCTGGGATTTTCTGGTCCAGTTCGGTGACTCAGATGCTGAGACATAGTGCTTGTTTTCTAAAGGGAAGCAGCAAACATGGATTACTTATATATTAACAATCAGCTTGTTCCAAATATCAATGATAAGGAATTACATGTTTTTATATACGATCCACAGCGACTTTGTGTGTTACTTCTTTCTCAACGTGGTGCTTGTTGATGTGACAGTGTAGGTGATGGGGAATATCTCTGTGGCTAGTGCACGCGCATCTCCTCCTGGGAGCTCCTTTTGAGCTTGGACGTGGTCCCAGCTGCATCAGTGTGCTGTGACCTTTCAGCTACTCTGCTTTGGAGCGGTTCCACCAGCTAGGCATGTGTGATTGCTGGAGTCAAGGAACTGGCAAGGTACAGCATAGCTGTGCTCCTCAAAGGCAGCATGTCCAAAATACTTGGGTCTGATCGCTCCTTACAAGTAAGGGCCATCAAAGTTTTTGCTCAAAGAGTGGACACAGAGTAGAGAAGGGTGGAAATGAACCTCTGCTTTTGCTGAGTGTAGAGACTGTTTCCTCCGTCCATTCAACATGTGAAGGAAGTTGAAAGAGCAATGGTATGCCATTCTTAATTACCAGCCTGAAATGCCATGTAACATGTACTTTGCAAAGAGATGAACTAATGACAGTCACCCTGACAAAATCCCAAAGCTTTGAAGAGTGAATTTGAACAGCTGAATTGCTTCTTCTTGCAACCTACAAGGACTTAGGATGCCCTGAAGTTTTAAGAGTTCCCTGGGGAATATGGCCCAAACCTACGCAGACATGCTTTCAATAGCAGCTCATTGTGCCTGGTTTCTTTGGTTCATTATCTCTGCTAACATCAGATATGTTTTACAACAGAAGGCAGCAGAATCAAAGCACCAGGAATGCCAAGTGAGAATAAGCAATGTAAAATGCCTGGTGTAAAGGTGGTGTACAGCACATGGTCAAACCTGGACACAGGCTTTGGCTAATCTTTCAGTATAGCAAACACAGGGATAGTTTAGCAGATTTTCAGTTTCTTTTCCTTTCATATGGTATTTTATCAAGGATTCTCTAGTGAATGCATCCTAATTCTTCATCAGTTCTGCAGCACTTGCACTGTGGCAATAGCGACATTAAAAATGCCAGTTGTGTAAGAACTCTGTATTCTTGACTATTCTATAGGATCACAAGAAAGGACATATCAGTGTGCCTACTTGCTTATACCCATTTATTAGCATCAGTCTCTTGATCTCATCTGTTCCCTGGACTGCTGGTGGTGTATTCTGAGGGAATTCCACTTCAATACTGCAAACAGTGCTTGCTGAAAATGTCTGTCCTTCACCTTATTTTTGAATTTTAAATATGATTTCTGATCCTGAGAGACATCTTGAATTTCACAAGTTTCAAAATTTCATTTGATTGCCAAATTACATGGAGCTATATCATACAATTGAGATTGATGCTGGACATGCAGAGTATAAGGAGGCACTTCCACAGTATAATCTCAGTGGTGTTGGTTTGCAGTACAGGGTTTTGAAAACAATAATAACAAATCACTTTTTTTTTTTTTTTTTTTTTGACATTCAAGATAAATAATCTTTTAAAATGTTCTGGAAGACTTCAAGTTTCTTTAGGAACCCAGGACTATTCTGAAGTTATTGTTTGCTGCTGAACTTTGGGCATCATCCATTCAAAAAAGCAATGCATGTAGTACTTTTCACTGTGACCATCAGGTCCTCTTCTGCTTTTCAATATCATGTGTCCTGTCTGAGCTACCGGTGCATATATGTCATAGAGAATGGACCACATTTTTTTTGTCTTGACAAGAGCCTTAGCAGGGAGGAAACAGTTCTTGAAGCCAGTTCTGGCACATGAAATAAGAATCCATTTTCAGTTTGGACCACAAATCTAACTTTAGTCAAAAGCTTGCCAGGCACAATAAGATAGTAATCATTCTGATTGCTGTGTAAAAGGCAGGTTCTTAGTAAATCCAAGAGCCGGTCCTATATGACATGAGGATATGTGGCTAAAGGCAGAGTTCACAGCACGGAATGGAGGCTCAAAAGGCCTATGCTCTATTTTTGGCACTATCAATTTGCTGTCTGATTTAGGCAAGCTGTTTATGCCACAGTACTCATATTAAGATCCTTAAAAGTTCATTTAAATAACTAAATAAGCAGTCTGATTTATATGCATCAATGATTAAATTTAATAATCTTTCTGAGCTGTCAGAAGTATTATGAAATGTAATTAATGTACATAAAGCACTTCACGATCTTTTCTTTACCTGTCTATTTCTTTATCCAAATTTTTATGCCAAGCTGATGAAAGATGCTAAGTAATTACTGTATGAAGAGATGACTGAGAAAGCTTAATAGCATAATTACCCTTATCAATAGATTTTCTTGAGTGCATCTTTTTGTTGTCCTCCTTTGAAGACAGTGATGATTAGAAATGATTCTATTTGCATAGTTTATCTTCTGAATCAGAATATTCTGTGAGGACATAAGTGACAAAATTCCATTACAGAAGACTGGAGTGAAAGTCTGATGTGTTTTCAGCTGGTTGAGGAAGCACTTCTGCAGATATTTACTGATATCTGCAGATACAGAACCACCTTTCTTTGGACTGATAAAGGCACAGAATTCCCTAGTTTGGTTTCTACATTATTTGGCATTGATAAAACCTCAGCAGAATTTCTGTATTTGATTTTGAGCATTACTCTTCAAAAAGGATGGGGACCAATTGGATAGAGCCAGAAGTAGGGCAGCAAGAAGGGTTGAATTTTTTAGACCACTGATCAATGAAGAGAGGTTGAAATGACTGAATTTGTAGAGCAAGGAGAAAGAGACACAAGTTTTCAAATGTAATAACGTCTGCAGCAAAACCAAAATAAAAAATCCAAGACTTAAAGAGCTTAAATTTTGTGAAGGGCAAGTTAAATACCAGGCAGAAGTTTCTAACAAAAGGGCAAGTGCAGTATGCTTTGTTTGGAATCACTGTGGATTTTAATACCACTTTTCACTTAAAAACGTATAGACAAACTGCTGTCTGGAATGACCTGAGTTATCCAGGCTTGCCTTGGGCCTGAGGGATGTTTTAGTAGGTCTTGAGCTCCTTTCCTGTTCTGTGACTTTGACTTTTTTTCCTTCTGTAAGGTTTTAATAATAATGAAGTAAAGCCAGTATATTTCCATCCATCACAAAAGATCTTTGGAATGGTTTTGGGTTGTTTTTTTCCTGTCTGCTTGTAAAATCCTCTTATCTATCTGAACACATTCTCTCTAGGGACCTGTAAACATGAAAGAAGATTTCAGGGCATGTATGTATGTACTTATTTATCTTCAAAAGATTATTGTTTTAATTGGTTTTCTCTTCGTTGTTAATATCGTGTACCTGAGGATACGCTTTGACTATAAGCTGAGGAGACAGAGACTAAAAATCTTTTGATAATGAGATCATGATCTTTTTCTGGATGTTGTCTCTGAGTTTTGGCTTAGAGAGCTACCCTTCCAGACTGTTTTTGGTTTTCTGTTTTTTGTTCTCTCGCAGACCAACACAGAAATCCTGAGTGGCTCAGGGCTCCTGCACATTCCAAGCCTAAAGGAAAAGGGTGAATCCCAGAAGTGGTACAAAAGTAGTTGGAGCTTGTTCATCGCAGTTGTCACTCGTATTAAGATATACATCAAAACTGGAAAAGATATCATGTAAAAAGTTACTGGTAGTGGTTAAATTTGCAAGGTAGCTTTGACTACAGCTCTTTTGCACTGGAACAAGTATTTTGGAAAATTCTGTAGGGTCCTGTTATCTCAGTGCTTAAATGTCCCATTTGCAGAGAAAGATGAAATGGAAAATGGACATTTTTAATGCTGGTGATTGGTCAATTTAACAGTGTGTTCAGAAAAAAAGAAAAAAAAAAGATTACTTGTGTATGGGCAATTCTGGTGTTTTGACAATTTAACAGCAGGCTCGGAAAAATTTACAGCATACAAGCCAAACTCTTCCCCAATGGTGTTTTACTGTGTGTCCTTTCCCTTTCTCCTTTCCATTCCTTTCCTTCCCATTCCATGCCATTGGAATTACATAACAGCACGTTTGATTTGATTTGATTTAATTAGTAGCAAGTCCCCATGTTATCCCTGGATCACCAATGGCATACCGTTACCCTGAATGACCTAGTCATCCTATCTAAGGCTGTTGTCTTTCCTAACTTGGTGCAAAGGGGAGTAGGTGCTTACAGCCCTAGGCTGTTTCTCCTAAAATTCAATATGTGAAGAGTTAAGCCACCAGCGACTACTTCAGGAAAGCCCATATGGTTGAGACTGGAACAAAAGAGATAGGAATGAGGCTGATACTAGCAAAAGTCATAATATAACATTTTGGCAAAATTTGCAATGTGCATCTTTGAATAGTTTTACAGAGTTAGTCCCCAGAACCTACAGTTATGACAACCTTAGAATTCAGTATGATATTATGGGGGAGATAAATTAGGAAGTCCTTTGAATTAAAACAAATATTCCACTGTTACTCATGGAGAAAAGCTTCAGGAATTTTTCAGGGCATTTTGGTAAAATGGGCACTTCCAAAGGTGGAGCAGAAAATCCTCCCAGTTGTCTTAGGTGAGAGAGTTGTCTCCAGGATGAGAGAAGTCTGCAAAAGAAACCTAGTCCTGGGATTGACTGCTCTTTCCAACAAGCCTTCCTAGTGTATCTGGCAAGACAACAGATGCTTTGTTATTCTGCAGATCATACAAGCTGAACACAATTTCTTAATGAGGTGCTTTGAGTGGTATTTTGCACTAACTAGACGTGGTCAGAAGTGAGAAATTACAACAAATGTGTCTTCCTTAATCCCTTCCCAGCGCCTGCACCTGCCTAGGGCACTCGGGAACACGGCTTGTTGTGTTACAGGAGTAGAAAACTCAGTTACATGAGTGATTTTACCACTCCTTTCACTTGGTGCAAATGTCCTGGTATAAAGGTAAAATAAAAGTGTGCAAACTTGCCAGCTTGATGAAGGCCAGAATTGGATGATTTCTCAGCAAATTACAAGTGAAATGGTTCTGTTTATTAATGGTTTTTTCTGCCCTGGACTGTGCCACCCTGGAAAAATACGCTGCCCATTAAAAAGTTTCATCTAGTCCTAAGTCTCTTTAAGGTAGTCTTGAGTGACTGTGGGTTACTATGAACTGAAGGAGCATAGCTTTGCTCTCAGCACACTTTCCATTAAAAATGACATTTGAGATATGAAAAAATTCATAGCATAAACCATAGGAAATATACTTGTAAAAGCACTCCAGTGATCAAGCAAACCTGATTCTGGGAATAAAATATACAGTATGTACAAATGGAGGATAGGCTTTTAAAGCACATTCAAGTATGTATATTTCCAAAAGCATCCACTTACTTTTCTCTCTTTCTGCAGAATTAGGATGTAACAATATGGGAGAACTGAATTGGTGGCAACTAAGGGGGAGAGGCTGCGTCACAGGCAGAGTGTGTCCTTGTCAGTCATGAAAAATACAAAAAGCTAAAGTTACTAACTAAAGAAATGCAATGAAAACGATGATTTCTGCTCTGTTTCCAAATCTGAAGACTTCTTGCAAGATATTTTGTCCTAGAAAAGAAGAAATTAGGTTACATTTTCCTCACAAAAGTAATCAGCTTAAAGCAGGAGAAAATACATTTGGAAAGTGGTTGAAAGAATGAGAGTATTATAGGAGAAATCCGGAGATAGGATCATTCTGTCCAAATGGACTAAGGAAGACTTACTTACCTCCATCAAACAGGACAAACAGGAGGTCTGAGAAAGTTTATGAGGAAATCCTCACCAAATGCTCCATTTCACAAAGGATGTGTCCACCTGGAAGGGAGTGTGGGCTGAAGGGCCACAGTGGCTTTCTCAAACTTTAACCCAAGTCCAGCTCTGGGAAGAGTGGTGTGAGCTTCTACGGGACAAGGAAATGTCTCTGGCTCTGCAGCATGCTTGCCAAGGCACAACACTGGTTTTACAATAACCCTGTGTTTAGACCCTCTGACAGCTGGAGGTGGAAAAAATCGGCCAAAGATTAACAGCTTTGGCTGGCTGCTGCCAGCTCCCAAGCACACACAGAGGCCGGTCACCGCGCTAGCTCTGTGCTCTCCGTGGCCTGTATAGCACTTTCTTTCCGACTATGTCCATGGGGCTCTCTGAAGATGTGAAAAGCAAGGGCCATGATGCGGTTTGGATGCTTATATGGAAGCGTATTATATACTTATATATATATATATGTGTGTACTTCTATGGAAGCGTTCTTGGTATTTCCCTGCTTCTCCAGGTGGTGTTTGAAACCCTGGTCAAACGGACGACCCAGTTAGAGGGTGGATTTTGAATGCAGAGTCTGATGGTGACTGGTTGAACTCCATTTGGATTTTTCCTTGAACTAGAGAGTTGCCAGTGCTTAAATGCTCAATGTGAGGTCACTGCCAGCATACTAATAGATGTCCTTTTTCCAGAATATGCTTGCTGCTGAAGAAGTTGGCCTTGGATGGGTGCAGGTGATGCAGAAAATTGATGTTGGTATCTCTAGAGTGTGTGCAGGATTTTTGTACAAAGATTGCTGGCTTGGAGAGATGAAGAATCCAAAAATCAAACGAAGCAATGATTCTTCTAACAGCAGAACTATTTCAGCTGTTTCAGAGAATTTATTTCAGCCTGGTAATAGATCAGAGAGTGCACTGCTACAGACAACTGTTTAACCACTGCCAGTATTGCTGTCTATCTATGTGTTTGGGAACCCTTGAGGTGTTTGTGGACTAAGCAGCTCATCAAGAGGATTGGTAGGACTAATAAAAGAGGGATTTCATCTCCAGGAGATCAGTACAAAATCTGACAGATACTTTGCTTGAAACTCCACTTAGAATTGAAGATAATTGAAAAGGAAGCCAGCTTGCTTTGCTCTGCATCTCTCCTGGGTTCAGTGTTTTCCTCCCTTGCTCTATGGGACAGCAAAATTTTCTGTGAGGTCCTACGGAAAATTCAAATTTCAGAGGCATGGAGATTTCTGAAATGGCTTCCAGATAAATTTGCTGTTCAGAGAGCTTTTTGACTATTTTGTTCTAAATATATAGTATGCTTCCTGGTCATTAATAGAATAGAGGGTAAATAATGTGAATAAGCTCTTTCAGGAGATGAATAGATGTACATCAGTGTATTCTTTTATCGGAGCTCTAGAACACATTCTGCTTTCTGTAGGTATTATTTCTCTTCAGCTTTTCTAATTTGTTTCATAATTTCATGCCTTTTATCTGAAAATACCAGATCATCTACCTTCAGTTCTGGGCATTTCTGAGAGCTGTATTTATACTGGTAATATTTATTTTGAAAACAAGTAAGTACAAAGAAGCACAGAGAAGATGCATTGACTGAAGTGTAGAAATTGAGTAGGTTTCTTGCTTCTTTCCTTCACTAACCATTAAGCAAATGGACATGGATCACCTTCCAATACAAGCACGTATCTCTATAGATATCTCTCTGCATAAGAGCAATCAGAAAAGATCCGTATGGATCAACGCTTGCTGTTGTTATATAGATAATATATGGCACTAGGCTGAATAGTTCGGCCAATTTGTATCAGAATGCTAATGAAATAGGGGAACTGTAGCTAAAGCAGAATTATCATTCCTACAGGTCAAGGAACTCTAAAATCAACAACAAAAAAACACCTTTCTCCACACACACAGATGTATTTTTTCTTTAATTGTTATGATTCGTCTGTTTCTGTAAAAGTTGTCCATCTTATTGCTTTATAACCTCAAACATTCACTGGAATGATTGAAATGTCCTTTTCTGAAATAAGCTGTGGTTCTCTCATAACCCCACGGCTCCAGGAGACAGAGTTTACATAAAAGGCAGCGAGACCAGTGACCAAGTCACCAGAGTTGGCAGTGTTGCCAAAAAATGGTGAGCAAATGCTCTAAGGGAGCTTCATGGACTGAAGGAAGGGGCTCTCTGGGATAATAGAGATTCTACTCTACTCAGCTACTTCCACAAATATGGGGAAGATCCTTTCTATTCTTGGCACCAAAGAACTGCTTGTTGCAGAGGTCATATGTCCTGCAGATCCTGAAGGGACACAGAGCATCTATTTCTATTATCTGAAAACTTTATTAATTTCGGTATAGGAGATGAGTCTTAGAGACATCTGCTCAAGCAATGAATAGGCTTTTTGAACAATTGCCTCACAACCTACACTTTCACAACACAAAAATATTATTAAAAAATCCCCACTAATTTCATCAAAGAAATTGTTTGCATTAAGGGAAGATTCACCTGGTAGAAATGTAAGCACTGCCAAATCATATAGACACGGCAAAGTTTCCATTGCTATGGAAACAAGGCTAAAGATGGCTTATGCTGTGAAAAAACAACTTACAAGTGACTGTGAAAAGCAAGTTTATAAGGATGACACCTTTTGGGTTGATCTTGATAGACATGATGTAACACAAGCATCTTGGTTTAGAAGGCTGGTTTTATTCATTTTTCCACCATGAAATGTGACTTTCACCTCTATTCATACAAGTCTGACATAGAAAACTATCAGTGTACATGCAGGTAGACAGACATCAGCCAGTACAGGCTAAAACTTTTCCTATCAACCACATTAGCAAAATCTCTTCATGCCTAACTAGTGAAAGATGAACTGCTAAGTGAGGACAGAATATTGAACATAATAAATTTTCCTTTATATGAGTGAAGTTATTCATAAAAGAGTTAAAAAACCTAGTATCTAGTGTTTAAGCAAAACATTCTTTATACATTTGGCTAAACATCATACCTTGCCAAATGAAAAAAATGCTCTCTAACCATAGCTTCACTAGCAGCTCAGTAGGTATGTAAGGCATGCAGTTCATTTCCTGCCACGGCTGAGAAAAATAGGTAGGTCTAAGATAATATTGCTAGTGTGCCTGAAAAAGGTCTTAGCTGTTAATGTTGTAGCTGACTGCATACATATATTTTGGCTTTTGGTCTCCTTTAGAATATCCCAGGTAAAGCTGTTGGTCTGGCTCCATTTTAGCTCTGAATGATGGAGGGCGCAGCGGGAAACAGAACAGGATTTTCCAAAGCGTTGCAATCATCAGTAAGGAACACCAAGTCCTGGAGGAACAAGTGAGATAGCTAACATTATAAGGAGGAAGGCACGAAACAGTGAAATACTCAGAAGCTCAGGCCCCAATTCAGTCTTGTTGAAGCCAGGGGACACAGAGAGGTGGAGGGGGTGAAAAGCAGAGGCTGCATCCTGTTGTTGCATCTGGACCTACCCTTCTGCAGTAGGAGATCATAATGGTGTACAGGCTCCGTGCTTTTTCCTTCAGAGCACTCACTTGAAGCACTCTATCACATCTGGGGTATGCCACAAAATCACGGAGCTTTGCCAATACACAGTAATTCTGAAAAACAAGCCAAGGAGATATTTGTAACACTGCACAAATGCAGATCTGTGTTCATCGCCCATTATTTAAAATTTTTTACTGCTTTGGGGGAACTCTGGATTCCTGCTTCTAATCTATGTAAACCTTTAGTTAGGAAAATTAATTTCAAAACATAGATATCTGCTCAAAATCAGTGCTCGGAAGAGTGTATTTTGGTCTCCCAGAATCCTTCCCACATGCTTTAGGAGACATCAGTGCCAGTACAATCAGCTCCTGTAGCTGGTGGAGTTACTTATGGTATAGATGCACTGAGTCCACTTTAAGAGAGCTTCTCACTTAGTTGCTGAAAAGTATTATCAGGGTCTCACAGGCATCATTTATGTGTTCCCATAAAATAGCTAATACTGGGAGCACTAGGGAAAATTTCTCAGAGTAATTTTCCTTCACATCCTACGTTATCAAGCAAAGCATCGACAGATGCTTAAATTCACAAGCCCCCTGTAAGGCAGGTAAGTAAACACCCCTGCTCCAGGTTTAAAGTAAAGCACTGGAGCTGCCTTGCTTTATCTTTGTTACAAGAGAGGCTCTGGCAATCCTGGAATTAGAACCCACTGGCTCTTGGCTTGCAAGACTTCACGGTGTAATCACTCCTGCAAAATGTGTCAAACATTTCTTGGCTTGTCTGATATTTTTTATTTGTCAGTTGCTCAGGGAGTGCTAGGAACATAAGTAAAGTGTGTCACTGTCCCACGACACAATGCTATAATATAAACTACTTGGGCAAGGGACTATTTGTGTTGCCTGGAGATAACTAAGACTGTCTTTGCTCAGTATCACACTTCTATATTCTCTGAAATACTTTTTTTTTTTTTTCTCTCTGGCTTCAGCAAACGGATGTTTAAAAAGGAAAAGCCAGCAAAGTATTCCTTCCCTCCCACTTATTTAAACTGCAGTGCTGGTAGCCACACATGCTATAAAGCAAAGTAAAATAAGATTGATTCCACTTTTTTTTTTTTCCTCCTTTAAACTATTACTCTAAGCATTCTTGCTTCTCATAAGGTGCCATCATAATAAATTAATAATATGCAAATAGTAATCACTTCAGAATTACCTCATTTTTGAATCTTTAAACAAGCACAATCTCTGAAGCTTCACAGGGATTTTAATAAGACCCCAAATTATATTTCTTTTTGTTTTTTATTCCCGCCTCTCCAGTTAATTAAGCTTTGAAAAATTAATTTCAAAGCACTCTTCTGGAGGAGAGTCTAAGCATTTATTCTCTCTCTTCATTAGCTGATTTTACTGCACAGCAGCAAGAAAGAAGAGTGAAAACTTACATGTATGTCCAAATAGAGCCTGGGCAGTGTCTCCACACATGAGTCCTGCAGGAAAGAAGAAAGACCACTGCAACTTTCTTTTCATAGATATTTCTGCCAGAAACCAGCAACTAATTTCTTTGCAGGATCAGTTTTTAGATAGACTCACCGTGTCTCTGGATGTCTGTAAATCCCTAAAAGACTCCGTAATTTCTTTGCTCAGAGCCAGGACTCTCGAGTAGCAGGTCGGAGGAGCTGAGCTGGCGAGCAGGACAGCAGAGAGCAGAGCAATCAGCCTCAGCAGCATCTTCATCATGGGGAGTTTATCAAAAGAAGGAGAAAGTGAGAGAAAAAAATCACTGTCAGTGGTTGTGTGTACCGGTGAGCTTCAATAGTTAAGTTTGACAAGTCAGCCCCCAATTAAATAGTCTCCTGCATTGATGGAAAAAAAAAATGCCTGGGAGTCGTCCAAGCAGCAGTTTGCTGCTGTTTTAAATTTCCTGCCAGCTTCCAAGCCCAAACTCCTAGCACCTTCCTGCCCTGGAGCAGGGGAAGAGGGACTGGGGATAGCAAAACAAACACCATGTTATTCCAGAGAGAAAACAGCCTAGCAAACATCTGAAGGATACGACTCTGTGTAATAAACAGCACAGAGATATCGAAGGGTCACAGGCCCTGCTCCTGTGTGTGTTTTGGCACATACCTCTTCTTGGGAACACAGTATACAGCCCTGGAACTAGGCAAGCTGCATAAAGAGAAGTGGCCTCGCAGGGCTGGTATCTGATGTTGATAGTATTAGTTAGATTGCTTATCATCCTCTGCAGGTCTGAAGGGTTGCTGCTGTAAAGGAGTTCCCCAATATCTTTTTCTCTTTTCAGTCTATGATGACGCTCTGTCTTTCTTAATCAAAATAATAGCATTTGTTACAGCTACTTGGAGGGAAGATATATTTATATATTCATGGTCTTAAATAGATTAATAGGCCTCTATAGGGCTGTCATAAACCTATAAACATCATTTTCCTTTCTGAGTCAAATTTATGAAGCTCTCTTTTTTTCAGTGGAGTCCAAAGTGAACAGATACACCCAGGTGCTGTGATGAAGGCATAAGGGCTGAGGGAATGTTGGTTTTAGATGTTAATTGTCTCATAAAATGGAGGTGCCCTGAAAGAATATCTGGCTACATGTTAAAAACAAACAACAGTTTGTTCCCCGCAGCCACCCCAAAAACTTCCAGGTTCGTGTTCCAGGGAGACACCAAACTGCACAGCCCCTTGGCATTGAAGAAGACTGGGAAGGTCCAGCTGAATCTGGGAGAAGGGGAAAAGACTGATACCTGCACACACCTGTACAAGGCAGGGCTTCCCACCAGCCACTTTTTTAGAGGAAATCAGGGTTCTGAAGAGATTTGGGAGGAAAGATGTAGTTTGCCTGCTGCAGACAGCTCTCTGCCTTAAATCCTCCCAAATACCTGGGGGCAGGGGGAGGGAGAACCACATACTATTCTCCCGTTTTATATTTCTTTGCTTCGTAAAGAATGATCCATTTAGTAAAATCATGTGCTCCTGAAGGGTCAAATGATCAAGAAGAATACCCAGTGAGGAAAGAAAAAGGAAAGTGTTTAGAGTTTTGGCAGTGGGGATTTTAGGGCTGGCTTTGGCAAACAGGCTGCCAGGTCTTATTTTCGGAAAAGGAATTTGCTTAGGCAAGTGAATGAAGTTCTCAGAGAAAAAGAGGCAACTTTCTTCAATAGAAAACAAGAAGACCCCGGTGGATCTACAGTGTGAAGTTGAAACACAGACACCTAGTGCACGTTGGAGGAAAGGATGCATTTTTATGCAAGGCTTGTCAGCAAACAAATAAACTCTTAACCACTGCCTCATTACTGTAACCAGGAGCTTAAGCTAGCAATAAAATATTGCCCTTCTATCACATTCTCATTTGACAAGCTGTTAAAATGTAGCTGCTCTGCTAGAAAAGCAGACTTCTGAACAGCATTAATGTTCTCTCAGTAAAAGAAAGTAAAAGAAGTCTGCAATACAGCTACTACTAAGGTCTTCAAAATGAAGATTTTCTTTTTTTCTTTTTTTTTTAAGTGTGAGCAATACTCTCTTTCCTCATATTTTACCTGTATTGAGCCTGTATTGAGACAATTCCATTTCAAACCACAGCAAAACCCCATGGCTCATGTTCTAAAGCACAGTTAAATGTCAACGTGCCTATTACGAACCTGGCTGTGTGGCCACCTCTTCTCTGCTGAGAGTCAAACACCAGCAAAAGCAACTCTCCAATTCCTGAGTTTCAGACTGATTCGGGTTACTGAGAGATATTGAACACTGCCAGTCTGAGGGATGGTGCCCCGGGTGCCTTATCCAGCATCCGGGTCTGGGAAAAGCCCCACAGCCTCAAACCGTTAACTCCAAGGAATCATTTGGGAAGGAAGTGCCCAATCCCTGTGTAGCAATGAGGGCTTGGCTTATTTTTGCCCAAAAGTAGACAGACCAAAAGTAGAGAGATTCATTTGTTTCTCAGTCTCTGACGGTGCAGACTCTTGTTTCCCACATCCTTACGGAATGCCCTGGTCACTAAGCTGCAGAGTTGCACCTTGTCTTCTTGGAGAGACTTCTTACATGTGGCTCAGAGAGCAAAGGCTGGATCCAGGCCTTGCCAAAAATTAACCAAGTCCCCAACCCACTTGCTTTGTGACAAGGCAAGACTATGGGAATAATTTTCTCTGAAAGTTTTGCTCAGCTGCAGCTTTCCTGCGTTGTAGTTTCCCTTTGATCCTATAGAAACTATAAGAAGAAAAGATGTCTATGAAGGCCATGATGGCCACACTGCTGTACTCGTTCACTCAAGTAGCACCCGAAGGCTCCAATGGTTTGGGTGTCACTATGTCAGCTTCACATCAACTCTTTCGGCTGATGTTGTCATTACAGCCCCTTAGTGCTACTTACAGTGTGTGTATTTACTCTTGGTTTATAAAGAATATTCCATTCCAAATGTAAACACACAAGCTAAGCCTAGATGTGCTCATGACATGACTGTTTATATGTATCTTCTATTTATTTCTGAGCCATGTTGTCCCCTGGCTTCTATTTTCCTGAAAGCTCAAATAATAATATTTTTCTAAAAGTCAAAGGACTCGTTATGTAGGCAGAAATTTCTCCCATGTTTGAACAGTCTGCCAGGGCCTCAACCAACATTTAAGAAAAGCCCTTTCAAGTTGCTGCCTTCCCAATACTAAAATCCACTTGCCTAACAAAAATGTTTATTTTAAAATAGTTGGGGGCTGCCATGAGGCACTTCATGAAGTGAGCTTCTGATTATATTGAAAAATAGTGAAAGAAAAAGGAAAGCAGAACAGCACTTTACAGAGCAAGCCTTGTGTACTTAGGAGGTGAATCAAAGGCTCATGACTCAGCTCGCCGTTGTGTCCAAGGTGCCGCTTTTTGCTTCAGAGCTGAGCTGAACAACCTTACGAGTTTCAGCCTTGGCACGGAGCTCTTCGGAGGCTTCTGGAAAACCTTGGAAATTTGGGGGAAGGCCTTTCGTGTGCTGGCGCCTGCGCACTGTTGTACTGCACGCTGGCGAGCAGGGGCCCCGCAGGGCGCTGCGCGGCACGAAGCTCGCGGTGCCCAAGGCGGCGAGGTGCAGGAGCAGAGGAGGGACCAGCACAGGGGTCCAGTCCCTCTCCTGCTCCTCACAGGTCTCCACAGGAGAGGATGGGCGCGAGGGGTGAAGGTTGGCTCTGGCATTGCTGCTGCTCTTGCAACGCTACTTGGGGCCATCAAATAGCGGTTTTCCTCTGCTCTGCTTACGCCGTGACACAGCTTTCTTTCTCCTACACTGCTGTCATTATTTCCAATATTTTTAAAAATTTGCATACATATTGAGGAAACAGATGTTACTGCTCAAAAGCCTGTTTTTAGATAAAGCAGTTATAGAAGCAGATAAGTCGTCTGGGTCAGAAGGAGAGACTGAATGTTCTGCAGCCCGCAGGCCTTGCTGGTACAAACCTGGCACAAGATGCTTTTACCCACAGGTAAAAACTTGGAAATGGGGTGTCCTGTGGCCTCGGACTGGGGCAGGACTGTTTATCAGGGTTGCCCTAGCCACGGGTTGGGAACAGGAATTATTTCAGCAATAGAAAGTCAAGCTGTCCCCTTCTCCCTCTGCATCCACATGCAAATGTTGCAGATCGCCCCAGGTCTTGTCCCTGCCGGGCAGCGTCTGGTCCCCTGATTACATTCACTGTGAGAAATGCGGTTGGCCAGTGAGGAAGGTATCAGAGGCAAGGCAAATAAATGTATTCATCTACTAAATTTATCCCTGATATAAGCCCACGGGGGAGTTCAAGGGTTGAATCAATGCGAGGTCTGCGCTACCCGCTCGCAGAGGTTGTCCCTCCAAGGAGCTCTTGTCTATGCTGTGCTTAATCCATAAGTAAATGAGGGACTTCATTTGCAAGGGCTGGTATTCCGGCACCTTTCAGAAGCTTTATGTCACTGGAAGAAAATAAATGGAGGGGACTGAAAGTGCCACTCTATATAGTAACTTGGTCCAAGCTAAACAGGAATCCAAATAGACTTCTCTGTTGAACTACAGCTTGCGCGGGAGCATTCTTGGTACATGCTTAGCATGCTAGCAGCTTCAGTTTTCTATTTATTCTTGCCGAGAAACCCGCATACGTCAAAGCTTGTGTTGCTGTGTATTTCTAGGTATAAACAACAGTTCTTCCAACAGGCTAACACAACCACAAGGCAAAATAAATTCTCGTCTCAAGCAGCTGAAAAGGTAAAGCAGAGGTCCATATCATCATGTCCCCATAGTCCTGCTTTCTTTATGGACTGCTTTTCGTGTTTTAGGTTTAAACATGATGGATGAAATCCTGCCGTCACTGAAATCAGTGATACAAGTCACAGAGTCCTGCAGAACCATATCCTGACTTTACGTCTAAACTTGTATTTGGTTCATCAGCCTCAGTATTGCTGAAGCACTGAAGTCAAACCAAGAGTAAATCAGGCATATTATTTCCTGCTCCTCATGGCTCCTGGAGACATGAAACTCGTTCAAAGCCATCTTTGCAAGCCCCCTAAAATGAAGTGATTTGACAAGTAACTTGTAGAGGTGTAAACACTCTTGCATGGCACAAAAATGTATAAAATAAGGTGGGAATGGTTGATGATCTGCTCAGCTTGGTAAAATCCAAAGTTATGAAAATAACTAGAGTTTCATTCTCTTTAAGAAAATTAGTAAATTTATCAACCATTTTATTTTATTCTATAAGCTTGCCTTGAAATAGTACTAGGCAAACTAAGTATCAGAGAAGGTCCCTGTTCTCAATACTGTGCTTCAGGTGCAGTTTTCAATTAAAGCTGAATTTCACTTTTAATTGCAACTCTTTTGCTTCATATCACATTGATAAAAAGGAGAAGAGTCCCTTGTGCTTTGGAACCACATGTAATCAATTCCCAGGTGACCAGACAGCCCTGTAAGCATGTTTTTAATTTGTTTTTATTTAATCCAGATGGCTAAGAAAAGAATCAGTTGAAGACTCTTGCATATTTTTTGAAAGATATCTGCAGACATGCCTGCACTGGTTGTGATAGTTCCCTTTGGCAATATGACCACAGCTTCACACAGTGCAGGGCGCTGAACCACCGCGTCGGTAGAGCCAGAGGCACTTTTACCCAAGGCTGGATGCACAGGTTAGCAGCGTTCAGCAGGCGGGTTTGAGAGCGTCAGTAAGTGCAGGGAGCTCACCCATCCTCTCCTGCTGGAGCAGTTGCTTCCCGGAGGGTTTCCTGGTGAGCGAGGTGCCACCACACGCAGCGAGGACTTTGCTGGGAAAGGCTGGGGCTCACGTTCACCTCCTGGATAAGAGGTCTGAGCGTGGGTTTGGGGGGACTTTCTCAGCAACAGCGTATCTATGTATTCTCATTGCTTTAGAAAGTTTCTCAAAGAGAAAGAGAAACGAGACGAATCTGAGGTACCATTATAACTGTGACTACAGTGAAGGATTGTATCAACAGAAATATCTGGACTGAAGAATTGCCCTGGCTGCAGTGTTATGCTTTTCACATGAACATGGAACAAGCCAAGGTCTCTAACGTCTAAACTTTTAATTTTGGACCATTAAGCTTCTGTTACAAGACAAGCAAACATCTATTTTCTCCCTTCTGTTTGGTTGCAGCTTTTTCTTTTTGTTTTCCTTTTCTGTTTGTTTGAGGTTTTAGAAGGGTTGTGGCCAAAGGAGTGAGAACTTGGCTTGATTTAAAATGTAAATGCAATTCTATCAATCTTCTCCTCTGCTAATAGGCTGCCTGGGCATTTTAAGGGCATATAGTGAAAAGGAAACTGTGACTGCTAAAGAAAAGCCACCCCCCTGCTGCTCCTGTTCATATTTATTTCACAATCAGCCCATTGAAATGGTGTGATTCACACTCAGATGCTGTCGTTGTCTAGCTGGCAAAGTCACTGGTGAATTTAAAGAAGTTTCCCAAGCTGTGAACCAAGCAAACTCTGTTTGGGGCAAAAAGCAATCTTATCAGCAATAAGAAATAGTGAGTCAGTGCAGCGATCTCCCTTGCTGAGAGCTGAGGCTACCTGTGCAAATGAGATGTTCTTTTGAAATAAGAAGCTGTATTCAAAAAAAGAGTAAAAAACATGCTGCTTTTGGAATGGAAAGTGCCCTTCTAGTATGTATATATGTCAAATATACAAGAGTAAACTTGTGCTTAAGTTTGTAGAGGCAATGTAAATGTCCTTTGTTAAAACCCTTGTTCCTCAAGAGAAATACCCAAGAAAGAGAATCTCATGTCATTGCCCAAGAGGGAAAGCAGCTGCTCAGTTCTCCAGTAATCCTGGGTGAATACTAAAGAAAAATCCTGGCCTTTTACCTTAAATTATGAAGAGTTAATATATTCATTGCCTATCTTGTACTCAAGCAGTTTGTGTGAAATAATGATTTCCCGGTAACACAAAAACCTGCATGGCCAAAACATTATCTTTAATATATTAATCCTTATCTATCTTTGTGGCAAGGATTACCATATACCACATTACTAACACAAATTAAAAACAAAAATTCAGGAGCAAGTATCGACACAGAAGAACAGAATATCCTAGAGAAATAAATAAAACTCAGTAAAGACTACCTTAACAGTAATTGGAAATCCAATAGTATTATGAGCTTGACTATTAATTTTAAGATAGAATTTCTCTCACAATAATTCTCACAACTCATTATTTGGCACTGACAGAAGAAACTCTGAAAAAATCCTGAGTTTATTACAGTATTTTTTACTTATTAATTATGGGATGAATAGACTGATGTTGTTATGAAAAGTGTGAATGCAATCTTAGGGTGTTTCAGAAGACTTATATCCATCAGGGTGAAGGAAATACTGACACCACTGTAAAAGCAGGGCTAAGAGCTCATCTGGAATATGAAACATGAAATACTGAGCTGTGCTCCAGAAGGATGAATTCAAACTGCAAAGGTGCAGAAGGAGACCTCCTGGCAATGGAAGAAATGCTACAAGCTGGGCATTTTCCCCTTCTACCACCCTTTCCTCCATGCCCCACATTTTCCAGTTGCCGGTGCCTGGCTGCTGTCATCATGGGTGCTGTGGCCATGGGTGCTGCGGCTCAGGACATGCCCGTTGCAGCCATCCTGTGCACAGCCCTTTCTAAGCAAGTGGCTTCCTCCAGAAGTGCCACCGACACGTGCTGTGGTGTGGGACAGGAGTCCTGCAGGCAGCTTCTCTGTGGGTCAGCATCCCAGGGATGCAGGAAACATGGAAATCCTTGTGCTGGGGCTGTGGGGTCCAGGCAAGACAGAAGCTCTGCAGTTTGGTATTTCCAGTACATTTTGGCACTGGAAAATTTGGTACATCCCAGGTATTTGGTACATTCCAGACTGAGGCCAGGAACCACCATCCGGGCTGATGCAAGAGACCCAAATGGACCTGCAGAGGCATAAACACCCCTCTGCAGTTTTCAAGGTGGGAGCTCACAGATTCCTGAAATAGAAACTGATGGTCTCTATGAGTCCGGGCTGGAGAAGAATGGGGTAACATCCTGACCAGAGAATTACTGTTGCCCCACAGAGACCAAGTGGGAATACACCATTAAAATTACTGGGCAAATGGTGCTTCTTGATCCTCTCAGAAAGGCTGGGTTTGCTCTCTGTGAAAAACACACGTACAAGCAGTGTGGCAGCCGCCACCCTCAGAACATCAACCCATTTTATTCACTAGTTGTGCACTAACAAAAAGGTTGGCATCAACTTTGTTCATGTCAAAAAGACGCAGTTTCAATTCTTCCTTTTGCGTGATTTTGGGTTCGTGCGCCTCTGTAAGAAAGCAGTCGGTGGAGCTCAGGATGATAACATTGTCTGCACCACTGTCGCTGTGGCACCAAGGAGAAGCGGAGCGAGCAGAGTCAAAGAAACTGCACATCATTCAGCAAAGCATCCTCACGATCAAAGCACACGCTTTGATTCTGCTTCACACACACCATTCAAAGACGGGTTACATTCCCAAATGCAGCGTGTCGGCTCTTGATTCCAATAAATGGGCTCTGTAGAAACTTAGCTTTATACTTTGGTAGCAGTAGGGACTGAAAAAAGAAGTCTTTTGCTAGATGCTTTTGTCTAAACTGTGCTATCAAGGGTTGAACTTGCTAGGAAAAGGCTAAATGTGTTTATTACTCTCTGAGGATGCTGTGTCTTACTAAAGAGAGACCTAGTGTCTGGGCTGGGTAGCCCTGTAGAGGAATCTGCATTTTGCAAGCATGAGGAGAAACTCTTTCTGTTCATTTGTATTTAATACACCTCTTTGCTAACAAAGCCAAGCCTCAGGGGAAAAAAAAAAAAAAAGAAAAGAGTGCTTTGACTTAGTTTGTGGAATGTGTTTAAAGAGCTGTTTGGAAAAGGTGTCAGGTCACAGTCCTTTTACAGCTAGAATGTATTGATTAATATTATTTTCATGTAGTTACTTTATTTTTCCAAAGAGATAGGCAGGGATTCAAGGTTCCTAATCTAAATGGACTATTGTGAAATACTGTTTTTTGATGTTATAATTTGACCATTGATGATGTCAAGCATGAAGCTTTTCTTATATCCTGGCAGGATGTACTCCACTTCTGTCTTTACAAAAATCTTATTTTCTCTCTATGTTGCCGCAACTGTAAAGCACAAGGTTCCCCCAGGGAGGTATTTTGTTTAGCTGTGTGGACACATTCCTCCAGGAAACACTGAAGCCAAACCGCACACACACACTCACAAACTGTATTAGGAGAATTCAAACCTTGAACAGAAAACAAACCAGACTGGGCCTGAGGTCTGAATTTCAGTGTATGTTGAATTGTGTTGTTCACTTTTTTTTTTTTTTTTTTTCCCTCTCTGAGCCACTGGACCAGTATAGGTACTTACCAAGCACACAGCACAGTCCATGTCCTATATCCTTTGGCCATGTCAGGGTTTTTAAAAAAGCCGTATTTATTGCCGATGCCTAAGCCGTACTAGCAGCACACATATCTACCACGTTTTTGTTCTGCTCCTGTATGAGACAGACGTGGCCAGCGGTGTTTTTTAGCATGAGTCATCATTTAAAAATGCAAAAGATTTACTGCAATGTGCATAAGCAGCATGTGATTCTGGAGGAAGAGAGAGGCAAAATGGGAGATGAGAGAGGAAATACAGTTTATTGCTTTATACTTTATTTTCTTTTGATCTATGAAAGCAAATTTTATGGCATTTTCTCCAAGAGAAAAGCCTAGCTCTGTTTTCTTCCAAGGAGGAGCCAGATTTTGATACCCTCCCTGGCAGTCAGTATAGGGAGTAGGGTGACTGCCGCGCTAAAACGATTAAAACTATCCAAGTCAGGCCCTTGTTTGGCACCTTGCTTCTGCAATCAAGAACAACTCCACTTAGGCCAGAGATGCTGCTAAATCAAATTGTCCTAATGCTTTCTTTTTTTTTTTATAGGCTCCACCTTACTGCTGCCCAGGCAGAGGTTCGTTGCAGCCCCGGCCCGTTGCAGCAGCGAGCGCAGGGGCTGGTTCCTGTGCTCCCTGCACCAGCAGCTCTCCGGAGGGCCGAGCTGGACCCGGTGGATGGCTCTTAATGGGACCCCAAGATGGGGACACACATTGTGTGGCTTCCTTTGCCTCCCCGTGCACGTTCTCCCTCTGGCTGAAGAGCTCTGCTTCTTTTCACCCACATTTTGAGCAAACAAACCACGTGATTTAGGTTAAACTAACAGATATGAAAAAAAGAAGGGGGGACAACACCAGCTTTGTGTGACTGCCAAAGGTTATTTATAGAGAAGCAGAGGGAAGGAAAGACTCAAGTACCTTAACTGGATTGCAGGGCTTCTTGGGGTATCTGATTCTCTCCTGGCAAAAATGAGGAAAATGTTTCTTTGCCTGGACTGCCTTGCTGGGGAAGTGCACGGTGACCGCGAGGTGCAGCGCTGCGGAGAAACGGCTGCGCTCGGAGATAAACCCTTCACAGAGCTGCAGCGGGCTCCCTGCTGCCTGCTTTGCTCAAGAGCACTGCTGGGCAGGGACCAGGATTTCTTAAGTGTCTGCAGCAGTGTTGAACGTTACCATCATGTCTTAACAAATGACACTAGCAACTGGAAAGCAGAGGCTTAAAATCTAGGTTAAGACTAATATGAATGAGGGTGCGATTTTTTTTCCCCCTCTAATTGCTCTTCTGTTTAAGGTGGCTTTAAGCTACAAGTGTGATACTTTTGTTCTCAAAAGAAATACAAGTTGATTTAGGATTAAAATGATGATGATGGGATTTTTTTTATATAGAGCTGGTGTCTGAGTTGCTGGAATTTCTATTGAAATATGTGAGCAAGTTTTCAGCAGTGTAAGAGATCAACATCTGATGCTGACCTCTTTTAAAGAAAACCCTGCTTACTGG
The DNA here is from genome assembly GCA_013398735.1 of Nothocercus julius. NCBI lineage: Eukaryota > Metazoa > Chordata > Aves > Tinamiformes > Tinamidae > Nothocercus > Nothocercus julius. Next base: position 5,736,109 of record VZSV01000009.1, on the reverse strand, counting down.
GAGAAGGCAGTATTCTTTGGGGGCAAACAAAGGCTCCAGCAAATCACATAAGGACGCGTGAGCTGGGGCATATCACTGAATTGGGTAAGAGCACTCTTCTCTTTGAAGCTGTACAGGCACACGTGCCTACAGCATCAACGGTGGGCAAAAACTGCCAGAAGAAGTTGCAGATAGATATTTTTGAGCAACTACCTTGTCAAGTGAGATATGTTTTTGTTGACTTTTACGTTTCTCTTTTTACTGCTTAATTCCCAACCACCCATGTGGCCCTTGGTCCTCGTGATGCACAGATGCCTTAAGGAATTAATTGATGTGGTGCTTTTTTATATTTTATGCATACTTACTTCCTTTAATTCCATTAATCTTTTGGCTCACACGCTGCAGCAGGGAAACAAAGTCCACTGGTAGTATAATGGAAGATGTTTGAAGCACAAAAGGAGAAGACACTAGATGTGATTATCTATAGTTCTGTTGAGAGCTGGATACTAACATCCAGGTGACGTAAGTTGTTATCGTTGTTATAAGGATATAAAGGGCCAAATTCATAGATGGAGACTCACACTGAGGCATGAGCTGTACAAACCATGAAAAGATGGTCTATGGGCTGGGCAGGACTTTGCTATAACCTCGTCACACTGCTCTGTTCAGCTGCCTATTTCTTTTCTCCCAAGGCTCTTTGCTTACATCCATTAATAACAATGTATTTTCCTTGTCTGGTAATTGCATGCTTTGCTTAGTATTTGTCTCATGAAATCCAAAAGTGAAAAATGCCAGTGTTAATATGGTGGATTCCTTGCTGCCGTGTCTACTGGCATCAGTGAATCACTCCCACTTGAGACAGCGAAGATTTAGGAGGCAATCAAATTTCTGTCCTTTCCAAGACAGCATTGTTCCACACACTGTTTTTTTGAGTGCTCTATCATTTCTAGTGTTAACGATTCATGCAGGCAGAGCACATACCTCTGAAAACGTCTGTATCAGATTTGGATGCTGTTGCTGACTGATTTTTGTGTTTCTGCATATCTGGGATGCTGAGACTGGCCGGCTTTTCTTCCAATAGTTCTCTATTTATGCTCGAAGCACAAATGCTGCTTATATAGTTTGTTTTATTTGGCACCACTGGGGATGAATAGCATATTCCTTGTGTCAGTCTTCCTAACCAGTCTCTCCTGCCGGGGTCTAACCCTGAAAAGGCAAATTCATCACTGTTAGTTCCACTTTGGTGCTCGGTCCAGAAAAGTGAGGGCTTTTGCAGAGCACAAAGACAGAGCCCAGCTCTCCTGCTCCGACTCCGTATTCAGCTTCAGAAGGCCTCAGCTCAGCCACGGCTGTGACCAGCTGTCACATTAACGTCCCTAATGCTGTCACCTTAGGAAAGGCTTACCTGGGACTGGAACTACTGCAGGTAGCAGATACTAGACACAAGGTATCTTTGCTGCGGTGGTTTCTACCCTGACTGAGGCCAAGGTCTGAACAGAAAATCTCCTGAACTGCTGCCTTTCCCACAGTTAAGATGTAGAGCGGGAGGTGATGGTGAGCAGGGGCAGCACGGAGTGAACAGGGTGCGGAGAGGCGCACGGCAGCTCTCCCGCAGGCACTACGCTGGCGTGCGTAAAGCCAGCAACCACTAGGTGCGTGCTCAACACCGCCTAAAGAAAATGCACTGCTTTCTTGGCAGGGGAGTAAATGATCGCTCAAAATACAGGAAACAAACAAACAAAAGAACATTCAGATATGTTTTAAGGCTGCACAGCTCCACTGTTTCAGGATTTATCTAGTTAGTAGCTGAAGTGAACATCCTATATTTAATTAGGTGTAGGTGGTGTATAAAACCAAAAATTAGAATGAAAATCTTATGGTTGGATTGTTTTAACATGCTTCCTCCAATTTTTATGAATCTGATCATTGCTGTTTTCTGTCTAATATGGAATCTCAAAAGCAATTTGTAAGTATCTTTAGAGCTTGGGTTATATCCAGTGCCTTGGTAACTAGACACAGCATCTGGGAGAGAGGCTGTTCATGTCAGGACTGGTATTTCTGGATATTCAGCTTTCCTTTGACCAGTGCAGCAGGAGATGCATGTCCACTCCTCCAGACGTATTACCCTCCAAACAGCCCCGGTGCTCCCTGTCTTAGGAAACCCGATGCCTTTTGATCTACAAGCTTCCAAAGAGCAACTCATATTACCAGGCTTTCTTAAAAAAAAAGGGGAAGTTTTGAATGCTTCTGTGCTGGGCTTGAAGAGGTGACATTTTCTAGCGTAATTCCTACTGTGGTTGTTGCTGGTGTTTATCTAAGACACATAATCTAGGGGTATCAGTGAGATAGACATTGTATATGTAGTTAGTCATCTTAAAAGATCAGAAGCAAAAGGAAACGATGAACAGAAAATGTGGTGTGGACAGCCCTGTCTCCTGAGAGAACAGGAGCATTTTGCTGCCTCCTAAATTATTGCCGTGCCCATGGATGGGAGTGAATCAGTGGCAGCCAAGGAGATTGGGCTCCTGCACTCTTGCCCTTCCCGCCGTCCCATGTTCAGGTGGAGGCAGCGGTACAAGCCGTGGAGACTTTCACAAAATCCTCATTTATGAGCAGACTCATGGACATTTCCCATGCCTGCGATGAGCTCCATGAGCTACGTGAGGAAGGGTCATGGTGGGGCATGGAGCAGCCATGGCTTCTCTAAACAACAAGCCGTGCCACCAACGTAATTTTGCAGTAGCTTTTTCCCTGCTCTGTTTTTATGCCCCTCGCGGGGCTGTGCGCAGCAGTATTGAAGATTCCCGTCATTTCGGCGGTAATCACAGCAGGCTCCTCTCCATCTGCAGCAGCAGCACCACGGCGAGCAACAAAGGTAACAAATTTCCCTTCAAGCAAGCCCGCTCTGACTTCAGCCAGGCACACAAATGAGCTCCAAATCCTGAATCCCAGGCTCCCAGCCCAGCAAGACAGAGGCTGCAAACTGAGTTGAAACAAAACAGATAAGCAAGTGGAAACATTTTCTTCCAGCAGAAAAATAACCCAAAATATTTGGACTTTGCCAACCTGCTGGAACCTTTGTTCCTTTCCACGATCCCGCTGCGTGCAGCGTTCCCCTCCTTGTCTAGAGGGCCCTGGCCTGTCGGACACGAAGCAGTGGAAATTGCAATGGAAATTCCTCGCATTTCTCTGGAGAGGTGATGAGGCTCCGGCTTTGGGGAACCAGTTCACGATGACGCAGTTTGGAAAAACTGTTGTCTTGCTGTTGGCCAGAGTCTGCCTTCAGAGCAATGGGAGCAGGAGCAGGGACCCTGCTTTCTTCACCCTTGTTTCTTTAATTTCCAGCTCACCGTTTGCATAACTAACTAATTTAGCCCTAACTTCCAGCCGAAGGCACAATGAGGCTTTCACTCTAGCCAGTCCCCATATGGAGACTGATGAATAGGAGTCACGGGGGGTGGTCAGCACTGAACACGGACTCTGCCAAGCGCTGACCCTGCTTAGATGCCAGGGATTTCTCCCAGCTTTTTGTGGAGTCAGTTGTAAGAAGCACTGATCTGCTCATGTAATCATAAATGCTTGCCAAAAAGTGGAAAAAAAAACCCACATTTTTATATGCGCACAGAAGAGGATACTATTAGAAATTATTATCATTTGCTTGTTTCCAATATGGCTTTACGATTACCTATAAATAACACCATTTTTACAAATGCTGTCTAACGCTATATTAAAAGACCATCATTAAAAGGAGGTAATATAAAAAAAATCATTTCAGAATAAAACACTGCATTCATCAACCAATTTCAGAAAATACTTTAGCATGTACTCCTTTTCTTCTCCATTATCACTAATGGGAGAATATAGAAAGATAAAAAAGAAAGTTTGGAAAGAAATTAAATGGAAAATAAATGATGATAAGAAAAACTCTGAAGGTTACAGGAGATCCAAAAAATGTTAAAATCCAGACCAGACAACATCAGTTTCATTTTTGTGTCAGAGCAAGAAAACAGCGTGTGGGCCCATTTCCTGTTGATATTGATTCTTTTTCCTCGCCTGTCTTGACTGACTATCTCCTAAACAATCAGAAATACATAAGATATATAAAATCATTTTTAATACATTTATAGTTGTTTAAAATTTTAAATTATTTTTAAACGCATTTAAAATTTTTATCTTAAGATTTTTTAAATTAAAGATCATTTAAATGATGTTTTAGCGTGTTGGCAGTGGTTTGCTTCTTGAACTAAAATATGCCATCATAAAGTTTTCTCACAGAAAAACAGTGTCATAATAGCTGAATAAAAGAGACATGACAGAATGATGAAGCATTTCATCACATAATAAGGACTTACGACGGCATCAAATCAGTGGAGTGTACAGGGCTGCAAAAACTAGAAATCCTAGAAAACTGCAAATGTGATGAGCATAACTGATTTTCCACTTCTGCACTGACTAGTATGTGTGGAAAGAATTCCTTCCCCGTATTAACCAAGCATGACTACTCCAGACTGTGTGTCCAATTGAACTCTAATACAAAAAAAAAAAAAAAATCCTGTTGTGAATGTATATTATTCTGCAGGTCTACCTTCAGGAGCCACGCTCATTTCTCACAGCTGTCTGGTTGCTAAGGATAGCTGATGTATATGGATGTAGACTACTCATTGCATGCATATATGCACTCTATTGAGTGAGGATTTTAAAAGAATGCCTCTCCTGGTGCTTCTACACATTTGTTTTCTGTTTGAAACATTTCCTGAATGCAAATTGAGATAATCCTGGAGTATAGTACAGAACCAAATGCTGAGGTCTCTGTAGGTACCAGGGATTTTCTTGGCATACTTGTACAAACAAGTTAATTCCACAGTCAGCCTAATTTTATACCACTGCAGGTCCTCGGTTTAATGACAGAAGTTCCAGCTGGGGACAAAAAGCATTGAATAGGTGTCGTAGCCTTGTTAGAAGGCAGGGAGTAAGAAGTCAGAACTCACTCAAAAGGAGACATTTTGTGGTATCGATGTCAGAAGGTGGCACAGAGCTATGGGAGACATCTGGAATGGGAACATCTGGTGCAGAAGGTGTGTCCACACCGTAGGTGTGCTGGGGGCTTCACACCAGACTGCTGCTCATCTGACCCCATCCTCTGACTGCCCAGTACCAGCTGCAGCATGACCTTGGGTTAAAATCTTTATTCTTGAAGGTTTTTATGAATTTTATCACAAAGTTTTTATTTTCTACCCTGTAAACAACTAGGGTGGTCGAGAAAAAGATGAAATTACTAGTTTTGAGAGCACTTAGGAAACTTTGGATTCCCATACAAATTGCCCGTCAGACACATGGCAACCTTTAGACTAAATCTGTTGGCTCTGCAAATCTGAATGCAAATTTTGTGCCCTCTTTTCTACAAACCAGTACACTTCATGACCACCTATATCCAGCTTTGCTCTGATAGATTTTAGCAAATTGCTTGAATGGATACACATTAAATAAGTTGTTTTATTGTTTTCCACATGTAATTATTTTGATAATTGTTCCTTCAGGTGCCTTTTTTTTTAACAATTTCTTTTTCATTCTGCCATTGCTCAGCCACCATGTACAACATCTTCAGAGTCCATAAATGAGCCCTTTGCACAAAGACCAACTCATATGGTTTAATTGTATCACTCTCAGCAAATGACTTCACTTTTCTAGCCATGAGTTTCTATTTTCTTATCTGTTAGAGTAGAAAACATGTCTTCAACTGTTTAAATTTTTCATGTCTAAACGAAAACAGAATGTGTGAGAACTTCTCTCCCCTGTGAGAAAAGGAACAGGGGAGCTGTAAGTCACCCTGGCACTTGTATTTAGTGTTTTGCCTTAATAGTCCAAATGTAATAGCTTGAAAAGACTGGCCTGTTACCATTCTGTAAGTAGGGCTCTTCATCACTTGAGCTGCTCTCTGAGTTCTTGAAAGACACTCTGCAGGCTAGGGAGGACCATGGAGTCTATAATTTTATATCAGTCAATAGTACTGATAAATTGTCAGTCACAAGAAAGGAGAAGACAAAACACAATAGGAGAAGCTATTAACGTTCTAGATACAGCCATATTACCTAGAGAAAAGAAGAGAAGAATCATTAAGCAGTAAAGCTTATTAAACAGCTGAGATTAAGGGGAACATAAGCTACATGAAACCAGTATGGGCTAGGAAAGAGAATGGCTGAGCTGTTTCACTGCTGCGTGACGGCTGCGCATTAGATCAGCAAAGTGCCCAGAGCAGACACCCAAGGGAAATGCAAATCCAGCCTGACCTCGTGTGCAATTCTTATTGTAGGAGAAGGTGTGTTATGTGACTGACAGCACTTTGAAGCAGTTAGGCTGGGGAAAAACAATTAAACAAAAAACCACCAGCAACTGCTGCACAGGGGATATTCTGGGACAATATATCCCTTACCTATTCTACCTAAGTCCTGTTTTTCTCCAGCACTACTCACCTTTATGGCCCAGTGACACCCACTGGAATCGGATTTCCACTCTCTTACGTAAAGGGAAGCTAATTCAGACCTTTTTATTTGCTCCTTCGTCGAGCTACAGGAACTTTGTTTGGCAAAAATTACTTGGTCCATAAAAAAACTGAGATGGAAAGATAAAAAAGTGTGCAAAGGTCACAGATCATGAAGAGCAGAAGTGTGGGAATGCCTTGTGCTCGTGCCCGAGCTGAACACAGTTACGCTCAAGAGCATGCTTTTACAATAAGTTGGCCACAGTGAAGTTGCATAGTCTCAGGAGTACTTTATCCTGTATGTGTTTTGATGCCCTCAATGGATTTAGAACGATTCCTTTCTGACCTGTGAAGTATAAATCCAAACGCTACGGCCAGTGCCTGTACAGACTGCAAGTATCTTGTCTGCACACAGCGTTCCTGCAGGCAGTTAAAACCCATCTCCTGACGACAGTTTTTTTGTTAACCATGCTAAAGTTTGACTCTACTCCCCAAGCTGTGGTTTCGCAATACAGCTTTGCCGTGGCCCTTAATGGAACACACGCAAGCAAGGCCTCAGAGAGCTGAAACCTTGTCTCTCAAACCTCAGTCCAGTTGGGTCTCGCTTCATCATAAAGGTAGGCTTCAAATCTTCAGCTGTATCAAAGAGAGAACTTACAAAAAACTTTCACAAGTCTTCCATGGTGTTTCTGTGCTGAGGGAAAATCCATAACGCATATTAGGTTGAATTCCACAGAGCCAGTTAAAACCCAGAAAGGAACAAAACGCTTTCTATTTTAAGTGATTTCTGCCACATTCTGCAGTGAAAAAATGCTTAGGGCTTATCAATCTGTGATTTAATGTAACAGTGTCAAATGGCAAGGTAACTTAATGGAAGTGATCAGGTTGTAACTGAAGTCAATTGCAAAAACATTGCTCAGCAGTAAGATGGCTGAACCAGAGCCAAAAATTCTGGCGTTGTAATCATTCCTGACGCCCGATTCCAATAACTGCAGTTTCTTTTCACTCCTTGAATATGCACAGGATGTTCACTTAATTTCTAGGGACAATCAAGATTTCTGAGGGAGGGATTCCAGTGCCTTGAGAGATATTTCTAGAGCCAGTGCTCTCTGTAATGGTATATTCTCAGCATATAAGCAATATAAGCAATTTAGTTTTCTTTGATTACTTGAGTGACATGTTTTTTCACAGATAACTGACATATGGTGAATGACTAGACCCTAATTAGAAGCCCAAGTTACTGCAGTTTGGATCCAGATATATTCAATGTAGTGCAGCGCTGACAACTGTATTTTATCAGTTTAGGACTCTGTGTTAGTAGATAGATCTAGTTTATATCTAATGAACTAATTACATAGACATGTTAGATATCGTTGTGTTTATATCCAGCACATTTTTACCATGTTTACGATTTCTGAGTTATCCTCAAAGCTAGCTGGGTGTCTAGGAAACCCTGAGTTTGCTGGAGCTGGAGCGTAGGACAGCTGTGATGGAATGATCAGGTTTGGGACAGGGAAGAATCTAAATTGATATGGTTTGTGAGCCATTTAACTGCTATTGGCACAACACAGTTAAAGTTCTTATATTTCTTATACACTGTGAAACTTGTAAATGCAAAGCAAAGTGGGAACTGCCAGAGTTTTAGGCATCCATCCCTGGCTCTGCTGAGATCTTTGTTGCTTTCAGGAGACTTTGATTGTTTTAGCCCCTTCAGGGATATGCTGGTAAGAAATAGCAGAGGTGAATAAGACCAGCAAACACTAGTGTTTACAGCAGAAGTTTAGCTGGGTTCAAAGTCTGGACTGTAGCTGTAGCTTAGCTGGTGTCAAACACTTTTTTCCCCTCTCCTGAAACAAGGTTGAGCAAACAGCAGGCCTCGTTTTGAGTAGCTGGCTATAGCTGTGCTGGGTTCATATTGACATAATGCCCAGCAGCTGCTGGGCAGCCCTTTATAAATCTTACTGAAGGGCATTGGCCTCCCTGTTAAAAAACTCTTTGGGAGCAGATGCTTTCCCCATCTAACCAGGAGTTTTGATCTGTGCAGCCCCTTGATCATGAGTCCACCCTGTGCCCCATTGCCTTGTCTAAGGTGAGGCTGGCGTCCGATTAGTCCTCACAAAGGGTCATGTCTGGGTGATGTGTAGGGGTATAGGTGCAGAAACTTTTTTAAAATGTGTTTATCTTTAAATTTGTACCTTGCAAATGGGAATGAGGGCTGCTGGGGAAGGGGGAGTTGTCGGGAGGGCAGTTAAGGAAATCAAACTAAACCACTGCCTTGTCACGGGTCATAACTCTTGCAACACAAATGTAGCTTTGATCTGTGCTGAGATCAGGCCCAGATCTTTGTCCGCTCTGAGAGTTTGCCAGAGAATGCCAATTAGATTCACTGCTGCTTATGATAAACGTTTAACAAAATAAAAAACAAAAAAAAACCTATGACTCTTTAACACACTCTTAGTAAAACCTTAGGAGAACTGAAGCAGTTTTCTCTAGATTCATCAAGGATGAAATGGGACTCTGTTCTTTTAAACAGGGTCTGACCTTTCTTGAGTACAGCAAGTACTTATGTTTGAAGAGTGACTAGAAAACTGTCACTGTATGTTTTGGGGTTCTGGCCTCCTGCTTTCTTATTGAGTATTCCCAATGCAAACATTCCCCAAAGTACAAATAAAAAGGGGCAGTTACATTTTCTGGTATACCTTCTGCCTCTTATCAACCCTTAGTAATTGGAATGAGGGGGAGACAATGGGATGTGGCTTTGAAAATGCATGTGAATAGATCTATCTGTGCCCCAGTGACACATGGCAAATGGTCACAACATTCTTATTCCAAGTCAAAGACATTGGCTTAGGCCACAGAACCCATTCTGTCTGAACTGAGAGCACAGTGACTACATCTGTAAGTTGCAAGTAAGTCCTTAAACTGCTTGGACCTTCTCTGTGGTAAAAAATCTGACTATTACTACTCAATACTTCTGGGTGACTTGGAAAATCAATAAGACTGGTGCTCATATCCCCCAGATATTTGATGAGAACAGCTGTGCCTCTCCTTTGTCTCCTCCAGGGCAGTAGGGTTGCAAAGCAGCAGTGTTTCCTGAGGAAGACGCAAAGACAGATGCTGTGTACAGGGGACCTCTCCGCTTCTAAATAAGGGACTATTTTTACCCCATCATCTTTCATTTTTAAAATGGACACTATCCTAAAGATACAAGATACCTTTCTAATATCTTTCTAATATCTTGTTTCTTTACTCTAGGGTCATATTCAAACACCCAAAACTTCAGCATAAACAAGCTGCAATTTACAAATATTAGCATAACAACAGGGTATGCTTTGAAATCAAGAACTGTAAGGTCACCCTGCAAGTGTCATCAGAAGCATTTTAATACAAAAGCTGTAATCACAGAATTGCTAACTACTGGCTCTAAACTACTAAAATGCCCTAAGGGAAGCTTTACAGTGCAAAAGAATGTAATTTTTTTTATTATTATTATTGCAAACTCTGCATGGCAGTCTGAAAAAGTGCTATTAATCTAAGACATATGCTTAAATAAAAATGCAAAATAATATCTTAAAATGATGTTCATGCTGATCTCACCTTCTGATTTATAACAAGAAAGCCTACCTTCATCAGACTGTCCTTTCCCTATCAGAAGTGTTGAAGTTAAAAATAGTTTTTTTTTTTTTTTTTTTTTAATAAAACAGTTCATTTCAAGCACAACTGAGTGATCTTTAAGGAGAGTAGAGAAGCATCTACTCTCAAAGTTGGATTTGGTTCTGGTGTTGTAAGACTTACGAGACTTACAATGATTTGATTGCAATAGCTTAGAATTATCTACCTCAGAAGAGCAAATATTAAATTGTCTTGAAAATGTTTAGGCTTCAGAGAGTTTTATTGATATGCATAGTGTTATGATCTAGGTTTTCAGACTTAATTTCTGATTTACAAAAGCAATTGGAGAAGCACATGAGTAATTGCTCCTGAAGAACTGTTGCAAAAACTGAAGAAATTGCAGTGGTATTCTAGTTGTTATGAGGAATTTTAAAAATAAACAAATAAAAGGCTCTGGTTTTATGCAACTCCTCAACACTTAGAATATGTTTGGTGCTGCAAAGGACAAAGTGGAGGCCAGGACCCTTTCAATAAGCATGTATATTTTCAAGGATTGATATTACTCATATTGAAGGTACTAGGAAATTGCCATTGATTTCCTAGGGTCTATACTGGGCCTGCAGCACACATTTAGTCTTGATGCCTTCTGTTCCAATGGATGCCATTATGAGAACAACATTTGATTTAGTAGCAGAAATACTGATGCTACCAGGAAGCTCGTAACGGGGTACAAGCAGATCTTTATTCAGAGCAAAGACACTGTAGCAATACAGTGTATTCATTCAATCCTTCAGCATTGGAAAGCTAAAAATTCTTTTCAAATTATTTTTTTTGTAGCTTTGCATAGAAGATGACGGAAAGGACAGCATCCATGCTAGCCAAGTGCAGGCATTAGAGGAATGTAATGGTATCAATTAATAAATCATGAATGAATGTTTCATCAATACATTATTAATTTATGTTAATTTTTTCACATCTTGCATTAACACTGCATACTGTTTGTCTTAACCTCCTAGCAATGTGGATGTTTAAACATAAGCCAGTATTTTCCTGAGAGCAAGGACAAGTGGATTGAAAAGCTGCCATAATCCAAATAGGAGTCAAAAAGACACATCAATATAGTAGGACTAATTAATGAATCACGACAACTCATTGCTCTGTGAATTGTTAGAACTGTTTTGGTTCATGGTGGGCCTTGTCACATGAAAACATGAAGGGCATCTCAGAAGATTCATTAGACTCTCAATGTTGACAGAAGACATTCGATTTTTTTTTTTAAGTAACTCTTGGAAATTGTTTTGAATAATTTTGTTTTCAATTAGCACTTACTGCATGCTAAGTATTCCCAAACTGTTCCTGCCCTTCTGATGTCGATGGATGCATTGTGTGTAAGGTAGTCAGTCTGGAGGGTTGCTGGCAAACTAGTTCTTTTGCCAAATAATTTTGGTAGGGGAAAGGTAACTTTAAGATCCTTTCACATGAATTGAGCAAATTATGTTAACATGGTTTAAACCATTAGCCCAGGTAGAAATTAACTTCTCTCAACTGAAATGTGTTAAAACTGTACGTGCAGTCCCACTCTGTTGCTAGTGTGAAATGAAATGGTTAACTAAAGCACCACATCTGCTGGTTAATGTGAAACATAATTGCTAGCTGAAAGGCAATGATTTCTTTATATGCTATTGCTGTCTTGCAATGGAATGAACATAACCTCAATAATATAGTATTGTTTCCATTTTTTGATGGGAAACTTTAGCTTTCTGAAGGGGTGAGAAGTAAACAAAAGAATAACAAAGCGCAATTGACACTTTTCTGGAATACGTGCTAGATGAATAATGTCAACTTCTCGAAAACTTCCCTATTCTGCAAACATTTTCTCATGTAAATAGCGGCAATTCAAGCAATTAAGGAAGAGGGATCAGATAGTGGTGCAATCTCACCATGCCTTCTTGTGGAATGAACTTGGTGTGTCTGGGTTTATGGTTTGCTGAGCTTGCAGGCACTGCAGGTCCTGAGCCCCCAGCTCTGCAGGCTCTGATGGGCAGAGCAGGGTTTGACCCACTGCATTCGGCTCTCATCAACCTTCCTCTTTAAGGTTTGAGCTGAGGTTGTATACTGGGTGCAAAGGCAGATGATACAAATATCTAAGGTAGCTAAAAATCCTGAGGAGAAAGTTCTCATATGGGATTTTCCTAACCAATTTTTTAGGGCTTTTCCTAACTTACTATCCTGAAGGAAGGACAGTAGATATTATAGGAGGGCATTAGAGCCTCTCGGTCTATAGATGTGAAGACACATGGCCACTGTCTTGGTATTCTTAGTCTTGCTACCTCTTATATCAGAAGCTTCACTTTTGGTTTCTCCATTTTTCTTTTTCTTTTTTTTTTTTTTTTTTTTTTTTTTTCCCCTACAGGTTTCTCCTAAAGGAAATGCACACACTTTCAGGTACTACAAAGCAATATATTTTCATTGTACTCCTTCTGAAGCTTCACCAGTAAGCCTTCCACACTTCTTGCCATTAGTGAATATATGCTATTACCCTCTTGTGATTGATTCCATTTTTTCTAAGGTGAATATTTGCAGCAGGAGGTTATTTTTGTGCTTAAATGCCAATAACACTCCCAGAGAGACCTCAGCGCTTGCTGCATAGCAGGGGATGCTGCACCCAGAGAGACCTCACCGCTTGCTGCGTAGCAGGGGATGCGTGTCGCACCTCGCGGCAGTGCAGTGAGGCCGTTTCGGGACACGGGCTGAAGTGCGTGTCTAGGTGCCTCGGCAGTGACCGCCGGGTGTTGTCCCGCACGCGCCGCACGACGAGCAGGAGCTCGCGAGGGCGGCGGCTGCGGCCGCCAGGTGGCGCCGCGGAGCCGGAGCGGCGCGGGCG
>VZSV01000009.1:5660783-5722381 GCA_013398735.1 Nothocercus julius | reverse complement strand
CTGCCTCGCCGCGGTGTCTCTGCTCGGGACGGCCCCGGCGCGGGGTCGCTTGGGCGCGGGGCGTCCCCCCTTCCCGGCGAGCTGCTGCTCGCAGGGCTGGCAGCCCGGCCCTGGGGTTTCAAACACACGGAGGGCAACTTCGTGCGTGTCTCTGCACGTCCTCTTGGCAGTGGGCGCCGGCTCGCACCCCGGGTTTGTCTGTGCCTGGCTCTTTGCACTAATGCCCGTCTTAATGGTGATACCTCTTTCGGTCTGCTTTCGCTGCCTTTACTTTCTGAAACTTTTTGGCTTTAGTCTGTTCTGCTATTTATGGCTTTTCTCCTCTCCTAGGTGTCATCCTAGCTGTGTCTTGTAAAGTTTTTAGCAGACAATGGGAAACTTTGTATGAAATGCTGTGATTCTTCGCTATTTACGCATTTCCTTATCATTCTCATAGAGATAGAACATACTTAACTGGAGTTATGTGACTGTGATTGAATTAAAACCAACACTGTCCTTTCAGGAAACAGTAACTAGGTAGCAGCATCATCTCACCAGAAATGCTTTAAACATTACATAGGGGATACATACTGTTGTGTGCCTGTACAATTCATGCTCGATTTTCAGTGTATTCCTTTCCCCATATACTTCTTTTTTTATGAGGTGGTTGTGCTTCAGCAGACTATATCACACCACTTCGGTTTTCTAAGGTCAGTATCACATATACTCTTCCGTAAACATTCAGGACGTATGGAGATATTGGTATTGTTTTACTAAGGTGAAGAAAATAAGTTAAACACATTTCAAGGGTGTAAAAGGGTGACTACTCTTTTTCTTGCACTGAAGACATTTGGCATTTTCTGTTACTTAACAAAGCTTGGTGAGGTTTTGCTAACAAGATTTCATTGTCTGCAAGGAGTATGGGACAGTTATTTGCTATTTGAGCGTGTTTTGTGATGCATTTTTTTTTTTTTTTTTACTTTAACAATATAAAATTTCAGTCATTTACCATAAGTCATGTTAGGTAATCCACCCTTTAGTGTAAAATCCTAGTGGTGATTGCCTGTGGTTAGTCTTATAAACCCTGAATCTCACCAAGAAATATCCAGGACTGAAAGGGTGGTATAAATTGTGTGTAGACTTCTCACAGCATAAAACATTGCTTAGATCATTGTTTACTCTTTGCTGCTTTTACTCATTGTGAAAGTTCCTAAGATTGTCTCGTATTTCTCTGAAGGCAGTGTGAAGCCACCCCAGTCTGAAAGAATTCCTTGCTCTTGAAACACTATCCTATTTTTTATGGTGCTTATAAATTATTAATAATAATAGTGCCCCCTAAAGCTGGGCACTATTTCATATCCAAGAATCTACAGGATTCACTCTTTTGCATGATATTGGACTCCATGTTCATGCAACTTAACACTAAATATGAAAGAAAACATGAATTTCAGAAGAGGTTTAAAGTCACTTTATTTAGTGGTTCACTTAATCAGTAACTAGCTACCTAAGTTTCGTAGAAATATATGGAAGCATGGGAGGTGCTGCCTACCAAGTGTGGAGAGTATCTGCTCCTTCTTCCTGTTTGATGAGCAGAGGTCCTGATCCACTCAGCAGACACTGTCCTGTTGGGCAGAAAACCAAAAGTTGCCTGTAGACCTCCCACTGTGTTTGGGGTAATAAAAAGGATCCAGCGAGAAGAAACACGTAAACCATGTTGCTCAGTTCCCAGTTATCACAGATGGCACATCACATCATTATAATATATTGATCTTCTTAAAGGTCATAAAACAGATCATTTTTTGAACTGTATCAGACCTCTATGTTACTTTTTTTGTTGGAAGAGTATTCCAGAAGTTAATTCTTCTGGAGGTTAGAAACATTCTGGTTTCTAGATTTAAAATATTCTTGACCAGTTTATATAATATATAATTCATTTTTTAAGCTTAAACAGCTGTTCTCCCACCATGATGATTACCCCAGCACATTGTTAAATAGTAAAATTTTCCCTTCTCAACCTTTGTTTTATAACAAAACCTCTTCTAGTTTTCTTTCTACTGCTTTCCCATTCCCCAAATCTCTCATCTGCATGTATTCAAGCTCATCTTGACTACACACAGCTAGCCTAAATTATACATTGTATTGCAGGCAAATTTCACCAGGACCTTTTACAGGAAATAATACTTCCTAATCTCTACTGGAAATAGCTTTCCTGGTACAGTCTATAATTACACATGCCCTTTTCATGGACATATCATACAGATAATTCATAGTCATCTTGTGATCAGTTAGCCCACCTGTCCCCTGTTCAGTAATTTCCACTGATGAGCTCCAATTTACAGCAGAAGTTCTTGATATGAGCTCCTATGTGCCTGACCTTGCATTTTGCACCACTGAATTTCAGACCATTTCTATTATACATATCCTTGTGATGTTCACACTCTTCTTCCCTTGCATTGTTCGGATTCTCCATTATTTTAACAATGCTTTGTAGTGTCACCACTTTCATTAGCTCAATGCCAGTTTTTGAGTCCCCTGTATACTTTGTAGAAATATTCCATTGGACCGTTTCCAGACCTCCTCATCTTTGCTGGTGACCCGCTTCAGCTAGATACTTCCCATTTAAACATAACACTGTATCCCAGCTTGCATTTTGTCAGCTAATTCCCAGCTTGTTCAGCTTTGTCGGTGTTTTCTTACGCTTTCGCTATGCTGAAATTCGGACAAATGAAATCTAACGTAACTCTACCTTCTACAAAATACGTTTCTCATCAAGGAGGAATATCTGGTTGTTCTCACACAATTGACTTCTCATAAACCTATGTCAGTTTTTATCTCTTTCTTCCTTGCCTAGGCTAAAGCACAGCGATAGCTAGGAAAAGCCAGTGAACAGAGATATTTGATTGCATAAAGCTTATTTTGGCTGAAGAAGGTCAAAGGAAACATATGTTTCGTTTCTTGGTTTTTATTGCTGTACAGATTAGATAGAGATAACTAGGTCTGACGTAGCAGCACCACCAGCTCTATTCAAAGCTAGATGCTTTAATGGGTTTGGACTTTAACTTTTTTGAGACATTTAAAAAGTGTTTTCAAGCTAGATACTATTGCAGTGTCTGGTCAACCCAGTGGGAAGATAAAAGGAAAATAGTTTCATTTTTGTTAATACTCATGAAGAAGAAGAATTTTGACTTCTTTGTGATTATTTCCTGTTCTCATGAAGAAAATAAAATAAACGTCTTCCCCCGAACAAGAGCATCTTCTCCTGTACTAATAGCAAACAGCAGTGTTTCCTTCATCGTGCTGTAGACTCATGTAGGAAAGACTGAACTCACAAAAGATTACTATTACTAACTTTGTGTATTTTGTAGAGATAGATAGAGAAGAAAAAATAAGAAAAAAATATATTAGAGGATAGAAACTGGACATTTGAACTCATGAGGCACTTGCATTTGGTTTTGATGATTTGGGGCTTAAAAAGTAGGGTTTGATATAGTTACTTTTAGAATAAAGTACACTACACTTTTTAAGAACTTTTTTTTTTTTTTAAACAGAAAGTGACTTTATACTTAAAGTGAATTTGTGTTTCTAAAACAACTATCACTGAGCATCCTGAAGCTATGAGACTTTGCCATGGCTTTGCAGAGGTCCATGTGACATGTTGTGCCTCAGTCCTATATTGCCATTCGAGCAAAATGAGGAGTATGAAAGTGCCTTGGTTTATTGCTACACAGGTGGTCTGTGATTCAGTGTAATGCTTAAATATCTATTTATCTCTATGCAAGTGCTGCATTTAAGTTGAGATTAAGATGAGTTACAGAATTAAATGACCAGCTGCCCAAAAGAACATTTTACACTAACAGCATCCACAATAGATACAAATCCTAACAAAAAGGCCTGCAGTTAACACAGCTGAATTCAGAACATAAAGGTGAAGTTTACACAAAGCATAATGGAAGCTGGGGATCTATACAATTCACATAGGGAAAACTCCAATCAAGGGTTGCGCTTGGGGCCAGTTTACAGAAATGGTTAAATGTCAAAATGAGTCAGATTCAGAAAAAAACAGTCCGCAGTGTCCAGTTATTGTCAGTGGTATGGCAGTGCTTATCTGCCTGCCACAACAGAGATATAACAGGTAGTGTGTGATACAACCACATAACAGCTGCAAGAAGCTCAAATCGTGAAGCTAATAACATACTCTTTTCAAACTAATTGTTTTATAGGAAATAGCTCTGAAGAATGGATATGGCAGAATGAGTCAAGTATTCAGAATGTAAATAAATTCCTCATTTAACAGGTATGGGATGGGATTCACATGTCACCTGGATTTTGGTCCACGCAATTTTTACAGGGTAGCCAGGCATCTTTTTGCTGTTTTCTTTGATAAGATGAATATTTCAATTCCGTGTTAGAACTGGATTAGGTAGGAATGCCATATTCTGATTTATAAATACTCTATGGAGTTCTGTATCTTATAAAATGATAAAAGCAAGATTTTTTTTAAGGGTCTATTTTATGCTAGATAATAACCACTAGAAAGAAAGATTTTTAAAAAAAATAAGACCACTCACTTTTTTTTCTTAATTTATGGTCATATTGACTTTTGAATTTATGGTCATATTGAAAATTATGACATTTTATTTACCAAAGTGTAGAAGTGAATTCATCCTTATGTGTAGTGCAATATGTTTCAGAAGCCCTAATGCTCGTGTCTTTACAAACACAGAACAAAATAGTGATCATTTTGAGCTTGCAATTGAAGCACAGTGTGAGATAATACGAAAATGTGGACAGAAAGGAGAATGCAGAAGAGTAATAAAGCAATACCAGGCAGTCACCCATTGCCTTACCATTGTCAAGTGTTTACATTGCTGTGACAAAGCAGATTAAGGAAAAATGTTATGGCACTTCAACCATTCTCAGTTGTTATCTTCTTGCCTCAGCTTCCTTAAGGTCTTGTTAGAGAGTACAAAAATAATGTCGACCTCTTCAGACACTAAATGACAAGTGTAGTGAAGGTTAAGGTTAGATCCCAGACTTCCATTTCTCACAGGAAGATATGAAGAAAAGCAGGACAAATGTCCCTTCCATTTTAGCTTCTTACTCCTTGCTCTCTCAAGTGAACTGCATGTCCATGCCTAAAAATGTTGTACAACCTGATTCTCTCATGCTGCCAAGGATTAAAACCAGGCTTTTTCAAGTGGCAGCTAAAGTATTTACAGATTTTTACTTCTACTGTCTCAACTCCCACATGATTCCACCTGACATCTGCCAGCAATGGCTTAAAGATGGAGTAGAAGATTTGTCAAGACTCTTTCTAAACATATTTTCTATGATCCCATGATTTGATTTTCTGCTTTGATGGAAATGTTCTTGTCAGCAGCAAGACCTCTGTCTTAAGTAGGAAGACACTGTATAAGTCTCTGCTGCTGTTTTTGTTCCCTTCCAAATTTAACACAAGTGGTTGGTAAGGTAGCTACCACTGAAAGTGTTAAGAAATTTTTAAGTGGCTTATTCTCCAAAAAGTGCAAGTGCTCAGGAAGCGTATTTTATCCAGGCTATTCCGTATGTACTATGTAATGTGCATGGAACTCAAGAGAAGCTTTTTGAATAACCAAGAATAAATCATTCATTGTAAGCAAGATGATCCAATCCAAGGTGAGGGAGAGCACTCTCCACACAATGTCTCAGTACAATACTTTTTCAATCCCTCCTTTCCAAGAACACCTTTTTCAAGCTCAGCCTAGCAGAGGAGCTCAACAGTCAGTTCTTTATCATGGCGAAGGAGAGAGGAGCAGGGACAAAAATGGGACTGGCTCGTTTGAGTTACTCATTGAATTCAGCAGCAAGACAGGGACTTCCCTGTCGTGTAAAATATGTCTGAGGTAGAGTAGCTGTAGTAAGCAGTGTGCACTGGGCAGTTCAGCTGATATATTTTGAGTTCTGCCTGATTTCATGAGCTAGTTAAGTCCATTACCTCAAGCCACGTTCTTACTACTCAGTGTAAGACTATATACAGGCCTTTGCTGAATTTTCTGCCCTATTTTTTAACTGTATATACATGTGTTTTTGTAAACTTCCTTCCTACAGGAAAAGGTAAGAGATTATTATCCTGCAAAGTTCAAAACCTTAAACTGGCAAGTAGCATTTTTTTCTGACTAAATCTTATTCTGAGTTTCCTTAGCGTCAATGCAAACTTTTCATGTATAATACCAAAAGTTTGCAGAAGCAGAATAGATTAAGGTTTGTGGATTTTTTTCTCCTTTCTTATCCTTCAAACAGTCCAAATGGACTAGCTAGAATTTGTAAGGTACTTAGTTTTGTTTTTAAGCTCTGGAAATTCCAAGTCTATAAAATATGTTCATAAAATAGGATGCCTCTTCTTAAATCACTGGTTTGGCTCTAGAGATTCTCATCTTTCTATATTTTTTAATCTGGCCGTCTGTCAGGAGATCTTTCTTGCTTGCTTTTTTGTTTTCAGTTTTGCATATGCTTAGTTTCTGCTCTAATTAATAAAAGATTCTTTCTTACTATAATCAGTTTTTCTTCCTCACCCTCCTACTCTCTTGTATTATCTGTGGCACTAATTTTGACACAAGAGTGTTAAACTCCTTAATACTGTATTCTTAGAAACGTTCTACCCAATTTTCTGACATGCTTATTAAGCATGATATAAACACATAAATGAAAGTCATTTATTCCATAATTAAAACAAAGACATTTTCCTTTTAAATCGAAGAAAATCCTCTTGGAGTATAATTACCAAGTATTACTGGAGTTGGAGGCAGCCTATTCTAAAGATTCTTAAAGCTTTAATTATAACAAATGTAGTTGATGAAACTTAAATTTATTTCCAAAATTTTGTATCTCCAGAAATATTTTATTTTAGAAAAGTTATACTATCATAACAAAAAGGTCTATGATTTATATTTCATTAGTCCTTTTATACTATCTTCTATACTGAAGACATTTAATTTGAATAACACTTTTCATGGAAAAATTGAATTTTGCCAAGTTTGGGGCAAGTTCTAAAACATACTTTTTTTGATCAAAATACCTTGTCATTATTAATTTTGCTTAAAACTGAAAAAAAGTTAAGCACTAGCTTCATGATTGCATTACTAACACTCTTCTGTGTAAAACTGTTGTGTTAAATAGCATAAATATCTACAATAGATCATACAAAAAGTAATTTCCTTCTTTTTCTTGCTTTTGCAGTGATGGTAAGGGAACACCTGCTGTTCCTTATTTAAATCTAAAAATGCAAACTGAGTTAATCCTTCTGTTAATTATTATTTCCTTATGATATTGTTCTGCCTCCCTTGCTGAGCAATGAAAACTATTCTTAGCCCCCCTGATTAGCCAGCACTACATTGTAGCCACTGTGATTTGTTATATGCAGCCTGAAGTCAAAGAAGCAAAGCTAATCAAAAGATCATTTGTGAGAAGTAACAAAAACCTATTTTAAGCCCAATTAAGCCAAATTTTTTAGCTCCCAAAGTTACTCTTTTAAGCCCAACTTTTGGCCCATTAAGATTGGAAATATAGCTACATAATCTTAGACACAGGGCATTGCTACAAAACAAAGTTAGAGCCTCCACTGAGATCTATGTGGATAACAGAAGGAAAGGAGTAGCTGGAAGTCATATGCAGCTTCACAATTCCTCTCTGCCCACCCTTGACCTAATTTTTCAGTAACATTTCAACTGTGCCATTATTTTCAATTCTTTTACAGACCAGTGACATGTTTGTAAGGTCTTCAACTTAAATATTTTAAGCTAAATCATTATTATAGATTATGGTTATAAATAATGAGATAAAATGCACCATTTTTTCTATTATATCTATCTATTATAAAGATAAATACATTTTCAATGTGAAAGTCTCAACAAAAACTCATTGTTGAAAGTCTTTGTTGCAGAATTTATCATTCTATCCAACAAAAATGTCATTATTAAGTGCTAGAAGACTTTTCAGGAAAAAAGTCATAGGATGGAGCTTTTTTTTTTTCTGATGATCCAAGCTTTCGGCAGTGAAACCGTTGTTTTTTTGGAGTTAGATCTATGCTGATGGATGTGAGAAGAGAATAGCTAGAGGAGAGGCCAGCTACCCAGGTTAATTGTAAACATAGGCTATGGGTGGAAAAGTGCAAGTGATGTTGGTCTGTTGGCCAGTGAAAGCCTGGTTGTTCCTAGGATAAAATCTTCCCTCTGTATGTCTTTTCATCAGACTTTACTGAGAGCGCAGAGAGGTCATGTTTGTTTTTTAGAGGGGATTAAGTAACATGTAGCTTGGAAGAAACGCCACATTGTCAGTGGTTCGGCACCAGTGCTGATCGCTGCCCAGATTCCAGCCCTTTGGTCCTCCTAGGTCAGGAGTCACTCGTCTGTCACCCAGGAGGCAGAGGGAGCATATGCACGGGTTTAAAGGTGGTGATGGAAAGCCACCCTTTCAGTGGGAAACAGAGAAAAGATGCTGCTCGTGATATTCAGTTTTATCAGTTTTCACTGAGATAGAAACTTGAGTGCTTTTCTGGGCACACCGATACGAATACATGTGTTTCAATAACTGCAGGATCAACTCTCAGTATCCCAACCTTCCTCAGTTACAGGGATCACATGCATCTTTTAATCCACAAACATATATGAATCAATAGCATCCTAAGGCTTTGAGAGACAGTATATCATGGATGTTGCTAAGAACTTCCTGCAAAGTTATATTTTCATTTGGAAAGGAAAACTACAGCCTAAGAGACTACCCTGGGAAGGTTTCTGACTGCCATCATAGGCAGTATGTTTCTTCCAGTCTCTAATTATTTGAGTTGATTTGCAGTTGTTTTTCCTTCTATATTTGTTGATTGACAGACCAACATCTTCCTCCTGTCAAAAGAGGATAGAAAATAAACCTTTTGTTGTTGTTGTTATTTTGGAATTTTTTTATTTTATATAGTGAAGAAACAAATGATTTTATTTATTTTGTTCATAAACAGTCAAAGGAACCTCTCACATTAATTTTTACTATCTTATCCTATTTGGAAAATAAGGTAAGGTTGTATTTTTAGAGGATCCATACATATGCATGGATGTTTTTGTAGGTGAATTACTCTCATAAAAATAGATTTTGTGTATGCAGCAGGGAACTGTAGAACTGAGTCACCAGCATTCATTATTTTCATCTATCATTTATAATTAAGCTTATTTGAGATTTTATTTCTGTGATAATGCAGAATTGCTCTGAGTACATTTAGTAACACTGAATGTTTCAGAAATTCAGACTAAAAAGCCCTCTGTTGAATTGAATGATTTTACCTTTTGCAGTTCACTATCTCTTTGCAGCTAATGACTTCTGTTGTTAAAATTGGAAGTTATGTTCTTGCCATTAGTATTTATTGGCTACGCATCGTCTACATCAGATGAATCTTTTAATTCATTTCTGTTGTGTGGTGATATAAGGTAGGTTTCTGTAAGTTAAACTGGGACTTGGAGAGTCTTCTGACCTGCTGCTGGGAATGCAGCTGGTCCCAAGTCCTCCTCTTCCCTTTAGAAATCTCTGTGGCAGCTGATACAAGAGCTGAGGAATGGAGCTGGGGTGGATTTGCCTTATTTCATCAATTTATCCATCTTGCTTTCATTTATATCTTTCATGTTTAGTCTTACTAGTGGATAAATGATACTAAGGCCCAGATTTCCATATTAGTTTTTACTGGTTTTATCAATGCTTGGCCTGGTTGGTTTTGCTCTAATAGCTTGTGGTGTATTAATGTACTTTTATGAGGCTGTAACTGTCTTTACTTCACCATTGGAAGTATTGCCCGGAGGTGATTAACATAATAATCAGAGGATAAATAATCCTCTCCAAGTGAAAAACTTACAGTTAGGTGGCATTAGTTAGGTGGTATATACAACAGTCAGCCCATCTCTTTCATTACAATACAAAAACTACCAATTCTTTCGTTAAACATATGCCTGTAAACCTTTGCGATGAAGGAATCTGAATGTTCTGCAAGTTCTTTATGAACTAATTATAGTTTTTTTCTGCTATTCCACACAACCCTGAAAGAAGACTGCAACAAAAAGTGAAATATCAAAATAAAGCATGTTGTCATTGGTTAGTAATGCAGGTTATTGCTTCAGCTAAAATGGACAGAAACTGATCATGTTGGACCCTGGCTCAATTCAACAAAAGCTAGATTTTGAACATAAAGGCAGGAAATCCTTTGGGAGGCACGCAAGAGTTTCTAGTCAAATACAGCAGACAAAATGAAAGAATTTTTATAAAATCAAGTGATTCACACAATGAAATAGCAACAACCCTAGCTAGAGTCAAAAAGAGGTCTCTTTCTGCAGTTCTGTTGAGATCTGGACAGGAACATTTTTAGCCAGTAGGTTTGTCTGCTTCTTTTGAAAGGCTTCTGCTGGGAAACATGTCCACTCTAATACTGATGAGCAATAATCTTACAATGACAAATGAAAATCAAGCCTATGGCCCCACACTTCAGGCACACTTCTGCCACAAGTTACAACTGGCATCGTTCATTTGAAGAGCATGGGGTTGGTTTGCACTCAAGAATAGTAAATGGGAGGTAGTCCTAGCTGAAATATGAATCCTATCCGTAACATAGCACTAAGATCACATTATCTGAAATCCTCATTTGTAAGAAGAGCGGTCTTGGAGCTACTACCCAAGGAAGGCTAGAGCAGACTGGTTTCATAGCTTATCCCTGACGTGCGGTATACAGCCCTGTACGTGGATAAGAGTGAGGGATGCCTTAAGGAGGATTTTGTTGGTAACTCCATGGAAAGAATTGTCCTTCACCAGGGGATACCTCTTGTGAGTTTTATTGTAAGAAAAAAATGCCTGATCCACTGAAATTTGACATTTTATTCCCATAGCAACTTCTCTCAGAGAGCCTTCCAGTTCAGTTATTAATGAGGTTATCCTCATAGTAACTCTGAGGGAGGTGAATACTCCCACTTTCTAGCTGAAAAAGATGCCTCACAGTTTATTATGTGTTTCCTGATCTCAGAGGGAAGTCTATTATAGTAAAGTGGAACTTAGACTTTCTGTATTTCAGCCAATGCGTTTTCTGAGGGTGTATCTTTTCTGTCAACCTGTTTCGCTTAGCAATAGACTTCAAAGATTCATTTTGTTGGCTCATTCATAAGTAAACAACAGCATCAGTCAGAAACTCTCTTTTCTCAACAAATAGGATTTATCTTTTATTACTTATGAAGGGTTTTAAAGACATTTTACATTTGAGCAGGTTCTGAAACTTTTCTCCTTAGTTTCAATGTCACGTTAACCCTTCAGAAGAGCTATGAGCAGCACACAGGCTCACAAAGGCTTCCCTGCAATTCAAGGGCTGTGATAAGGTCTAGTACATCAGTTCCATTGTTCTTCGATGATTTTTTGATGTTTCCAGTATTGCTACTAAGTTAATAGCTTTCCTGACCTAAACCTCTGTCCTATAGCAAAAGAGAAGTGTTTTCATGGCAACAAAAAGGAATCTTTAATTAAACCTTTCACTGATCTTAAAAAAAAAAATCAAATCCACTGATTTGTGAATCTTTAACAGTAGAATGCTTTAGTAGCTGCTTTATAATAGGATGCATAGATGAGTGATTGAGATGTTATCAGAAGTTCCAATTACTTTCTGCTAAAGCTAGTCTATGCAAAAGACTTGCTACACTAAAAAATAAGTTATCTGAATGGTATATGCTAACAGAATGGAGATACACCTAAATCAGTTGCAAAGCTCTACTATGGTAAACAAACCTCTAGTTATCCTGAAGATCTGACACTACCTAACTAAATCCTAGTGATTGTGATCTAGTAGATTGTATATTGATAATGTTTTTCTGTACATAGCAAAAGGCTTATTTTTGTCAGGCTATGTAATTATTTCTAAGCAACAACCCAAAATATTTAATATAAGTCAACCTGCAAACTTTAGAACTGACTAATCATGCTGCTAGTGCTTGCTGATATGTTTGCATTTAAAAGAGTTCTTGTCCTGTCAGCAGTGATGACAGCTAGCAGTTTCTTTTCTGCTTTCATTTTGGCTAGGAGTTCTCCTGTGACTTTAAAAGTCAGAGTGAAAAATGGAGACGAAAAGATGTCAGTATGTCGACTGGATTGTAGCAAGACCATTTGTCCAGGATCAGCCTAACTCTGTGCTTCTTTGACTGAGCATAGTGGCAACGAGGTCAAGGGCTATGAAATTAAGTCAATTGCAATGAATTGCCATTATCATCCAATGCACTAGACCTAATAATAACTTAATAATTTCATTTCTTCGTGTTGCATAGCTACAGTGCCAGCCAACCTAGAGAGGTGCTTTCGTATTGCCAGTCACATTCAGTCCTATGCCCAAGAAGTGAATGTCTCCACAGTACTGATGTTTAGCTCTTTTCAGATACTACCAAATGTTTGACTTGCAAGCTGGTGCCCAGGCTCTGGTCATTGACAGACGTTGATGGTATTTAGAAACCAAAGGTGGCAACTACATAAATCAGTTCTCCCTATGGGGAAAACATCTGGCTCTGACATTGTTTTTCTTACCCCTGAATTATCCACTGCAGATATAAAGTCCCTGATCTGTCATTAAAGGCTTTCTACAGCGATCTGTGGTTATTTGTTGCTTGAAAAATATTAGCAGACTTAGCTGTGCAAATTCCTCTCACCTTTATATTAAGCCTAAAGAGAAAGGCCCTGTATCTGAAGCCCAATTCTCACTTTAAAGTACATGTTTCACCACCCATCATGAAAAAATGCCAATGAGCATTTAAGAAGGGTTGCTTCAAAACAAGGATCACACTAAACTAGCCCACATGATGTAGGCTATCCAGGCTGTGATCAGCCCTCAAATTCTTGCTCCTGGTCCAACATTACCATGTTGTCTAAGTCAGATCAACTGCGCTCTGTGCTCATGCGTGTGAGAAGCAGCAGGAGAGAGTCTTGACTATGGTTCCTCTGTGAAGGGTCAGCTCTCCTCAGCTGCAATCTTGATCATTGTTTCATCTCTCTCTTAGCCTGTGCTGTGTTATAGTTCTACCCCTTTTGGAGCTTCCTGATGCCATTTTCTTTAGGTGATATCCTAGGGCAGGAATGAAATTGCCTTTTGCAGTATTAAGCTCTGTTCATGCCACTATTGTCTTTTGTCTCCTTTTCTTTCTGAGAGGCTCTTCTGCTGCTCTTTGAAATCTTAGGTGCCTGTCAAGAGAGCTTCACCTTGGTTGAATAGCATGTATATTATAGCATTAGCCATATTTGGGATTTCTGAAGGCCTTGCATGTCCTAAGAAAAGAAAAAGCAAGCAAAAATCATCCTCCACAGTAATATTTGCAGCTCACATCATCAACAGTGATATTAGACAGTTATTCTTTCATGTTTTATATTGAACTCCTCCTGAGGACATGCTATCAACTCACGTTTGATCCCTGGTAGATTATCCAGATGACTTTTTGTAAAGAAGATGCGCCTTTCATGTTCCTTGAATTTTCTGCAAAGTTCTGTCAGCTTTATTCGACCTTCTTTTTTAGATTGTTAATAACAAATAATTGTGTATCCATGAGTTTAAATGAGTGTCATAATGGATTATCGTTTTTTTGGTTTTTGGGGATATGTAACTTTGCTTTTGAGTAAAAGCAGTGATATTTTATATTAATTGAAATCTTTCTGGCATTGCTGCTGCTACTTATTTTCAGACCAATGATCAGATTTGATCAGATAATCAAAGTCAGAATGGCTGCCATCCTGGGACCAACATCTATGGCAAAAGACCTGCTTAGCAAATTTTTAAATTCTATATGTACCTTTGTAGCCTGTGCTCATTTATTCCTTAGGAGAAAGTGGAAGGATCACAGTCAGTGTATTTTAGTGGGACGGGGGTTAGAGTTTGATGTCTACCTCAGTTTAAAATAATTTTTGGAAAAGTAAAATACAAGATTTCAGTTTTAAAGGACTAGAAATAATGATTAGCACAAATTAATATAAATAATCTAATTAACCCACCTCAATTTTACCTTGTCCTTAATAAGACTTCTTACCCATAGTTTCACTGGGTTATTTTATAAGTTCCTGTCACTCTATGTTGAATACCACCTTATGGCATTTCCTTGGACTAGAGGATCCTTAACTTGTACCTAATACTATGGCAAGTTCCCTGGAATTGATTGGCATGTGGATTTAGTCAAATTTCATTATGTAAAATATTTTCCATAGCACAAACTGAGAAAGATTCTAGATGTATTTGTACTGCTCAACTTTGGCATCTTGCTCAGTTGCTTGAACCAGGAGGCTTCCTGCAGCCTCCCTCCGACCTCCGGACAATTGGCTGTCATAGAGCTTCTTGCAGCAGGAGTCATAGGTGCCATAATTCACAGGTGGAGGTGATTTTCTCATTCTACCTTCTGTGAAACTAAACTTTTAACAGGACTAATCTTGTATCTTAGCAAAAGCTATCATGATTGGCTTAATCCAATCTAAAAATACATACAGCCACCAGAAAGTGCTTCTGCTCTCCTTTCTACTCCTGTTCTCTGCAGTGTCAGCAACAGTGTTCACGTGATTTCTTGGTAAGCTGAAGGAGACAGCTGAAATCTAAGCTTTTTTCTTTTCTCTTTTTTTTTTTTTTTTCCCCCCCTAAGGTTAGTTTCTGGGCAAATTAAGTGCTTATTCTGGATTGCCATGTGCTCTTGTCATCTCATATCTCATGGTGCAGCAACGATCATAAAGAATGGCAGAAACACAGTTTCAATGAGGTGCCCCCCCCCTTTTTTTTTTGGATACACAACAACTTTAGGGCATCTTAGTGATGCTCCTGAACTTAAGGAGTATACATATTCCCTACTTCATCTCATTGTTAGGCTGGGTGAAAATTGAAATCTTTTCTATGAAAACATTAAAACAAAATTAAATGAAAAATTTCTTGGAAAATTTCTTGGAATTTGGATTTCGGCAAGACAACTGGAAATGCACATGCTCTGTGTGCATGCAGGCAGTTAATAGTAATAGCAAAATGAAAAACATCATGAATCAATAGTGAGGAATTTTTCATTTCACCTGGGATCACTCAAGTTTCTTTGATTTTGTAACTCCTTCATTTCCTTCTCCAGTGGCAAGGAGTTAAAATGAAAAGCAAGTACTGAGCAACAAAGTAAGAAAGATTCCAAATCTATATAATTTTTTATTTACTTTCCTTGGAATTGGAATCAAATTCTTAATCAAAGAATCAGGAATTTCATACTGCTTTTTTATCCTTCAGATAGACGTTATCCATTAAAAAACATCATTTGCTTCCTTCATCTCTGTGTATTTGCTCAAGGAGACTATGACAGATAGATGCTTGATTTTCAATTATTCTCTTTTCTTCCTCTGACTGGACTCTGATATATGTCTCTGAGATAGACTAACCTATCTGAATATCACAGAAGGAGCATACCAAACTCTCAGATTATTATTTAATACGGTTTTATTAACATATTAGTAAAGTATTCAAGGAGTATAAAATCTTGAAAATTGATTTTGTTTTTTAATCTAAGTCCTAAGAAGGACTGTGCTAGAGATAACAGTCACAAGGATTTCTGACTAATGCAGTTAACTTGTGCTGTAAACACGTATTCCCAGGCAAGCCTTCGGAAAGGAATAGCCAATCTCACCTAATCAGTGTTCAAACGCTTGTGGAGCAATGCACCAGCCAAGCACTTCCACACCTTCCCCACAAAAATAGACTTTTGCTTTTCCCTAGGATGATGATCATGGCAATCCCTTTCATTCCTACAGCTTCTGGTGAAGCCTTTTTAAGGCTATCACATGGTTCTTAGATCAAATCCTTACTCTAGTTTAGGACAATAGGACTTTTTATATTGCCTTTAGTGTCTTGATGACAAGACTGTTATTTGTAAATCCCTCCCGCTGGCTCACATGAGACAACATTCCTCAACTGCTCAGAATGAAAATGAGCATCCTTTTTTGCTTTGGTTTTGGTGATGGATCTCAGATTTTTCAGACAAGGTCTTGAGATTGTAGGATGATGCACAGTAGTTCCAGTTTAAACCTCTCCCACAGAAAAGCTGTAATGATTTGAAATTAGTATTTGAAACATACTGAAAGAGAAAACTTATTTTGCAAGTCAGCTGCTTGATTTATCTTACAGACTCAATGTGTTTAATGGCTTTATTATTTTATCTTGTTATTGGTGCAAACAGCTATGGAAAGAAATCATTTCACTTAAATTTAGGATCAAAATGATTCTTGATTACTTGGGATTTGCAGTTTGGTGGTGAATACAAAATTACATCTTTATTTTTAATAATTTTTACAGAATAACATAAAAAAGGAGTTATGTTCTTTAATAGAATTAAAAGTGAAGCAAGGTTTTGATAATCAGTCGTAGCATCTTTTCCTTCAGCAACTTGTTGTCAAATGTTGTTGTTGTCAAATGTTATCTTTCTTTGGGATTTCAAATTAATTTCAGGTTGTGGCAATACATGCTTGTTTCTATAACAGTGCAAATCATGAGCTGATTCACTCAAGTCACTGAATGCTTTCTCAGTTATTCCAATGTTTTTTTCATAAGATTTTATCAGTGAAAAAGTGATAGACTTAGTTATTTCCAATATGCACTTGAACAATTACATCCAAAAAGTTCATCAGCTGCTTAGGGCAAAAAACACACTTTTAGGATACAATGTAAGGTAGTTTTGACCAAATACTGTGTAGAATCCCACGAAGTTGGCATTGATTTCAATGAGCCAACTGTGGGTTGTCTAAGTGTACTGTGAGTTTGATGTGTAGCTAGGTTGCATATCAAGAACTCATGCCCTTGTGGGAGGACTGACATAGAGAAATAAGAATGCCTGCAATGCATCACAGCATATGTTACTTAGCTCGCTCTGTTATTTATGATATCAGATATATACAGATAGAATATGTGAATAAGAAAAGTA
The DNA here is from genome assembly GCA_013398735.1 of Nothocercus julius. NCBI lineage: Eukaryota > Metazoa > Chordata > Aves > Tinamiformes > Tinamidae > Nothocercus > Nothocercus julius. Next base: position 5,705,456 of record VZSV01000009.1, on the reverse strand, counting down.
TAAAGTGGTATTTTTTCAAAACTATAGTACTGGGGTATCTTCCCCATTTCTGCCAGTCTAGAGCAGAAGTTGTATCCACTTCATCCTGTTTTACAGAGAATATCAAGAAACTCTGTTAATTTGATGCTTTTTTCCAGAAACATGTTAATTTCAGTAAAATGCATTGATTTTTGTAACAGGAGATTCATGACTTTCCCCAGAATATATATTTTTGATGGACATCTGAGGCTTCTGAAAAATCAAATGCGATTTCCCTTACGAGAAAGCTACTTGGCAGTCTGAATGGAATTGAAGTTTACTTTTTAAAACTGATGTCATTTTGGGTCAGTTCAAAATTAGGCTACATCTTCAAAGGAGTTAGAATTTTATCCTTCCATTCCCTTCTGTAGACTTAAATTTTGTATCCCATCACATTGCCCATAATCTAATGCAACACTACCACTGAGTGAACAAAGCGTGTATCATGCATGCTATTTACCCATGCTTAATTTATGGAAGATAAAGTGTAGCCACTAGCCTCATTTCACAGAAGATTAGACATAGTCTTCATCACAGGAAAGTATAACTTAATACTGAACTACCCTGAGAAGAACCACTTTGGATCAATCAGGAAGCCTGGAATGAAAATCTCATGTTTTGTTTTTACTGAGAAAAGGAAACATATATTTCCTTTATAAGACAGACATTATTCTGAACTTCTGGTTCTGGATTTGTAGCAGGATAAATTGTTATGATCCAGTGCTGATATTTCAAAGCATAAAAATTATATCAGTTGAAAATGAAAAAAATATTTCAACTTATTCTGTAGAATAATTATTTTTTTCAAATCATTAGTTATAGCCATTTTGTTCCGTTAGGAAGAAATAACTGTTGGAAGTGGATTTTGAGTATAAAAGTATCTGAATTTCCCAAGAGACAGGAATTACATTTTCCATATATGCTTAGTTTGCAAACATGTTCAGACTGAAATATATTTTAAGAATCAAAGTTGTGTTAGACGAATTTTAAATTATATTTGTCTGACATACAAAGATCTTCAGTTCTTTCTAGCTGCAAACAAATGCTGAATAATTATAAAAAATGATTAACATAACAATTAGAAACATTTATATTAAGCCTTAAATGCTCATTAAGCCTGAAAAAATGAGACATTGTAATGCAATTTAAATGTAAGGCTCCTAAATGCAATGATAGAAAAATGCCATGCTCTATCATTAATGAGATAAAAGATCAGCTCTGAAACTGCTTTTATCTTGTCCTTCAGTTATGTAACTCTTTCTAATTAGTATGTTCGCTAGTCAATTAAAATATAGGGATAACACATTCCACCCATAAACCTAATGAAGCTATACAGCTTCATTATTCTGTATTCTGTGTCTGTATTCTTTGCTCACCTTGAAGATGCAGCTGGTTTTAGCATGCCATCAACAAAAATTCATTTCATACTTAATTTAAATAGTATTTTTCTTCACTAGTTCATTTCCAGTCAATGGAGAGTGATGGAATGTGACTCCTATGACTATCCTAACCATTTTCTATCCCTTAATGTAATTTTTAGGCATTCTTCATGTTTCTCCCGTCTATATCCATTCAAGCTGGTGACTCCATCATGAGTGCTGAATATCTATGACTCTGTCTACTTGGTTATTCATCTTCTGTGTGTATAGAAGTACAATAGCAATTTTAACAAGCTTTGAAGGTTGTGAGGTTCTGTCGGCATGGCCTTGTGACTTGAGGTCATCATCTCTTTCTCTCTCAGGGAAAAGCTGGAGAATGTGAAAAATGAACACACGTAAAAGAAAGCAGAGTTAGTTTGAAAACTTAATTGCAGTGCTGCCCGATGAATACAAAGCAGGTCAAACCATACTGATCACATCTACAAAGGAAATCTGATTTAGCTATAATTCTGTTTTTCTGATTCACACAGAAGCAGGAAGCATTAGGGCACCCTGAAACAAACATACACTGTCTAAGACAGGACACAGACCTAGATAAAAGTCTATTTCCTTGGCCATGTAGCATTTCCCTATTTCTGTTTGCCATTGAGATCAATAGGGACCAGGTTAGATGCTTTGAAATGCACATTCTATTATAAATGTGGCTTTACTGTGTAGCTCTAAATGCCTTGAGAGCCATACTGTGCTTTTGGCTACTGTCACGCAGACTAAATAAATCAATGGGCTCATCCAAGAAAAGCTAGAGAAGGAGAGTGGTGGGATTTGGCTCTGGGTACAATCAGGTTGCTCAAATATTTCAACTCATAGGGCCCCTCATTTCTTTTCTATGATGTCAAGAATGTGTGTGCCTGTGTTTTGAGCACTTTGGATAGGCTGTTTGTTTTCTGAGTTACAGTTATTTCTGGTAATGGGTATTGAGTATATTCAGGCTAATCACATATATAAGCTATAAATACTCCTCAGCTGCAGTAGGAACAACAGATGTCAGCTCTGTGTAAAACCCACCTGATATACATATTGCTTCTCCACCTAGATGTAATTTACGCTTGAACAAATGATGGGAAACATGAGAGCATTTTAAATTGAATTCCTAAGCAAAACTAAAAATCAAAGGGTTGAAATTTTGTTTTCTCCTGTGATGTCATAAATCAAACATGTAATGATCTGCATCAAAGCAATAGTTTGCTTGTTTTTGTTTGGTTCAAACTGCGGTAACATTCATGAATAATGCAGCTGAGGTGAACTCATATAAAAGACTTCGTTATTTTAACACATCATTATGTATATAATGCTGATTAATCTATGCAAAAAAAAAAAATCCATTAAAACTACCTGGTGTGTTTGCAGGGTGACTGTAAAAACACAATAGTCTGGGATGTGCATGTTTTCCCCATAGTTTACTTTATATTTTGGGAGTAGTAGAGCAAGAAATGTTTATTTTTCTCTGAGAAGTTTTATATTAAATGTCTTCAGCATTCATGCAGCTGAAAAAGTATATCTGAGAAATGTTGTGGTCTAAAGTAGGAGAGATTCTCATTTCAGCTCTGCAGCAACTTCATGTGTGCGGTTTGAGTCAATCGTCTACTTCTTCCGTACCTCCACTTCCACAGCGGGCTATACTTTTCATTGCTTTGAAAATTGCTTTCAATTTTTATGGGAACAGCACTATTACTTGAATTGACATTCTCTACTCTCCTGATTACTACTATATCTGAGCACCTAAACTGCTTCTTATAGCTAATTTTACAACTGTCTGGAGACACAGTGATCCATGTCTCCACAGATTGGGGCATATGATGCTGAAGCCTAAGGTCACCTGAGAAGGCTGTGGCAGAAGAGAGATTTGTAGGTCCAAGGTGATCTCAAACTACCATTCCTTGCCTCTAAATAATCCTCATATTTCTGAGTGCACTAATATATGTGAACAGGTGTCTATAATGTCTAGGACCACCCCTTTTTTATGTTTACTGGCAAAAAGTGCAACCATTCATTCAGGCTGTGAATCCCATTACCATCATCCATGCTTTCATTAGATCAAGATTAAACTACTGCAAAATGCTCTACATGGGGCTGCTTCAAAACCATGAAAATATTTTTTAAAACAGGTATACTTGTGATTAAAGTTATTAATTTAGACTTGAAGATGTGTACTGGAATTTATTTAAGATTTATTTGAGCATGACTAAATGGAAAAAATAGCTTACTTTAGATGCATACATAGCTCGTCACTGAAATTAACTGGCATCAGTGATTGTAATACTGTGTCATGCAACAGATGCCATAAATGCTGAACTGCTTTCTCCCTTAGTCAGCTGAACATCTCTGTTTTATTCCATAATCATTGTCAGTTCTGAATTAATGGAGACTTGTTTTTAGGGTGGGAGGAGGAAGATGGAGGTGGAGAGAATATCATGCTTCCTGATCTTTCCAAACTGATGAAAGTGAATATACCTAAAACAAGATTGTTATTAAAACTCACTCTAATTCTGAATTCACTAGTTCTGTGAATTTATCTATGCAAAAAAAATAGCTGAAGGCAATGTAAATTCACTTAGATTTCTGAAAACAGTTCAACTGAAATAAGTACTGTAGAATTCAAGTTTAGAGCTGATGTCAAATATGGTGGGGGGGCGAATCTAGCTACCAGGCTGGACATGGCCCGGATGGATCCAGGGGAGCCATGGAGAGGTTCTTAGTTCCCAGGCCACACACATACATCTTTTTGGTGTAGTTTGCAGATGAATACCAAGTGAAACGTGGTGCAGAGAAATCAGAGCTAAGGCAGGTCCTGAAAGAGATTCTAAAGCTCTCGCAAGGGTCTAGGAGAAAGATATGATGTCCCAGGTTGTGGGGTGAATGATAGCAAGGGCTCCATCCTGGAACAGTGGGAATCGTCTAGCCAAGAGGTGCACACACAGCCTTGTGGTCTCCAGGATTAAGCAGAAACTGAGTGTGTTAAGACTTCTGAACGTGAGCATCACTTTAAGCGAAAAGCAGACTCTGTGGCCTTTGCAGTTCTTTGGTAGATCGAACCTCAACTGGCCTCTTGGCAGACTTTCCATCTGGACACCTGGATTTTCAGGATCATTCTATTTTTCTCTTTTCCAGTCTTAAGTCTTTCTAATGGATCTGACCCAGGGCCTAAGGCTTCAGTCCTCATTCAGTCAAAATTCAAATGTTTTTAACTATAATTGTACACAGACACCGCTCTAGCTGTGGTGCTGCGTGCATTTTAAGCTTGTCCTTAGGTGTTATAAAGAGAAAGGGTATGTTCGACAAGGCCAGCTAATACTTAGGGAAAGGTGGCTATGCACCTGAAAAATGAGCAGCTTGGTCCTATCAACTGGTTTAATAATCATAACCTGTGCTTTAGCAGTGAATACCGGATCGTATTTTTGGAGAAACTATATTTCTGTTCATATTTGTTAAATATGGGCAAACCTTCTATAACCAGAGGCAGATGAAACTGATCTTAGCGGGGATTTCTCTGCAGTCGTAATGCTGCTACCAGACCGGGGAGTTCTGTTTGCATTGGTTGGTGTTGACAGGAAGTTAATGCCCCGTTAATTTCATAACCTTCTCTATCTCCATTCACTCTATATTTTATTATGATACAGATGATCAAAGGCAGACTTAGAGGTGTATGTATATATGTCATAAGGAAAAGTGAATTTTCATGTGTGTGTGTCTGTGTGCATGCTTATATAATATTGTTCATTAAACACCAAATAGTTCCTCCTAAAAAAAGATGATGGTAAAGTAAGTGTTCAAAAAGTTGGATTTTTTTTTTCCTGCTCAGTAAAAAATACTGAGAAAACTATTTTTAAAGGAGTAATAATCATATTACCATTACTGAAGAATGTATCCTTCTAGTCACACCATTATCTCAGCTGGGTTTTGTGCTAGAAAAATGTCATTAGCTACAACACCAGGCTTCACAAGAGAGTTAGACATGTCATGTTTTAGCAGACAAGAATACAATATTTGTGATATCCACATTGCAGAGGAAATGGCAGTGTCTGATCTTGATGATATTTTAAATACTGGAAATGCCAGAGGTCATGGTGAGCCGTAATTCTTCTGAGAAGTAGTGACCCTGTGATGTTGAATTTTCACCATAGGGAAGAAAAAGCACATCTAGAACATTAAAAAAAAAAAAAAAAAAGGAAAGCCAAAAATTTTCAGTGTAACAGTAAAAGCACCCAAGGAGAATGACTAGTATAATAATAATAAGGTAGCAGTGAACTTAACTTGGCAGTTCACTGCTTGTTAGAGCAGCAGTGCCGCCGTGAATGCTACATGGCTGATCTACTGTTGATAGGATGGTTGCTTAAAATATGTTAGTTTTACTCATTTAAATATGGTATTTGTTTCAGCTGGAGACTGCCCCTTTTATTCCCGGTCCCTAATATCAGCTCTGGGTGAACTTCCCAATTTTGGAATATACAACATTGTGATTGTATGTATGTATGATCAAAAGAAATGAATTAGTGAATTATCCATTTCCAGAAAAATCCCAGTGGCTGAAAGCATAGCTCATTTCAGATGCAGACTCAAGTGTGTTAGCACACTTCCACAGCCACTTGCAATGGTCTTTCTTTTTGCTCCCACCAAGTGTCGCAATCATTGTCCCTTGATTTAAGACAGGGCAGACCAGCTTGCGGGACAGTGGAAATAAATGGAAATAAATCACTCCTTTTCTTAACAAAGATCTGAAAGTATAATAATGTCTCACTTTGTCCTCATGTTGTACACAAAAACTGAGAAAATTTGATAGACTGTTGTGGCTGTATTTTATAACCATTTATTAGACTTACTAATAATCCACTTTAAACCACAAGGACCAAATGTCTCATTTAATAGTTTCCTTCTCCCAATCTGCATTAAAATCCACAATGCTAAATCATTGTAGACATTCAGAGCAATAAGAACCATTAAAGAAAGAATAGAGAAATAGAGTTTACATTTATATTAATAATTTCCTTCTCGTAACTAAAAGTGAATGTTTTATCTTAGCTTTACAAAAGTAAAATAAGCCATTGAAGAAACTGGTGCATTTCAAAATCAGCAGGGTTGCAGCACAACAATATAGTCAAGTCTTACTGAAATGTGACCTGAATTCAATACAGATAATTAGAGCTGAATCTATATAAGGTGTTTTCCAGTTGTAATCCGGAATTGGCCTCAGGGAGTTGGGTTCAGATTGATGTTACTCTCATACACAACCAGCATAAGTAGGCTAAGGTAAATAAATATGGTACTATTCTCACCAGTATTGCACTGAAGTAGATTTTTTCTAACAAACAACCTTTGAATTTATCCTTTGAATTATGCTGAAAGAAGTCTCAGGCTGGTAACCTTTACGAATATCCTTCAGCTCATCAAACACTTCCCACTGATTATTTCTTACTGAAGTGTGCCAAGAACACTTTTCCCTTACTAACCTGGCATTACATAGGAACTAAACAGAATATATAAATGCACAAAATGAGAGGGTATACTCCTAAATGTAGTCCTAGCCTCTTTAATTAATCTTCCAATGAAATAAATATGTGTTTTATGTAAGGAATGTCTACAGAATGTAGGACAGATCCAGTGAAACTAAACTTTGTTAAATTAAAGTGTTTATTAAAACAAAGTAGCAAAATAAACAAGAAGGTTTGAAAGTTGGGGAATAACAGGGAGAATACCAGTGTACAGGAGGGGAAAATCCCAGAATATTCCTATCAAACAAATGATGAGGTGAACACATTGTTTGAAACCTTTTCAGGCAGGTTGAATTCCTGCCTAAGAAAGTTTTGTCCTGCAAAACTTATACTGACAGAAGTTTGCGCAAAAAGTGGCATTCCTAAATCAACCACCTTATCCGTCACACCATCTTGGACCAAAGGAGAGTATGGGAGAATGCCCCACCGGTTTCTGTGGGCAGAAACCACAGCTATAGAAGCCAAACATGCTTCTTCCAAACATCAAGGTGACCCTAGTTCTAACCTGATTCATCAAAAAAAAGATTTTCCAGCAATAACAGGTTAAAAATCCTTTGCAATTTTATACATTGACTTTTTAGTATCCAAATTCTAAAATGAATATATTCACAATTACCATCTTTTTTTGTAAAGAGTAAAAGTCTGATACTTTTAACTCTGTCAGCTCTGGATTTGATGTGGGCTCCAGCAATTACCAGGAAGATGGTTGCTATAGCTGCACTAATGAAAGGAGCAGCCATGCTTAGCCTGTTTTGGAGGCTTGATATGTGTCGACATTACAATGTTCTACTCCTTACCTTGAGGTAGTAAATTCTTTTCGGTAGATATGCAAAATATTATAGGATTCTCTTTTTCCTCATGATGTGAGTCACATTTTTGTTATATTTGTGCATGTTACCACATTTTCCTAGTGACAGTCTACCTACATAATTTTGCTGCTGTCCTGTTACTGCAGTGATGGGCACACAGATGAAGGTACGTGATCAAAGCCAGGCATATGAGAAAGTTTTAAATTAAAAAAAAAAACACTGTTAAGTTTCAGTGAACTTTGCCAACTCCAGTTCACTGAGTTTAGCTTTAAGTGTGATTCTTTTTTGACGAGTGACTGTAAAGACTGTCACACATTGTCAAGTTTGTGTTTCAATGGCTCTGTATCAATTTTGGTCAGGATGTTATTGGATTTTTTTAAATCACCAGACCTACCAATGAACCAGAGATATGAAGGTCATGCTGTGTTCAGTCTCATGCAACACCAACAATAATGACATTTCTGGAAAAAGAAATATCTCACAAACCTTCACAGTATACCACTTCACTGTCTAGCAGATCATGTTATCGTTTAGATTTTCATGAAGCTGGAGTAAATTCATTCTATTGGCAAGCTAAAAGGAATTCTTTCAAAACAACTTATGCTACATCTATGAAATAGATTTAAAAATATGAGTATTATTTATGGTATTAAGATGGTGAAGTTCAGAGTAGCTAATCCTGCTAGCCCATGATGGGACAAGTTTTCATCACTTTAACAGAATATCTTCTTGAATAAAGGACGGGAATTGTCCTGAGGAGTGATTACTGTAACAATACTATCCTTATATCAGATATACCTATAAGCAGATTGTATTACTTACCTGAATTATTCAATACTCTTTTAATAGCAATTTCCAGGATTATGATCTGGGCAGTGCTAATGGCTGCCTAATGCAACGAACTTACTGTCTTCTTATGTGGTTAGGGCAGAGATTTGTTGGTTTTTGGAGACATTGGAAGTTGGAGGCATTGGGCCAAGATGGGCTGATGAACAAATTAATGACACATAGAACACATTTTATTGCAAGCCTCCTCTTTTTCCAGCTTTTAGATAAATTTGGTGTTTTAAAAGAAACAGTAAATATCACATTGTAAAATGACATTAGGAGGAAATTGCCATTTGTTTTGTTTTCTGATTCTCATTTAGCACTTGGCAAATTATTTTTCCTTTTCTTCTCTACTTTATTTTGCAGTTAACTTTGACCACTTTCAAATATTGCGGGCTATTGGGAAAGGGAGTTTTGGAAAGGTAAGAACTGATTTATTTTTAGTAATTAAAAATCTAACAGCTGATTCTTTTGTGTATTTCTGATATGATCTCATTAGATGCTACAATAAAGGAACATAGGCCTGTAGACATTTGCTTTTTAAAGATATTTTTATCTCAGTCATACTATTACAATACACTCACTAAAGTTAATTGCATAAATGTTTCTAATAATTCTAATAATTAAATCTCTTCAGTGAGGATTAGCAGAAGGTGGAAATCAGTCCTCAAAACAAAACATACAAGAAGTTGAAACAGACTACTTAGTAGACAGTGCTGACAGTAGAGTCAGCTTGCTCTTAAATGTCTGGACTTACTTATTCATGTCTTTAAAATAATTGCAATATTTTAAAGACACTTTACATACATTCAATACACTTGGGACTGCATATGCTGGCATTTGCTGTAATTATGATCACTGAGTAAATGTTTGTTCAGTTCGACGGGCTTGTGTTGAAACAGAAGATTAATGGTTTGTTTACACATGAGTAGATGACCTTTCTTTGCTATAATAAAGACTATAACAAGGTTTTAAATTTTAATGTGGGTAAATACAAGGCCATACGGCCAGAGAAAATCATATTAGAAAAACGTTAGAAACCATTACTTGCAGGAATACATTTCAAGGTGAAATACAACTTCAGTACCTGATCAAGAAATAACTATGTTGGCCTTGATTTTAACGACTCTTGAGCACATGCCAGCTGAGTGGCAGTGGACTACTGCTGTAATTACACATTATGCACATGGATAAGTTTTTTCTGGCTCTTGGCCTCCCACACAGAAAGTTGACTTTCACTGTACAGGAGCCTCAAATTCTTCGCGCAGGCCACGGCCTTCCCTGGCTGGCCCCGGCTCTGGCTGGCAGACTCTATGAGACGCTCTCGGAGATGAATATGCTGCTGATGCAAAACTGTAGTCAAAAATTCCTTCAAAAACCAGGGTGGCTGGAGAGCTGTGACGTTTATTATCACAGTGCACTAATGGAGACTCTTATCTAGGGAAGGATTGCCTCTCATTGCCCGCGGTGCAAATTAGGTCCCAGAAAAGCACTTAGGAAAGTATTAAAATCATCCCGCCCGTCACAGACGCCTCCTGAACCCCTCTCTTTCTTCAAAGCTTCCACATTTGCACTTCACTTTCTCTGCCTTACAAAAGTAACCCTTTCACATCATGCTGGATAATTAAACAACCTCAAGTGCTTTTTTATCAATTGATGGTTGATTCATTCTTCTCCATGGCATCAGGGTGAAATATCTTCTGTGAAAAAAGAATGCCGTTGCCGAATATTTCTATGTTGATATTTCAAAAAAACATCAAGTTTTCATATGGGTTTAATTTTTGTTATGGGCTGCAATGTTCTTCTGAGCCTATTTTGGGAGTAAGCATGTGTGAGAATAAAGTTTTGCAACCTAAGGGAATATACTCAACGTGAGAAAAAAAAGTGCATAAGGTCTCCTTTGAACTTAAATCCTTAATTTGCAATTGTCAATGCAACATAGGAGTCCTTGGCATAACAAGCTTATTTATTCCAAATGAATACAAGCTCCCAACCAATCACCTTATTTTTCCTTCCACAGACAAAAAGAAAGAAACCCATTTTAAAATGACCTATTGTACCACAGCCAAAAGCACAACATAGTAAATCAGTCACAGTTTCAAAAGTGTCTTTCTCTGCAAGTAAGCTTTGCCTTTCCCCTTCATTAAGAAGCCTCATTCCTGGCAAATTCTCCTATTTCTGTCCTTCTGGAACTACCTGGCAGCAGAAAACATCAACAAATGATGCAAGAGCTCTAATCTCTATTGACTCCGAGTTTATAGTTTGGGGTCTACTGTGCTCTAGCATACACAGCATCATGCAATAGTGTGCTTGCTATCATACTTTCCTTAAGCTACTTTCTTCCTTTACAACTGCTCTGTGGCCATTTTTGTTTTCTGAGAGCAATAGGATTTTTTAAGACATGTTCTAGTTTTTTATTCCATTGTTCTTGGTACAATCGCTCTCTTTCTCTCTCTCTCTCTCTCCTCCCCTCCCTCTCTCTCTCAATATTTCTTAAATTACTGTGGTTGCTACAGCAACCCTAGGCCTCTGCAGGATGTTGCTGCAGGAGGTATCTGGAACAGCAGCCAGGCAGAGATTCTGCACAACTCAGCTCGCTTGTGTGCGCAGAGCTTGGGGCACCCTCTGCTCCACCAGCTCCAGCTCTGCCAGCGGCCTTCACAAAGCAGCATCATCCCTTTGCCGTCAGCTGTTACAATTTACAGTGGCTGCATTTGCTGTTAAAGGGATTCCCAGCCCATTCGGTAGTTGATATCCAAAGAGCTCGCCTCTCCTGCGACGGGGTCACCAGCACTGGATGCTGCTGCTCCAGCGCCCTCTGCTCTCGCGGGGGCAGGTGAAGGCAAGCGTGGTCTCCTGCATGCTCCAATATCTGCCCTAGCACTTGTTAGAGTAGGAAGAAGAGGATGGAGAGAAGGGAAACAAGGAGATTCCTGTGGTTTTTGGGAGCCAGCAAGCTTGCTTCTCTTTGCCTGGGAAGTTCAGTTTGCAGGCAGCTACTGGGGAGATCAAGAACTTGTGTTTGAGCCTGCTTGGGAGCATTTTGGCCATAGATTTTGTGCATGTAAGCTACTTCAGCCCAGTATGTGACACTGACTGACTACTGGCCTCCCTCCAAGGCACGTACTCTTTTGCCCAGTGTCTATCTGTGTCCATAGGCACAGATAAACACAAGTACAGATCTGTGAGCTGCTGAGCAGCAAGCAAAATCCAGGCAAAGTATGTGGAACATCTGAAAACAACCTTGCTGGCCTCAGGAACTTTACTCGTGCCCTTTACTTATGCTTTGGTGTCCTCATTTGTAGCATGCAATATTGACTTCTTTCTTGTTTTGTTTTTGGCGACTCTGAGGCTAGCTGTGCTTTACTTGTTCCAGCTATTAGTATTTTCAAATACACTTGAGATGGATGAGGACAGAAATTTCCTCTTTATATATAAATACAGCCATCATTCCCATCAACCAAAATCCCATCAACCCATCAACTACAAAAACTTATACATTTGAAGATTGTTCGATAAAGAAAACATTAACTGGGAGTGAATTTCAAAAAAAAAACACCACCATTTTTACTTACTGCAACAGTAATCTCATAGTTGCAAGCTGTTTAGAAAGCTCATACTGTTGCAAAATAATTTGTATTCAGCTGGAACATCTAATTTTCTGGGATATTATGGTATCAATTTTCTTCAAGTTCTCTGTTCATGTTAGCATATTTAGGTATATTTAACAATTTGACCTCCTTAAATTAAATTTAAATTATGATTTCTATGTGCAAACTCTTTCTCCTTCTATTTGTCAAAGATACTGAGACACAGAGCATAATTCTGATTAATTTGGTTGAATAAAGCAGTGGCTTCCTCTGCTGAAGTAATTGAAATTACATTGGTGTAAAACAGATGGGAGCCCAGAATCAAATCTGTATTGATTGAGGGTACTTTACTAATTAATATGCAAAAAATTTCAGAAAAGAAAAAAAACAAAACCCTGCTGCTATCCTAAAGCAACATAATGCACAACTACAGAATATTAATATATGACAGTATAACCACCTATTTTTTTAGCTTGAGTTAATATGAAAGGATACTAAGGGGATGCTCAGTCCCGGCTACATCTGTCTTAGTTTTCTCAGGGGATTCTGGCAATGAATCTCTCTATGCCAAGGAAATTCCCCAGCAGTGTAAAGCCAAGCTTATGACATTCATTCTCTGGCTTGTTTTTGAAAACCCTGCCCAGTCTGCTTGTAGGCTGAGTCCACGACAATACGCTTCGCACTCAAATCAAGTGCCTTGGCGTTTCCTTCGCACTGAATGTGAAATGTTTCGTTGACTTCTGGCTTGTAGTCCCCGACACGTAGGGGTGTATCTTCTGCTTCCACGGTGCCACAGCCTCTCCTGGGCTGTGATTACTCGTGGCCGTTATAGGCAGTCTATTGACCTATACCCAACCCTATCCATATCTGATATATTGCCGTGGTTAGTGCATAAGAGATGGTACAGGAGCAAGGCAAACTTGCCCTCTAACAGAGACCATGTTCAAGGGACCTTCCTGTAGCTGCTGTCTTACATCCCTCCTGGTTGATGACCTGTCATATCATGTACTGTTACAGGACCAAGTTTAAGGGGTCCTGTATACCAAACTGAGACCAAAATAGCTTTATTGAGACTAAGTGTTCCTGTTTCCTGCTGTTATCCTCTCAGGACCTAGCATGTGGCGGCTAGACATCTCATGAGTTTAACTGGAAACATGACAAGTCTGTGCTCTGCAGCAAACTTTTCAGCTATCCCCCTATTCTGGTTCCAGAAGTACTTTTCTGAAGCTACTACAGTTGCTCCTACACAGCGCTGCAGAGCAAACCAGGAGCCTTTATTCAGCAGAACTCTCCTGCTTCCCTGATGAAGCTCTAAAACTACCAGGAGGGCACTCAGTCACCAAAAAGGGTTTTAGTGGCTGTGACCCATTAATGTGCAGATGAAAATGGAGCTGTACGTATTCTAATTTTTGCGTGGGAAGTCAGAGGAAATCAAAGATGCAGAACACAGATTAGAAGTGCATCATAGTCCAGCTTGTTTCAGAAACGTTCAGTTTAGTATTGCAGTCCTAATGTACTTTCTTCTTTCCAAGGGCAGATGTCTCCAAGTCCCACTCTGGTGAAATTCCTGGTAATAACCTGGTAATTTTGAAAACAATTCATCATTGTCATCTCCCACATAACATAAAGACACAGCCCTGTTGTGACAGCAACTTAGACATGTAGGAACCCCTTCATTAGGAAGGGAATGTATTTGCAAGAGGATTTAAAAATCAGCACCCCATAGCACCAAAGAAAATTAACAAGACAAAATTTGTCTTACCTTCTTTTAAATACGTACAACATAGATGCCTACATCCTAGTTAGTCATCTACAGTGCCCTTATACTTGGTAGAAGAGAAGCTGTCCCTCTCGAATGGATTCCCTTCACCATTTAGGCCTTTGCGTTGGAAAGAGATGATCTGTCCTCTGAAAGTCTCTGTGCCTCTGTGCTGACTATGAAGCTGGATAGATGGAAAGTTGATATTCAGTCTGCAGAGACTCCTAAAGCTGTGATAGCAGTCTGAGCTGAGCAAAATCACAGGTCTTTGGAAAAAAAAAAATCAAAGAGGATGTTTTAGCAACATGAGCGTTACAGGCTTACATACTGATATGTGTAAAGAGGGCAAACCTGCACAGACTTCCTGGTGTAATGAATCAGCACCGAATTTCTTTGTTGAGGTGCCAGAGCATCTGTTTGTGCCTATTTTAAAATGTCTTATTTGAAATAATTTAAACAATAATCAAAAAGGCAATTTAAACATTTTCCATTAATAATTCACACGTGAGGAAGGCTCTAGGTTTTTCCTTTCTCTCCTGCAGCAGTTGAGCAGCCCAAGCCTCACAGAGCAACCTGCTGATGTTCTGCTCAGAAGAAAAGCTGACAGCCAGGAGGCAAAAATGACAGTTTCCGTGCTACTATTTAGCACCATCAGCAGCAATGTCAGGTGTTTTTCACAGTAACATCAGCATGGATTCAGCCTGGATTTCTTGATTTTTAGCAGAAAGTATCTTCAGTAGGCTAATGAAAATCCTACTGATTTTGAAAACATGTTAAAAGATGTGAATAGGTGCACGTTTCTAGAAAATGTTTTTCACTATTCTTTTTTAAGGCTGTATGCTAAGAAAGCCTCTTAGCTTCAAGGCCTTGAATGTCTCTCAAATGTGCTGAAGACCCTCATCTTTACTGTCAGGTGAGAGAACTGAGTGTCTTTTAGAATCACATCAATATTGTAAAATATAATCTCTTTTTATTATATATTTAGGTGCTATGTATGATCCTAGTTTCCTCCACTTGTCAAACCTGTCACCTCTTAGCTAAGTAAACCTCATTCTCTCAGCAGTCTTCCTGGTCCGCGGTTTAATACAGAGTCTCTTAGTAAAATGGAACAGGTTCTGTGAAAACCTCTGAGTCTTGGCCAAGTTTCATTTAAAATTATGCAGAAATTCATGTACGTGAATGAACTTCTGAACTTAGCTTCTGAGCCAAACTCCGTAAAAAGTGATTCGCTGGGCTGAAGCAGCCAGCTCCAATTCTGTGAGTGTCCACATAATCGCAGACAAAGGAGCAGGATTTGCCACTTGCAAGCTCTTTTGAGAAACGGGTGGAGGTTTGAACAATGTTTTTGCTCCTTCCATTTCAACTCATCTGCCCCTGAGGTCTATTCTTTCCCTAAGAGGCCAAATCCAATTTCTTATTTTTCTACATCTTGGGTTCTTCCTATGCAGGCTTGAACCTTTAGTTATTATTAGGACTTCAGCAACATTTTGATTTCCGTAACAGCCCAAGGAGAAAAACAAAACAAAACTCCAGTACTTATTATTGTGTGAGATGGATAGGCTCAGGAAAAACTATTGCCACTCCTGTTATACTTAATTAGCAGAACATCTCCTTGTATTAGGAAAGGTAATTAGAAACGCTGTTGAATTACATTAAAGGTTATCATTAAAGCCTTATCATTAAAGGTTAAAAGTACTCTATTAATTCCTATCTTTGGATTGCATTTGAGCTCAAGTGCACAGTTCAGGGAAACAGAATTCCAGAGAAATGTGTGGTTCAGTTTTCTCTGGGCCAGGTCCTTCTGGAGCAAGTGAAACAAGATGGAAGAAGGAAAATCTGCCAATGGAAAGCTCCTGCAGCATTTCCTGTGATGGTAAAGTGTAACTGAGTACGTGTGCCTCCCTCTAGGGCCATGACCCTGGACTCTGGTGGGCTGTTACCTGACCCAGAATCTAGGTGACATGTTATTAGAGTTAAATATTTCAGCTGTTCTAAGTTGTCTCAATTTATCCAAAGTATTTCTGAGCTTTCAGTGTGCAAGTTCATTAAAATACATATCAAAAATGAAAGGTTTTCTTTTTGGTTGACATAACAATATAATTTAATTTCTGAGCGCTTACATGTGCATGTATATGCATATATTATAATTTGTGTGTGCATACATTTATATCCACATATATGCTTGGTATAAATGTATGTATATCAGTAAATATAAAAAATAAAATAAGAATATCCACACCAAATGCATCCTTCATAATATCCCTGATCATACTACAGAGTTGTGGTAGCAAAATCAGATACTTACAGTTGGTAGTCTGTGTATGTCATGCTGATGAAAAATTCCAACTAGACCCTATGTCTGTATCAGTAATATAAATGTTGCATCAAAATAGCATTTTCAGGTTACGTTCTTTAAGCTGTAAAACACACTAGGAGTCCTTCAAAAGAGTGAGATCATTTAATAGGAAAAAACCTTCAGAGCAAAATTCTGGTGGAGATATAGATGCACTCTATTTGTATACGTAAGATTTATTATGAAGATGAGATTCATACTAGCTTTGGGATCAGACATAGGTCAATCTTACATTTCTGTGTTGCCACAAATCATACTTACAGTGACGGTTCTTAGATGCAGTGCTGATTTAGGCTTGTGACTCTCCAGCTTCAGTCACAGGGAAACTGCTCTACCATCATGACTAATGAAAAAAACCATTGAGTGCTAATGCTGGAGGTCTCTAGAATGAGATTTTCTTCTTGCATTTACAAAATTATTTCATTTCTTGCCAAAAGAGAAAATGAAATTAAAGCAAAGAAATTTACTGCCTGAGACTATATCATAGTAATGGTCTCTTGTGACCTTAAAAATATTATGATGAATCTTTAAGTGAAAATTCTCTTTTCAATATTAGTTAAGAGAGAATAATTCTGGTATTTATGTGGAATTTTTGATCTATATGAACCTGTGACATATTTATGATGCAATAATCAAGATGTACATATTGACCTGTGGGAATACGGACAGTAACTGCATTTTCCTGAGTCAGGAGGCAGTAATTTCTGTGATGAGTGCAATAGTCTGGGATTCAAGCAGTTAATGAGTATTCCTCCTAGCTTTACTGACTGAAAGTTATGTCATTTTCTTATGCAGAATGGGCTAAATATACAGATATTCTTTTATTAATTTATTAGTTACAAGCTATTACAAAGAATTGAGCATAGCTGTATCTTGGACTTTCTGAAGGATTTTCTAGGTAGTGATATCCAGATTGCTTTGGATGCTTGAAATATTGTAAAAAAATTTTTTTTGAATTCATAATTGAGTTTTATTTCTGTAGGGGACAAACTTTGCCTTTTATTTTGCTGTCAATTAGGTGTGCATTGTGCAGAAGAGAGACACCAAGAAAATGTATGCTATGAAATATATGAATAAACAAAAGTGCATTGAGAGAGATGAAGTTCGAAATGTTTTTCGGGAGTTACAGATAATGCAAGGCCTGGAGCACCCCTTCCTAGTCAACTTATGGTAAGCAAATCTTCTTAAAATTTCTATCAGAGATCTATTTTTGTCTCCTTTTGGTGAATAAATTCAGACTCTAGAAGGCTGGAAATATGAAAGGAATGAAAGAAAGGACTCCTCTTTAAGATATTTAGTTTTTTTCCGAGGGTTTTGAGTTTTTGAATAAATATTTTAATGGTGGCCTTTTGGATTGCAATATTCAACATCTCTTTCACATTTTCCTTTCTGGTTTGGATTGTTAGAGCTGTGTGTGGAGATAGGTTGTTCTGTTAAGCTTTTTCATTTCTTTTTGACAACACCTGGATTGTGTAACTGATTTTAACAGAGTAGAATATCAAAACCAACTATTCAATTAAAAAATATTTTGAGTTAGTTGAGAAAAATTTCCAAATGCAATTACTCTTAAAAAATGATGACGAGGAATGTTACAGAAGCATATATTTGTCATCTGGAATTTCTCTTATCTTCCCAGTAGTAAAATCTGAATGCCTCAATCATATATGGGTGTGAGAAATTATTGATCAAGTAATGACCAGATCCAGTTATACCACAAACATAAAACATTTGATAGCTTTTATCTAGAAATAATGGTAATGGAATGTAGAATTTCTCACCTGATGTAAATATGGCCTATATCTTCTTTTAAAAGGGGGGATACACTATTATGTTATGAGAACTATTCAGTTAATGAATAGTTTGATTGTCTGCAGATGTTCCCATTGCAAACAGACATTTTGTGAGTTTTTAGCAATCTCACTAAAGTTCAATGAGTAACTTGCATTCTTTGTCTATCCTTTAGTTCTGTCTTGACCTGTGCTTTTGAACAAGTTCTTGTTGACAGTTTAGCATCTTTCATGAACGAAGAGCCAGATTAACTTCTAGCTTAAGTGAACACAGCTTTAGTTTAATTGCCCACTTATATCAGCAGAGAACTCGATCCCAAAATTCATTCAAAAAGCACCTAATCATATACACATGTCTCAAGTTCTTTCCACTTTAACACAAATGATCATAATTGAGCTTATCCAACGTCTGGTCTCCGGCAGTGGGTAACTGTGATATAAAATTTTCCAGCTGCTTGTACTCTGGGGATTTCTTGGCCAAAGATATGTTGTGTTCCGTAGCTTATGTATTTTTTTTTTATAAACTAGTCTAATCTCTCTGAGCCCATACAAACTTTTGTTGTATAACAAGAGGTGGCAAGGATTTTCGCTGTGTGACTATTGTGCAGAAACAGTCATAGGTTGATTCAACCTACAAGATACTTTTTAAACATAGCAATGTTGAAGAATTAAAGATCAAATATTTATTGTGAAACAAGTCGTATGCTATATTCCAATTACTGAATTATAATTGGCTGATAAATATTCTTTCTTATTTTTTTTGTTATACCAAAGACTAAACCTAAAATAGATAATATTTTAAAATGTGTTGTGTTTCATGATGATTTTCTTGTAAATAATTAATTTATTCTTCTCATGCTTCTGAGATACAATCCCAAGATCTCAGGATTCAGATGTCATACTATATATGTACATGTTCTAAGGGAAATGTAATACTCTAAAATTAGCAAAATGTTTCAGGCCAAAAAGATACTACTCAAAATGCACGACTGCACTAACAATGATCTACATCCAGTGCCTCAAGCAATGCTTATAGTCTGATCAGCTATCTAGGATGCTTATTTTGGAGGACGAACAATTTTTTCCTTTGAGGGCAATGCACAGAGAGGGCCTTCCCACCACATCAGATCACTTAGTAAGGGACAGGTCAGTTGTAACAGATGGAGCCAGAAGTACATCACCTCCGTTAAAGCATGGGAATGGCTCAGAGGCTGAAGTTCCTGTCTCCCACTCACCAGGCTTCGTTTCCAGGACTGTGTATAAGAAAGAATGACATGGACTATCCTGAGATTTACATCCAGATGTAAAAATAGTGCCCACGTTCTGGAACTATCTTGCCAAACCATGCCATTTGCTCACACAGTCATAGAGCCCCTGTTGCGTTAGTATCTAAATGTTTCACAGCCTGAAATGTTTATGTAAGCAATATCATCTGGTTATCCTTAGAGCAAAAACATGACTCTGCAAAGTTACATATCAGCCAGCGCATGAAACAGCTCCCAGGCCCGTTCCTGGATGCTGACACGTGCATCTGGAACAGCCCTTGCACGCATCAAGCCCATGCAGACCGGCCCTTCTCCAAACAACCTCTGGGCATATCTCAAGGGTTAGAATGTCCTCGGATCAGTTTGGTGTGGCCAGCCTCCGTCAGGGACGAGGACTTCCTGTCATAGACATAAGTTATTCCATGCCAGTTGGCCTCAGGAATGATGCCAGTGAGTTTAATCAGAGAGTGCCTTAAACAGCATAAGCTATTTGACGGACACCGCTTCATCCTTACAACTGAAGGGGATCAACCTGAAGGTGTAGCCTAATCCTGCATATATCACACTCTTCTGAGATCTAGCAACTGGGACATGCATAATTAGAGCTGTAGAGAATTTTCAGAGAATAATTATATTGACAAATACTTAGCATTTGTCATATACTTATCATTTGTTATATCATTTTTGGATTTTTTTTCCTCAAACATTCACATTTACAGTGATTCAAAGCCCTGATTCAAATGAGAGACTGAGCATGCATTTTAATCTGGACAAGAGTGACAAATGAAAAACTGGAGCCCAGGCATGCAAAAAAATAACCTAATCTCCCAGAAAATCTTATCCTTTGTACCACACCCACAGTGTTTCTCTAAAATACACTTATAATAGTTCTGATATATCTCTTAATTGTCTACACTTGCAGACTGTAGTATCATATTCCATGCTCAGAACCCTCTCTCTAAAACAAGATTTGTCTGAAAATTGAGATATTCTAGTCATTGTTTTTAGCTAGTGTATTCTGGTATTGAACTATAAGAAAAATACAAAAATAACAAGTGATCCACAAATACCAGTCACATCTGTTTTAGCAACATTAAGTCATATGAAGCTCTTAAATATATTAAATATATCACATTGACTTAATCATTCAAACTACATTTTGTTTATTTACTACCATGTAAAATGGAACACTGCAAGCAGAAGCTGAACATTCCTGATAAATGTATTTTATGTATTCCCAAATACCATTAAAATAATGGTATTTGTATTTTCATTGGTTGTTGGTGAATTAGCAGCCTACTTAATGCATTTTGACAGTTTACCTACAGTTTAGATACAATAATAATTTGCATTAAATGAGCTCACATTGTAGCTATAGCTTATATTGGATGATTAGCAGGAATCCATGAGATTTCCTCTTACGACTCAATTCCTGGCATGCTAATGAAAGGAAATCATTGAAGCCACATTTCTGCTACAGTAATCACAGCTATGTTTGTGTTTCTTTTTTTCTGAGTCGGACTTCTTTCTGTTCATTTTGTTAATTACATTGTAAATGTACAAAGGGGCTGTTACAGGAGGTACAAATTCTAGCTTATTTCATAAACTGCAGTATGAATTTATAAAGGTGTAATTATGACATGGTATGTAAGCATGAACTGAGCTATGGGTCATGTCAATGTTCAGGGTTTTTTTTGACTAGAGCATTTTGAACTAATCTGGCTTTCTAGGCTCTGTCACACTGACTGAGATTGAGCATCAGCTTTCAGAAATCCTGCCTAAGCTAAAATTTTAGTGGTAAAACTAAGAAATCCCATCTCCCTAACAAATTAAATGAGCATCACGCTGTCCTGGAGAATCTAAATTTGCCCTGTGGCTACATGGTCCTGTAGTCTTTAAAGGACAGAAGGGGTCTACAGCCCACTTCTACTTTCCAGGTGAGCATGCTGACTATTTGCCTAATACACCAAAACTGATGGCAGGCCTAACACCTTTATTGATATAAATGTATCTTATTTATCCCTTATAATCTCAATGGAAAATAATTACCTGGATAGACACACCCTGAAAGTCTTCAGGAACTTCTCTCCATTGATTTGATTGACAGCTATTTTTAGCACTAACCCTTCGCTTTCATTCCTTTTTCCCTCCCCAAGTCCTTAGGCATATGAAGCGTGACTTAAGTTTAGATACATAGCCCAGAATCTTCTATTCTTTTGCCTTGAAGGAATATGAATGATGAAAAATGTGGAGAATTTTGTTATCAAAATACTTCAATCTTTTTAAACATCCCTTTCTGTTAAAAGAAATTCAGTTATAACAAAATTTCTTCTTTTACTTTTGAATGAATTAAAGTAAAAACACTGATTTCTTTTAATTCATAATGTCCAATCCCAAATTTTTATTTCTATATTTGAAAGCATATTTCCAGGAAATTCCATTAATGTGGCTTCTGGACTGTTCCTAATCAGAGCTGCTGATTTTCAAATATTATTCATCCTAACTTTCAAATTATATAATAAAATTAATAATGGTAAATCTTCCACCTGTTCCTTGAATTTAAGAGCACACTAACGAAACGCATTGGTCTTCCTTTGAGAAATTCCACCATCAAAAAGTTTGTAACTCAAGAAACAAATAAGACTGGAAGTCCTTTAGTTATATGTGATAACTTCACAAAGAGGAAATGACATATGGGTAAGCAACCTGTCACCACTTAAATTCTTGTGCAGAAAAAGAGAAAAGGCAAGAAGATAAACCTTCTGTAGTGGGTAATTCTGTGGTATTCACCAGTAATCCCAGCACATACAAGGACACAGAACAGCTAATGTAATACAAGGGCAGAGTTTCAGCTCCATAAGATCTGTATTAAACAGCTTTTTGAGGCTCATGCATCTTCTCTGGGCTTTATTAAATTTAACTTTACAATCTGAACTTATAAATCATATTATTTGAAATATGGTCTTTCATAACATCTGACATAGAAAAGAATCATTCTTCTCTAAATGTGCATAATAGCTTGGAGGATAACGGCATTTTTCAGGAAGGATTTGGGGCTGATTTATAACATTCATTTTGGAAATAAAATTGAATAAATGCTCAAAGATATGTGAGTCTTGTAGCCAGTTTTATCACCATTAGAGGCATTCTTGGTAACAGAAATTTCTGCTTAAAATGAAAAGCAATCCTACCTTTTATTAGACCTTTTGTATGTGTCGTGTACTTCAAGCACAGATGAATGAGCTGTAGAAATGCCAGCTACTAACACAGTCCCACCTTGAAACTACAGCATGCTCCTCCGAGCTCCAGCATTTTATCTTATCTTTCCCCGCATACCTGGGTGTCCTCCAGTGAGATGTATAGCATTCCTGAGAGGATCTATATTTTAAATATCTTACACCATGCATTTGGAGTGAACCAATACCCAGGCACCTTGTATACCACTGTGGTTAAATTTGCCATTACTTTCAAACACAAGTAGATTGACTAGCTATTCTGAAAATAATATAACTTACCACAAAACACAGGCCTTTCTCTTTGAAAAATACAGGTATCAAAAATGGTTTCTTTGATGATGTAGAGAAGAAAAATATATTTTATGGACCATTCCTCAAAGCCTGTGGAACACTGAAGTGATCTTATTTTTAGTAGTCTTTCTAAAGGTTATTATGTCCTTTTAAAATTGCCAGAACATTTTCAAAGGCAGCAGAGGGATACAAATGAAGATTTACTTTTGTCAACTAACAAGTCATTCTCCTATTATAGCCAGAACAATATGCTCGATATATTTAACATCCCATAAAGAAGGGTTAGCTGTATTCTCAGAGTGGCTCTATATTTTGATATATTTTTATTTCTACTCATCACCCTCTGGAAACTCTCTGTGTTTCACAGGACAGATCTACAAGAGTGCATTACTGCTCCCAGTTAGATTAGAGCAAGACTAATCCAGTGGGAACTGGAACAAATCAAGAGCACCTATCATGCTAAAAATGTAAATGTTGTGCATGTGTGTCTGAATTCACCTGATGTCTCCTGTCTTCAGATTAGATTGGTTGTGCTCCAGATGCAGGTTATCTGGAACTGTTTTCATAGAGGGACATTAAAGGTCATCATTACTCATAGTTCTTTTTTGCTGGGAAGGAGGTGGAAATCTTCCACATTATTGTTTGCAGAGATGGTGGATGAACAACTGCCACAAAAAGTGGACAGTGAGTAAGAGTGTTCGGTTAGCTATCCACCTTTGTCATCTATCACTGGCCCAGATGTTGAATTTCTCTGGCACAGCTTCAGAGATTACTCTTGCACGAAGCTCAGAAGTACACGGGACCTCTTGTTGCAGGACCTCTCTCTTTAAATTCCTAGAGGTCTTAAAAATAAAAGGAAGAAAAATAAATGCTGAAGAGAATGATTGGTTCAGTCTCGAGTCTTGCAACAGATTGCTTAGTGTGCAAACATACACACATGTCACTGGAAGTTAGTACTTCTTGTGAAGGCACTCTTGCTAGAATAAGCTGGGAGAAATGACACCTTGGGCTGTCCTACGACACAGCTGTGTTCCTCAAAGTGCAGTCAAAGAAGATTGCCTAAGAAGGTTGTATAACCTCCAACCTCGAGGCAACAAGCACACCTGGTCAAGTTTTCCTGCTGGGTGGAGCTGAAAATAACCAATCAAGTAGCACCAGCTCCCATTAGAAACCTGGGCTGAGGCAGGGAGAGCTCTGCTCAGTCTGGGGGGACTTTGCTCCGTGGGTGCAGATTTGTGGCTGTGAGGCTCAGTGAAGGAGCATGCTGGATTTCCTGCTGGAGACCTAATCTGGAGAGATGGTGTTTTACAAGAGACAAGCTGTCTTTCCTAAGGTATGATTACCTTTCTGAGCTTCATGTTTCCTGCTACAAAAGACTGAGTAAAAAGCCATGATCTAACAGCACAAAAAAAAAAAAAAAAAAAAAATCTTTTTTTGAAAGCAAGTGGAGGATTGTGATATTTCCTGTTAGAGTATGGATTGGGTGTTTACAACTAGCAGCACAACTTCTGGAATGTATTAGGCCCTGCTGAGAGGGGAAGTAAGGCTATGAGTGATGTCTGTGTTCTTCAAGTATGACCTCCAAGTGGCCATGGAGCAACAGATCCTGACCTCTCTGGTGGGGAGGAGCAGGTACCAGCAAAACTGCAATGTTATAGCTTTCTTCTTGTTTATACCCCTCAGCTTCTCAGGGTTTTCTATTATTCTCTTTGACTATCTTTACACTCATATACTGGTATCAGGGAATCTCCCTGGGTTCTGGGACTCAATTCTCCAGCTTGCTAAACTTTTATACCTGTTCCTAGTGCCCCTGTGGGCTAGGGGAGGAGTGCTAGTCTGGGTAAGTCCCAGGTGTAGCCAGAGATCACTCCAGACAGGCAGTCTGTATGCAGTTGTTTTCTTCTGGAGGCTGATCATTTGATAGGTACAGACAAAAACTCTTCTATGCAATTTGTCCTAAGTGCTGGAGAACAGTCCCTGGCATATTAAATTAAATAAATGTATGTTTTGTATTCCTCTTGTGCATTTAGTTACGGTCATGATTTTGGTGCATTCTAGACATCTGATGGGCAACCTGTAGATATCTGATGGACACTTGTAGGCCAGAAGGCTGTATAATTTAAGGGAGGAAGATATGTTTAAGCTTGTCTTGCATAGATTTTTAGGTCAATGAAGTGGTCTTTGCAGGAATCTCTCACCTCATTGTGGAGACAGCTACAGTCAAGTACTTCCCCATATAGCTAAATCATCTCACTACTGAGCTACTGCAAAACTGGAATAGGTAAAGATGTCAGTCCTATGTCTAAGTTTGAAGAAGGGGAGGAGAAAATGGTCTCTTCAGAGCCTTAGCAAAGGTAATGGCTAAGGAAAAAGGTGAGGAGGGTGGTAAGGCAGCAAAAAGGGGTAAGAATCACAAGGAGAGAATGTATGAAAGGTTTGGTGAGAGGTGTAGATATTTGGGATGTGGTTTATGGCTGTAGAATGTACAGCAAATGGGCAAAATGTTGACTTGAGTGTATTGGTGATCCTTGGATGCTTGTGTTAACTGAGAACATTAGCCAGCAAATTAGCAGGAATGTCTTAATTTACTGATGCAGTGTGAATGTATGATCCAGCAGTTCTTCATTTTGTGCTTTTTTAACACCTTACAATGCTAACAATCAGTACTGGAATGGTGCCCTTGAGTCTACATATACTGAATTGTGTTCTAGTGACTAATTGCTTCCTGTGAGGAAGTGATTGCCACCTTTAAATACATATTCTTGGACTTGGTTTAATTTTCTCAACCTACAAGCATGCTGGAATTGGCCTTTGGCCTAGTTTAAGTTTCGATCCCTCTTCCATTTTACAAACTGCTGCAGTAGGTATTTCATTTTGTGTGTCATTGAAACCCAGGACTTTTTTTTAGGAGATCCTTTTCTGCATCATTCCTACTAAAGAAAAGGCTTATTTTCTGTAATAATATATTCTCACAAAAAGCATTCCCTGAAAGATGGCTTTTATTATTAACACTGACAATTCAAGCAGCTGGAAAAAAATAATTTTAAGAATGTTCAGTTTCAGTGTCGGGGTTCTCCTGTAAATTTGGGTCTGTATCTCTGTAAAACTGGAGCAGTGGGCAGTCCAAAGCAGGTCCTTGTGAGCTTGGGATCAGCCTTTGCCATGTCTCAGCTCTCTGGTGTGAGGACAGTCTCAGTAATACTCGAGTCTGTCCAAAGAGAAAGGTAGAAGCCTATTCCAAGCTCAGAAACAGATCTCCAGTGCTGTTATAGGGGTATCCACAGGGATATCTGCTGGAGAAAAGGAGTTTTGTGCCCTCTGCCAAATCAGATGGAAAAGAAAGCTCCTTAGGTGTTTCAGGCTATTTAATTGGCAATTTAGGCAAGAGGTGCTGTGTTCCTTTTCTTGCTTTCATGTGCTTAAAGGTTATGAAATGTGATAGATGGAGTGCGTAAGTAAGCCAATAACCAAGGTCCTATAGGTAAAGTGGTTTTCATAATCACTGACAGAGTAATGAGTTCATCATGCAAGTCTACTGTTTTCAGGCAGACATGAGTGATTCTTATCTATGCTGTGAAAATTAGAACTGCAAATAGACTGTAAAAGCCTTCCTTTCTAATAAGAGTTGTCAAGTTTCCAGTTATGTGTGGATACTGTTAAGAGTCTGAGTGTACTTGATAAATATTTTTGTTTTTAGACAGATTATCTGCTGTTCATACAAGAATTTCAGATGCTGAATGAGTGCTCAAAAGAGCATATATTTCATAATATCACAACTACATAAGCATGTATTTAGGCATCATTCAATTCTTAAAATTGTAATCATATCTCCTTTTAAAAAATACTCAGTCAAAATTATAAATTTGTTGTTAAGTTTCAATTGGAGAACGTGTACTTTTTATCACAGAGCAGCAAAAAAAAATGTTTTTATTTCTGTTTTTATTTCTATGTGTAAAGTTTTTCTCTCTACAACCTGAATGTTCTGCAATATTCAAAGACAAATATTTCATTCAGCTTGAACTAAAGCATTTGAAATTGTTCCGAGCAAAATATCCTTCATGTGTAAACTGAATTTCAAACCAAATTCTAGTTCAGAGTGAAAAAACTGGCAATATGAATGGGACAGCATATTGCAAAATATAAGCATTTGAAAGGTATTTAAAATTATTTTTAAGATTCCAGAAAATAGTGATTTGGGGAGAGGGGGATTGTTTAAATATTTATGCCTTCTCAGATGCTAATGTCAAGCTGGTCTCAAAGCGTATGAAGGATAATACCTGTCATGGACCTACAGATGTCTTTATTTGATGGCACAGGAAAAAACATGATTCTTTATGGCAACTTAAAACAGTGTTGCTTTTCCAGTCAGTACAAACAGCTCTACAGATGTTAGATAGTGTCACTTCCATTTTCTAAAGAGCTTTTTTGGAAGATCCAGAGTTTACAGGCAAATGCTACTGTGCTTTGGCTACGTTTGTGGAGCCTGATACAGCAATGTTTGTCACTTGCCATCAGCTGTAATGCAGCATGCCTGCACTTAAGTGGCCAATGTGTGGGGGTTCAGACAAGCTAAGCTGTGTGCAGTCAATGTGCCAATGTCAGCACTGCTCTGCCAAGCCAGCAGTATCTGGTATCTAACAGACCTCCTACCAGCAAGTAAGGCAGAGTCAGATGCTGATCTGTATTTGGGAGAGTTAAATAACAGAATGATATTAATGAGATGTGGTGTTGTATTCTGACACTTGTTTAAGTGGACAAGAGTTCCTGCTGTTTTTAAACTAGTCTTAGTTATGAGGCTGTGAAGGCATAGAAAGACAGGTAAGAAGGCTTCAAGATTAAGATGCTGATTCCAGGTACTGGTCTTCTATTTTGTGACTGATTTCTTGTGACTTCTTGTCTGAAGTGTTCACCCCGGGCCTGTGGAGGTAGGTGGAAGCCATGTTCCTGCCATACCTCAAGAAAAAAGATCAAAGATGAATGTTTTGTCTGGGACGCTGTGACCCACAGTCACCTCATAAGGCTGAGATAGATTAACAGCACAACCTTGGTCATTCTGGGCATATGTGTGATGAGGAAATTCTAAACTTGCAACTTTTTTATGTATATCAATGCTGACAAGGAAATCCGACTTTTCTGTTGGCACTGCTCTACCATCAGTTTGAGTTTTTCATCAATAAGCAATTTCCCTTGAAACTATGCACATTGCCTTTGAGGTCCCAGGCAACTTGGTGGTGTGTCTGTCTCCATTCTTGACCTGCTGGCATGTTTCCCATGACTTGTGTTGTACAGGGAGGGTCTGCTTAGGTGCTGTCACTGGATTTCTCCTGCTCTTCCTTTCCACTCTTCTCCCAGGAGCCTCATGGCTGAGAACCTACTTTGTTGTATGATGGCAGGAGTTGGTTGGTGAACTTGTTGTAACTGTTTACTTTGTCATGAAATGCAGCTGGAAAGCTTGAGTGTTTTAACTTTATCATCTCCACTCACCAAGAATATCTTAATAGTGGTTTGGTATGCCAGCCTTGGGATACCTCTGTCAATAAATACTGCATTGCCTGTGGCAGTTGTTTTGCTTTGTCTGTTACATTTTGTACCAAGTCCACCTTAACTTGCATAACTAATGGCAATAGCTGATGCTTTGGTTTAAGTAAAAATTTAGTCTTATTGCAACATTTGACAAATACATCATGCTTTAATTGCATTTAATTTTTTTCTGTAATTGCTTACTAGAACAATTTCACTTTACTCCCTAGAATGTCATTCTTTGTTTCCTTTTTTTTCTCTTACTTGGGAGACATCTGAACATTTGGCATGTTACCAAGACTCCTGAGCATTTGAGGGGTCTGAACTCTTCCCTGCTGATGAGGGAAGAATGGTGCCCTTCAAAGTGTCATCCAGTCTCTCCACAAGCAGAGCATCCAGGCTGTACATCACCCTCTGTGCACTCGCAGGCACAACCTGTTTTGAACCGAAGGTGCTGTCAGTAGCTGCAGAATAATGGAGTTGTCAAATATAATTAGATTGGGAGGAACTGAAAGGATCATCTAGCTTTCCAGAGCAATGCACAGAAGTCATGACTGACACTTCCCAGCCAGGTTCACAGTACTGGGCAGCTGGCACTTTGTTCCTCTTGCAGCCAGTGTCACAGTTTGGTGTTGTATCAGCAGAAATAGATGAGCTTCCTGGTTGAAACACTTACCTTATCCCTCTCTTCACTCTTCTGTTCAGTCAATCGTGTACAGAATTATCCAGTTTAACCTTGGAAAGATGCATATGTTTTACTTTATTCTCTTACAACTCTCAAAAGTGGAAGATGCAAAGTTTTAGTGAAACTGAATGGTGCTGTTTGACAAGCTAAGGCTGGCATTGTTTCACAGACATGATGGGTTTTGTTGCATTCTGGATTAAGTGATAAAGAAAGAAAAAACTTCCAGATTAATCAATGAGTAAATAAGGTTTCATGTCTTGTGCATTGTTTGCTACAGAGAAATGGATTAAGCTTGTGCGAATCTGACCTGTGTTTTCCTCCATGCTCTTCCCCATTTCCCATGAGTAGAGCCTTAATTCAAAGCAGCAGCAGGAGAGCAAGTGTCACAGGTACCATCATGTCTGCTCCTCTCTGATGAACCTTCGTCTGAGTCTAGAGAAGCAAGATATGCCTGTTCCTGTAACACTGTTCAGACATTAATTCTCATGGAAAAACTTATCTGTAAGTAAAGGACACAGACATTATCACAGCAGATGAGTGAGAGAAGGCAGGTGACAAGATGGTATATAACAAGGAAAGATCCTTCTTTCTCAACTCATTAACAGAGTGGAGGAGCCAGACTTTGTTTCATCCAAGCACCTTCTGTTCAAGTACTACTCTTGAGGTAAGATCTTGAGCAATCAAGATTGAGAACAAAACTGGGTTGTCAAGACACTGTCCTTTGATTAAACACCTTCAGAAGATAGAAAGTGGCTATGAGGTATTTAAGACATGCCTTCCTTCTCTCCACCCCAAGTGTTTACCCTCCTTTCTCTGTCACTGAAGTGAGCCTCGGTGTGTATTGCTGCTCTGCTCTGCGTTGCTGTTGTGACTCTTCCTCTCTCTGCCAGTGCCTATGTGGCTGTCTCTTCCAAGACAACCTGCAAGGCTCTTAAACCAGATTGGCTCTTACTGTTGCAGAGCAACTGCCAGCCTTCAATGACTAAATGAAAGGGTAGATTAAATTGATCATTTTCTCTTTAAAAAACAACAATAAATACCTGGGGGAAGTATTTTCTCTCATCTTGTGCTTTTGACCTCATTCTTTTTTTTTAAGCAGCAGCTCTTGAACTATACATTTTAAAAGCATGTTGTGTGTGCTGCCTTAATGCAGCAAATATCAGCCTGATGCTTCTCTTGTGCAGAAGATACATGGGATGTTAATTAGGTTCCATTGTTTCTACGTCTTTAATTTAATGTAGGTTTCCATGACAGCAGGGACAAATCAATCAAAGCTAGTAGTTAAAACTGACAATTCACATTCTGGTCACTAGCCTCAAAAATGTGATGTACATTTAAATAATTAGACTGTCTGAGTGCCTGGTCACGTGCTATACTGCTGCCTCTGTGTTTACAGCAGTCTTCTGTAGAAATACAAAATGTTATTGGATGTTCATCTGCAACTCAGACTGCTATTTACAGAGCAAATCCAAGAAAGATGTTTATCCTACAGATGCAGTAACAGCAGTAATAAAGGAGGAGACCGGTTATGCTGTGCCTTAACTATGTATTTGTATGATAAAGTTGTATATAATGCTAGTTGAAAATAGTTTTAGCAGAGAATTTATCAAAATGGCATATTGACTTTTCCCCAAATCACTTTCATTACTAGAAAAGCTTCAGAATATTCAGGAACTTCTTCAGTGTCTAATGCTGGCATCATTCTCCTGCACACTAGTCTTGATGCATTTGCTTGCTATCCAAGGGAGGGAAAAGGCTGGAGGGAAAAGACAAGAGGTTTAGGCAGAACTGAAGATCTGGTTTACATATATATATAAAGGCTGTTTACTTTCTGTAAAAATTTTCAATCATTATTTACACACAATTTTTTTGTATTAATCATTGTATTTAATGATTAGTGTTAGTCTGTATCAGAGGTATTCAAGACAGTTACAAACTTCCCAGTGTAGAACTGCAAAGAAAGAGAATCTGAAGGGCAATTAAATCATACATTTTCATAAAGTCTGGCAGATGAGAAATTTAGGAAGAGCAGAAGTTTGTTCTCTGGAAACTTGCTGCTGCAAAACAGTCACTTGATCTTGCCAGGTGATCTTGTCACCTGAACACCTGATCCCTCCCTTTTAAGGTGTTACTTCTGTGTTGTAGGATTGAGAGCACTGATGTTCTTATTGGCGTGAACACATACAGATGACCCCTTCCTATTCTCAGCTGCCTTTCTGGTTCTGTTGAGTATGTCTCCTGAATAGCTGCAAGTGCTCAAATGTGGCGTGGTGCTTTTGCATCTCACTGGCACAAGGCAGAGAAGCTACTGATATTCTCAGGAGAAATGTTGTGTAGCAGCACTTTTGAAGTGCACAAGTCATGGCTAGACCTCTGTATGGCAGTTCTCATGTTTTATGACAGAGTAGCTGAGTGCCTGATTCAACTATTCAGTGTATTTATTTGAAAAGTATATAGCAGCAGCTGGACAGAGAACTGACCTGTCTCTGAGGTGGTACCGCCACCTCCCTGGCTATAGGCAGAAGCTCTGGTACTTGGCTGTGGTATCTTCTACTCCCTCCCCCAAGCACTTTTTGAGCGCAAGCCCAGGTGCACACCCACTGTACTCCTCCAAGCAGGTAATGTGTTTATGCATAAGAGAAATTTTGAATTTTATCATTTTTATGACTGCAGTAGGAGGTATAATGTGACAAATGATAGAAGATTCTGCACAATTTAAAAACCAAAACCACTAAAAAGCAACAGGATATTTATTCAAAAGGAGTTGGAATAGCAGAAAAGGGAACTGATAGTTTCCTTTGGGGTTTTTGAGGAAACTAAATATAGAAAAATAGATGCGGTGGAAGAAAAAATTGCATGTCCAGGATTCTTGAAACAAATGGCCTCACTGGAAGTTTTAGCCAAGTATTGAAGTGCATGTTATAGATTTCTTTTAAGTATGTAGCATTGCCTGAAACTAACTGTTGCTATTATGATTTGCCCTTAAGAAAAAAATCAGACACCAACAGAATATTTGTCTCTGACAATTAAAAGATTCACTTTCAACAAGAAATAAATACTGATAAACAGTCACTAAGTCAGTCAAATACCCTTTGAATATGGTTAGGGAAACAGACTGTATGTGTTGTATCAGGAAGAGCAAAGAGTGGGGGGAAGGAGCATCCTCAACATTTGCCCCAGTACAGCTGCACCTGTGGCTTTAGCTTGGCAAATGAGTAATCTCTAGGTAGACATTCTGGAGATGTCTGGAATAGTGGGGACAGTCTCTTGCTCTGGTCACCATTTCAAGAAAGTAGTTGTTGCCTGTTCAAAAAAGATAAGGCTCTTGCAAAGCCTGAGGGTGGATGAGGATTTTGGTGTGTAAAGATGTGATGAGTGGAAAGAGTTGCAAATCAGAGGCCAGACTGAACTTCCTGATACAGGATGTATTGGAGAATTAGGCGGTTACAAAAAATGTATGGGTTGAATAGGAGTCTGATTACTGTGGCAGCAGCCACCCTCTAAAATGGGAATTACAGGCAAGTGTTAGAGAATGCTTCCTTATTTGAAATAATCAAAACCTGCCCCTTTAACTCAGTTTACTGTAGAGTAATTCTTTTTGCCTTCACCCCTAGGTAACTCCTGACTGAGTGTTAGACAAGTAGAAAGCCTTTGAGGAAACAACAGCAATGATAACTGACCTTTAAGTAATGAATAAGTATAGATATAAAGAGGACAGTATAACTTTTTATAAAAGGGCAATGGTTGGGCAGAGACAACACCCTGCTTAAGAAGTAGTGTTGGACTAGATGATTTTCAGAGATCCCTTCCAACCTTAACTATTTTGTGAAAAGATCCTCTGAAGTTGCCTACTCCTCCAAATTCTTGGGCTAAAAAATGCATTTTTTCTACTCTAGAAAGGAGTCTTTTACGTAGACTGCATATGCCAATGCTTTTCCTTGCTCATGCAGTCAAACTTTGCTGATGACCCTGACAGAATGTAGCTTGACTTTTTCCTCCTTTTCCCTCTTCTTGGAGTCTGAAGAGCTCCATCTAAGTTGCAGTGTGCTTTCTTGTGTGATAAACTTTCACTCATACTTGAACTCAAGCTGGCATCCTTTTTTTGTAAGAAAATGTGAAAGGCATTTGAAATTCCTGGAATGGTGTTTTCTCAGGCCGAAGAATCAAAATTTTATTTTCTGTTAGCTAGGTTAGTCTTACAAAACCAAGAGGCTCATTAATTCAGGTTAATTTTGGTGTAGAATGAATTGAGATGTCCCTAACCAGAGCTTGAAATTCTTCCAGTCATAATGGCATAGTGGGGTGTGCATGGGGTGGGGGGTGGTTTGTTTATTTTGTCAGCATTCCCTCAAACTCACTGTTGGTTGTTCATGCTTCTGATGCCCTCATGCAGGGAAGCACACTTCATCAGGCCATATGTTTTATGCTAACTGAGTATTAAGCTCAGTATTTACATGCTAAAAGCTGCAAGGTGAACCTGTAAAAGTAACTTGTCAGAATGAAGCAGTGCAAAGCCCCAAGGACAAAAATGCTCAGGATGCCAAGGTGAAGGCACTGCCTTAGTGTCTTCAGGGTGTGCAGATGCAAGGTTGCAAGTGAAAGGCATGATACAGATTTGGAAATGAAAGGCCCTCAGTATTATAGGAATTAAAATACCTAAGGCACAGTGCAATTTAGATTTATTTTAGAATTGGTCTGCAGGAGTTCAGAGCCTCTCTCCCCTAGAGCCTTATGGGCAACCCATAGGACCTGTTGTGAATGCCTCTGTATTTTCCCAACTTACACAATGAAAGGCTTTAACCCTCATTAAGCAGTAAACACCCCACAGTTTTTATTATATATCTTTGTCCTTCCAGACCTCCAATACTGATTTAAATGCCATTGTGTTCACAAAGATCTCCTGCTAATTACTAGTCTTAAATATCTGCATTATGCTCCTTCCAGCTGCACTGTATAAAATTATTTGATCAATATTTTATGGTGATGACTTCTAAAGAAGCAGAAGCATTGATTTAAATATTTTAAATCAAAGACAGAGAACTGTCACCATTCAACAACAGTAATTACCTTATAATTAGAGTTAGGTACTTAGTAATAAGTAATAATGGTAAAATGTAAAAATAACTGGAGGCCTTTATAATTAAAACTGCTAATAGCAATTCATAAATGGTCACAGCTGAAAGAGGAAATGAAAGTTGCATGTGTGGCACACTTTCAGAAACCAAATTTTTTGTTCAGATGGAAAGCAGTTCAAGTATTAAAAAAAATTGTTTCAGAAAAATAGCTAGCTAGAGAAGAAAGTAGCACGTCTCCTTCCTTCAGTGAAGCATGTCTACTGAATGAATCAGATCGTGCTTTCATTTCAGCTAAAGTTACTCTCTGTGTAAGAGAAGGGGAGAAGGATGCATCTGTAATATCAAAATTATTCATCCATGGACTAGATAAAAGGACTGTGGAGGAAAGAATTATTATTTATCCTTAAAGTAGACTTCCCTATACCCTTGAATTTTGAGCTTCAGGATCCAGAGGTCAGTGTTGCCAGAGGCACTGTCAGGGTCTCAGTTGCATTTGCCTTTCCTATAAGTGTACACCCTTTTCTGGGAACAAGATGCTTCCCACATCACCACCATACATCCACATTCTGAAAAGTATTGCAAGGAAGAATACCTGCAGGATCATTTTGTCTCACATCCCACAACACTAGAAGCCAAATATGTATGCAAGGAAGACTCATCACTTCAGAAAGAGGATCTCGAAATTCAGTGCAAGAATTTACTCCCATCTGTTTTGAAGCTATATTATTACTTGTTTTACTTATAGATGTCAACAACACAAAGTTAATTAAAATATGACATTTTTGTCTGGATTTTCCACTGCTTCAAGTTTTGTATAGCATCCATGTATAATGGATGTGCAATGTCTTCATTCTGTTCAGTTTTTGTTTGTGTGTGTGTATATATATATATATATATATGAATGAGTAGCACTCATGGCTTCTTTGCACCAGTGGCACGGATTACAGCAGGTTAAAGGTTAAGAAGTATCAAATCTAAATTCTGTGTATATGTTTTGGGTTCACTTTGAGGCTAAGCTGTATCACCAGGTGTATATGAGTAAAATTTTCCAATTTAAAAAGACTTTTCTAAATATAATCTTAGTTCAGGATAATCTTTTTTCAAGATGCAAGTTTTGAAATATAACTTTGCACAGAAACAGATTGGTATCTGTGTTTCAAAGCCTGCTTTCTTACTTATTTTCCTTCTTTTCTTGGTCTCCTGGGTGCTGATTATAAAGCAAATAGAATTTTTTGCTATGAAACCTAAGCTCTGCGTCAGAATTACACCCATAGCTGTCACCAACCAGTCTCCACTTTCAGCAAGTTCAGAGACTTTTTGGCTGGGGATTTTTTTGAAGTTGAAAGACATGAAAAGTACAAACATCCCTCCTGTGTGCCATTACCTGTAGTATTCTGCAGAGGAGCCTCAGGTTATTCAAGCACAACTGCTTCTTGGTCAGGGACTGACAATTTTCTGTCTCCTTTTTTCTCCCATCCTTTTCTGTCCTTTACATGACTATTTTCTCCTCTGCTCTTCCTTGTACTAAAACAACATTTTTTTCCACATTTTGACACCACTTGGACTTTTGTTGTTAATATAAGCAGCTGTTGATATGATCCCCTCCATTCTCATATCTATTTATAATTAATAATATAATATTTTCTAAAATGCAGGAAATGTCACCTCCCTTTCCCAATGCTGTAAGTGTCTTGTTATCCATGCAGCAGCTTGTTGTGCGTATTTCTTACATATGGGTGTCTGGTTAAAAACTTATTGTGTATGGCTAATAATTCCGTACTAGCTAAGAATCTATTGAATATGATGAAAAAGGGTTAAATATCTGAGAGATCATTAAAACTGATTTTAAAATTCCATCACTAATTCTCTGTCCTACTGGTCGTACAATCCTTGTGTTATTACTATTGACTCCAAGGTACTGTGCATGAGCAAGGATTGTTATGTCTGACCTTGTAGTCTTAGAGTTAGATAGCTACACCGATCTGTATTTGCTGTTGATTTTGCAGTCTAAAGATCTTATTCATAAACATTCAGTACTAAAGCATTAAATAAGCAAAGTTGCACAGAAATTAAGATTAATGTGGACAGATTTCAATACAGCTAAAACTTTCTGAAGTTATTTGGCTTTTCATGTAAGCTGGTGATATTGCTGATTTATGAGCTAAGTGATCACTATAGATGTAAATGGAAGGTAAAAGTTAACTCCTTTGTGAATGTGAGAGGAAGTGTCATTTGTAATAGGAAAAATGT
This sequence comes from Nothocercus julius, assembly GCA_013398735.1. Classification (NCBI taxonomy): domain Eukaryota; kingdom Metazoa; phylum Chordata; class Aves; order Tinamiformes; family Tinamidae; genus Nothocercus; species Nothocercus julius. The sequence goes on along the minus strand of VZSV01000009.1, from coordinate 5,669,065 downwards.
AAGGATTCTCTGTTATTTAAATGGGGAGGGGAAGGGGTGGAAATAAGACACAAGTGATTGCATCTAACTAATAAACTGACCAAATAACATAATTCAGATCTGAGATTTACAAATATTCCAATTCCTATGCAGGAACTCATCCAGGTAGCCCTGGTTATATTTGGTCATTTGGGTTATGTTGTCTGAAAGACTGTGATAAATGAGGGCAAGTTATTTAAATGTCTAAAGGTCTTAGCACTCTACACAGATTTGTATTTCAAAACAAGTGCATCTTTGTTACATACACTTCATCCTATAGCGAGACAGGATTAAAACATCCTCTAAAATCTTGGATCAGTGACTAGTTGGCAGTGAAGCTTTAGGTAATCTTTTTATGAAAAAATTCATTGGAAAGTTTGTCAATGAAAAACTTTCCAGTAATGAAGTGTTAGGTCAAAGTTAGTTTCAATGTTCCACATTAAAATGTCATTCTTTCTTGTGTTAATGTTGCCCTGAGTACACAGCGTTGCATTTCAGCAGGATAATAGTCATGTCCAAAGTGTCAATGGTGCTCTCCTGTGATTTATTAAACTTCTGTTTCTCGAGGATTGGTGTGGTATTTTCTTTTTTCTATGGTAAGACTATGAAGGATTTAGACCACTCTTGTTTCTTATACGCTGATTCCTGAATCTAAAGTTTTCCTTGTTATGCAACTGTTCGTTTGCACTTTTAGTAAACTTCATCCTTATTTGATGATTATTTCTCACAGGATTGGACTAGATCATCTCTGGAGGTCCCTTCAAGGCTCAACCATTCTGTGCTATTTGTTACTAAATCCTACAGGAAAATGTCACCTGTGCTTGTGCCATTCTCTTTATGTCTATCCTAAAAGCTTTGGGTTCTGGATTGCCATTCACAACACTGGCAAAGGTGCAGTATTATGATGTGTTGATCATTGCTGAAAACAGCCTTCTGGAGTAACTGATCCTAGATCTCAGATGAAGAGTCCATACTTTTATTTACAGGCTAGTTGATTCTGTTCTCCCTCACAAAAAGGCCATTATTCTGTAGAAAACTCTTAAGAAACCATAAATCAGATGCCACTTCAGTGCAATATTCTTTTTCAGATGGTAAAAGAACAACATTTAAATCAAACTTGTTGCTATTTTAGAAAAATCATTTTTTGCTAAATCTCTTTCTGCTTTTTCTGAAATAGACATCTCATTTGAGTCTACCTATTACCTCTAACTTTAAGTTTTGAAAAGGGTTGAAGTTTTTATCATTTTTATCCAAAAGACTAGCAGAAATGCAACATACAACATTCTCAGAATGCAACTGTACACTGTGAAAAAAGTATGGCTGACATGTGACAGATAAAATATGACAAAATAGCTTATTTGAAAATGCTCATAGCATCTTTTTAAAAAAAAATATAATTCCTATTTTTTAGAACATGACAGAATTTTGTGGCCTTCAATCTTACTGGAGAACTCCCAGCATATTCCTTGAAAACTGAAATATTTATTCATTGTCAGAAATATCAATGAGCAATAATGAAAATAAGATTTGTATTATTCATTAGCTCTTACTACAATTTTCAAGTTGTAGGAGTGGAAGTATAGGATTTGTATTACTTTTAATACAATAGTGGCTACCAGTCAAAATGATTTAAGTTGATGTTTATAAAGCATTTCCCAGCTTAGGTCAGCTTATATCATCAAATTTCCAAAGGACTTCCAAGCCTTAAGGCAATGTTAGATGGAAACCTCACTTTTCAGACAGTAACATTGCTCTGTCATTTCTCATAGGGTATCTATTTTCTTCTGGTTTTTAAAATGATATTCTAACACCAAAGATTAAAAGTTGAGACTGAAAGTTAAGTCAAAGTATTGAAAGCTATGCTTTCAATACCTCAATTTATCAGCTCTAAATACATCAACTCCCACTATGGTCATATTTTAAAATACCGTATATAAATATCAACAGTGTATTTCAGTGTATGTTGAAGCACTGTATGAGTATTTATTTTTTTAACCTTGGATGCCTAAAACTTCTAAATCTTGGCTGGACTCTTGTGCTTTGCTGTTGGATGGGGATTATTGTTTACCACTAAGATAGTCCTTGTTTTACTGAAGCTAATGAGAACTACAGGTGCCCAGTTTTTTAATAATCAAGCTCTAAGTTGAAGTAAGCATCCAGCTTTAAGTTTCTGTTGCATGGGTAAGTAGAATGAGTTCTCTGCATTTCATTATTATGTAGTGCTCTGCTACTTGAGAAAATAATTTCAACTGTGATGCACAACTTCATTACTTATGATACAAGCAACTTTTTCCATTCGTGTGCTTTCATTTTTGACTCAATTTTCTGAATACCTACAATATGCAGCTTTCCAGGAGAGTGCAAGAAATTTTTCTCTCTGGGGTTCTTGGTAAAGAAAACTGTCAGAAGCAACATGCTGTGTGCCTTTCTATCTGGCTGTCTATGTTAATGAGTAAGTAGTTCCATAGGAGAGGATCTGTAGGGAGGCGTGCTGTGTTGTGACCAGCAGCCCCCCTGGATGCTTGTGGAAGCATTTGCGTAGGGCTAGCTCTAGACTGGTTGCCTTAACAGAGCAGTGTTTAGGGGTTGGTAGGCATCAGGCACAACACCAAATTGCATTTTCAGATTTACTTTGAGCCACATAGACCACCCTGGATGTGCTCTAACGTATTTTGGCTGTCAGACATTAACCTTATGCAAATTGATATGATGATATGGTTGCACCCTCTGGTAGGAACTCCTTGTTCATTTGTTGTTCACTCAGGAACAAAGACAAAAGACATGGGGGTAGAAGTCCCTCTATATGTGCTTATTTTAACTATGATTCTAGCCAAATATTGTGTAAGGCTTGCTTTTTAGAAATGAAAAGCTAATGACCCATGTAATGAATAAATTAAATGACTTTATTCACTTTGCACATGTTTTATTACAAAATGAATCCAAAAGGAGCTTGCTTAATCATGCCTTAATGAAGCACACATTTTTCAGTCTCTCAAATATAATATTTGCTGCCAAAGATGTGAGACTTCCATGTATTTGGCTTCTGATGGAAGGACACGGCAGCTAAGTAGCCCATTAGTGTTTTGCCACATGTCTCAGACTATGCTTGTTTGGAACTGTATTACTGTTCCATGGGGTGTGAGGGTGGTGGTTTAGCTTTTTAAAGCAGACTAAAAATGCCATACTTGGATTAGGGTGGTATGTGTCTCACAGATCACCAGCTTCCCTTCAAAGTCTAACAATTCGAAAAATGCAGTTACCTTCCACTGAGAGTTCTTTTCTTTAACAATTTTGGTAATAGAGAGAAACAGTCCTGATGCTGAGTTTAAAAGTTAGTTGGGCAGTTCTGCTAGCTCCAACTGCTACTGTCAATTCAATTCTGCCTTAGTTTCAGTGTTCAAGATCTGTGTGTCCTTCAGAGCAGCAGCAGGTCAAGTAGCAAAGGGAGAGGTGAAGCCTTATGGAGGACTTCACCAGCAACTGTTTAGGTTCAAAAATTGGGAAATGGATCATGTACTATTAATTAGGTCTTTTGGCCTATGAAAAAACTATATAGCTAATGCTGTATTGGTATTTTAAACTGCAGTTTCATGCATACATATCCTTATACTTCAGTGCAATTTAGAAGTCTTCTGAATTTTGCTGCTTAAGCTGCTGAACTGCATACTTAGATCTTAAGAAATCTGGTTTCAGAATCTAGTTTTGCTAGAATGGTTCAACTCTCCTGAAGAAAAGTTCCTTCAGTAGTGTATTTGAAGGCAGAGTTTCACTCCAGCCAGCCAGAATAACCATTAATGTTATGTAGTACATCCTTAACAAAAGGGAAGAGCAATTGATGAAACTCTTTGCTTTTTATTGTCTCTCTAAAATACATGTTGGTAGTATAGTGTAATATGAATTATAGTTTCTTTCCATATGAACAGGAATCTGTTTCTCTTTACATGTGGGTGACTGAAGAGCAAATAAAGATAGAGGAACTTTATGAAAAAAAGCAGAGAAGAAATCTCACTGCTGCCACCTATCCACTTGTGTGGTTCTGTTTTATCATACTCGGTCAGTTGAATCAATGATGAGGCCTGTTATAAGCCTTCTTGAGGTGCAACCAGAAAGTTTTTCATAACTGAGAATCTCTGATATTTCAGGGGTATCTTTGTTAGGCTTTACTTTTGCATCTGTTGAGCTGTGTAATATGAAGCATGTTTTGTCTGCTGGAAATGAAGGTCATAATTGTGTTCCTAACACTTCAGAAAAGGAATAGCAAAGCTGTGCTTTGGAGCAAGCAATGCACCTCTTTGAGGGCAAATGTGATTTGGAGCTAGGAAGGTGCCACAGCAAGGTCTCTGACTTGGATTCCTTGTTCCAGCCTCTGAGGCCTTTACTGCTGAGCAAAGGAGGCATCCTGTTTAGTTATCGCTATAAGAGTTCACCAAATACTAAAACTACAAAAGCAGAACACTTCATCCAATCAATAATGAAAAAGTACAATGAATAAAGACAAAGACAAAATGTATTTGCAAAATATTTATTGCAAGCAAAAGGTCACATTTAATAAGGTCAACTATTTGTATGATATCATCCCTGTTAGTAGGACATCTGTAAGCCTATTAACAGTTGCTTCAGTCTGTAAAGTAACATAACAAGATGTCTTTGCTCATCCAGATTTTGCTGCTGAGATAGCATCAACAAATGATTTTAGTAAAAATAGATATGTAAAATACAAGTAATTGGAGTTTGAAAACTCCCTGTCCCACTACTCTGTTTAAAATAAGACTGTCAAAACTTTTTGCTGGTGTTTTTTCTGTTGTGTGATATTGCTATTTCTGTTAGGAGCTGCTGAACCTGATAGTTCAACAGACCTACATTATGCCAGGTCCTAGCACATGTTTCCAATAGGTGCATGCACACAAGCAAACTGGGCAGCACAAACATGCATATAGACATGGCAAACCACACAGATCAATGCAGATGGAAAATCCCATGCTTGCCCAAATGCACCAGCAGCACCCAGTCTGACCATTTTCAAGTCTTTTGTGATCCCCAAATGCTCTTCCCTTGCCTTTCCCAATGTGTTTCATACCTCTAGGTAGTAACCACCTTCAGCATGTAATGTGGTTGAAGGAGCATCTCCAATTGACAGTGTGGTGGCTGCCACCCCCAGGTCTATGGGGCTGATGGCTCCTCTGTGACAGCTCTGGGAGGAGCCAAGTGAGGTTCCCCACCTGCCACTGTGCTTATGTGCTCTTTACTGTGGATAGTGATGAATCACTTACTATCTAACAGTTTCCACATTAGCTTGATTAAGCTTTCAAGGCAGAGCTCTACAATTTCAACTAAAGATTAACTTAAGCCTGGAAGAGCAGTGCTTGAACTTTATTTCAGCATAATGGCACAGTTGTGGCCATGGGGTAACATTTAAAAGGGTGTCACTGTGTGTTGATGGGGTTCTGAAGGTGGGTCGAACATAGAGGGACTATTTGGAAGATCATGCCTGCCAGCGGGATCAATGGAAGGGCATGTGGGCACGGGTGGGATATGAATGAAGCTTATGACTGTATATGGCACTGGTACATAAATGCCTCTTGATATGGTAGTGTCCTTTAGGCTCATTTTTTATGGAAAGAGTCACTTCTGCCTCCCCTAATGTTAAATGTAAAACAGCTGCTATCTAGTAGAAGCCTGAATTTTGAAATGCTCCCTGTACTCACATGAGCTGGAACATTGTGTCTTGCTTATTTTTATGCTAGCTCTCATAGGAAGGTCTAATATCAGAATAACATCATTGGCAGACAAGACTTTTTTGAAATGGATCTTTCCTACTCATGCTCCCAGGGTAAAATTCTTGTTTAAAATACTCCATCTGTGGTGCCATGTTGTCCAGGATGTGCTGGACCTGCTTGAAATATCAGAAGGTTTAGAGCAGGCCACTGCTCTTTGGTAAGCCTTAAAATACCTTAAAGTACTTTTTTTTTTTTTTTTCTTGAACATCTAGCAGCCTGTTGCAGACTCTCCTGAAGGTTCAGCTGAGACTCTTTAAGAGCTTCAACATACTTAATCTGTCTCAACACAGTAAAGAAAATAGAAGAAATTTCTGAGCTGAGGAGGAAACAAGTTGTGATTGAAGTGCTAGCCCCAGAACTTGCTTGAGAAATAGCTTGTAAGCACTGTTTACTAAATATTGACTCACACATGTTGTGTGTCTCCTGGAAGCTTTTCAACCTGGGGTTTTGTCTTATTTGTAAACTGTGATCTTTGAAGTTCATTTCAACAGATAGAAAATGGTTGGTTCAATAAGTTAATGGTGGTGTTCCTTTGAAAACATTCTTTGTGCTTTGTTCTTTGGGAGCTTCTCCCAATTGTTAAGAAATAGTTGACTTGTTTTGTGTGACACTATCTGACTAGCTTTGATAAATAACTGAAGAACTTGAGCTATTCTTCCTTGTTCTGCCTTTATGCGTTTTTCAAGGGTTGTTTTCCCCCCACCCTGCTCCGACATACTCTTCTAACATAAATTAAACTAATCTTTCTTGCTAGGCTTTGTTTTCCAGTCTTCCATAAAAATTGAAAAGCTTGTAAACTAACTTATCTTTCTTTGTGTACCTTGATTCTGCTGCACATTATCAGCTGCTATTTTGATTTTCTATTTGTGCAACGATAACACAGCCATCCATATTCAAAGCTCAGAGTTGAGCTTCAACAGCATTCCACCTCCTAATATAATTCTCTGTTATTCCGTTAAGTACATAGAGTTGAGAAGTTCAGGAGTAATAGTGAAGCTGTAACCCTGCTACCTTGAAATTATGTATGAAAATGTAGGGTATATTCTTGCTTTGACACAGACTCTGAAAAAATCATATGAAACATGATGAATCATATGATGCATACAGAATCACAGAATGGTTGAGGTTGGAAGGGACCTCTAGAGACCGCCTAGTCCAAGCCCCTGCTCCAGCAGGGACACCCAGAGCACAGGGCACAGGGTGGTAGCCAGGGAGGTTTGAAGATCTCCAGAGAAGGAGCCTGCACAGCCTCTCTGGGCAGCCTGTGCCAGGGCTCTGCCACCCTCACAGCAAAGAAGTTCTGCCTCACATGGAGATGGAGCTTCCTGTGTTTCAACTTGTACCCATTACCCCTTGTCCTGTCACTGGCCACCACAGAGAAGAGTTTGTCCCCATCCTCCCTACGTTCACCCCTCAGGTATTATACATGTTGATCAGACCTCCTCTCAGTCTTCTCTAGACTAAACAGGCCCAGCTTGCGCAGTCTTTCCTCATACAATAGATGCTCCAGTCCCTTATTAATCTTCTTTGCTCTACACTGGACCCTCTCTAGAAGCTCCACATCCCTCTTGTGCTGGGGAGCCCAGAACTGCCCCCAATACTCCATGTGCAGCCTCACTGGAGCTGAGCAGAGGAGCAGGATGCCCTCCCTTGACCTGCTGGCCACACTCTTCCTGGTGCAGGCCAGGATCCCACTGGCCTTCTTGGCCATGAGGGCACACTGCTGCCTCATGGTTAACTTGTTGTCAACCAAGACTGTCAAATCCCTCTCTGCAGAGCTGCTTTTCAACAGGTCAACCCCCAATTTGTACTAGTGCCTGGGGTTATTCTTTTCCAGGTGCAGGACCCTGCACTTGTCCTTGTTGAACCTCATGAGGTTCCTCTCTGCCCAACTCTCCAACCTGTCTTGGTCCCTCTGAATGTCAGCACAGCCCTCTGGAGTGTTGGCCACTCAACCCAGGTTGGTATTGTCTGATAACTTGCTCAGGGTGCCCTCTGTGCTCTTGTCCAAGTCATTGATGAACAAGTTGAACAGTGCTGGGCCCAGTACTGACCCCTGCGGGACACCACTGGCCACAGGCCTCCAACTAGACTTGACCCCACTTATGACCACCCTCTGGGCTCTGCCATCCAGCCAGTCCTCTGTCCATCTCACTGTCCACCAATCCACACTGAGAGCTTTCTGTCCACAATCCACACATTCCACACTGAGAGCTTTCTTATGAGGATGTTATGGGAGACTGTCAAAAGCCTTGCTGAAATCAAGGTAGATAACATCCATGGCTCTGCCATTGTCCATCCAGCCAGTCACCTCATTGTAGAAGGCTATTAGATTTGTCAAGCATGACTTTGCCCTGGTGAATGCATGCTGACTATTCCTGATCACCTTCTTTTCCTTGACATACCTAGAGATGGTCTCTAGGATGAGCTGCTCCATCACCTTTCCAGGGATGGAGGTGAGGCTGACTGGCCTGTAGTTTCCTCCCT